>JABBOT010000003.1:35938281-36321124 GCA_016165875.1 Acanthopleura granulata
AACCACAGGCCAGTTCACAATGGCCTGTTTATCTTGCTTGTTACTGCTACACAGCATCAATCAAACTTTCTGCTTTGTGTCCTCAGGTTCATGCAGTTGGTTGGAATAGTCCCGACAGATCCGTCCGTTCTCAGAAGGCTTGGTGAGATCTACGACAATGAAGGGGACAAGTCGCAGTCATTCCAGTACCATTTAGATGTAGGTACAGGGAAATGTAGAATAACAAAATTACCTTCAGCAGGTCTTATTACCTCTGGGTCATTTTTTGACCAAAGATTTCGTTGCTAACTTTGTATATTTCCTCCTCATGCAGTTTAAGAAATCCAGGACAGTCATTGAGGTCAGAATATTTTAAAGGTGGAGAAAATGTAAAAATAACATAAAGTTCACATGAAACATTGTGAAAAGTCAGTTGTAAATTTTGACGATTTTTCTTGAAGGAGACAAACACATTCGAAAATATGGTGTATGGTGGGTATTTGGGACCACATTTTGTTGTACGGCAGTGTAAATTACCTTTTTAAAGTGCTTGCTCTCAGGGCAAGCTAGAAATGAAAGCTGCTTAGTTTTTGTTAAACATTTTGTATATATGTATGTTAAATTTGTAATGAATCAAAAGCAACACTTGTTTCAGTCAGCATTCAGACATTTTTGCTTTAATTACACATTACTGCAGTGAAATGAAAAAAAAAGACCAGTGGCTTAAGATTTGTGTTTTGTCATTTACTCCTGTCCTTCATAGATTTGTCAAATTAATTACCCATAGTCATCTCAAATATTAATTCAAGAATGTATTTTGTACATGATAGTAAAGAGATGTTTTCCGAAAAGAGGGTGATCCAAAAATATATGGTTTATTATTGATGTCCAGTTCGCTTGGGCTATCATTAAGTTTCATGTTCACTGTATACCAGGGAAAAAAAGGAGCAAATTACGTAAATCCACAGACGGATAACGCATCCTACTTTTAGCCACAGTGCTATCCTTCTTTGTCAAATCCTGAAAAAAAAAATCACATGCTATCTTTGTATATGTTGGCCAATAAAGGGCACATGCTGTGAGTGGCAGCCAGTCCAGCAGCCCAGCCTGGCGAGCATAAACAAACAGCACTGATGAGAGCCCTGGTTGGGCTGGCTGTTGTCTGGTGTAACTCCAGCAGCACCACCGGTGGCCCAAACATTATCCTTTTATATCAGCTGAGAAAAAAAAGCAAATACTCTTCTTCAGCAAAACAGTATTTTGTCACTTAGAAATTTTCTGTTTTATTCAGCCATGGAGGTAAACGAGGTTTATTTTACCTCCTTGATTCAGCGATGACATTTCCAGTTTGCCATCTTTGTTTCTGCACGATTGTCAGACCTCATGCTTTTGAAATTGTGTCAACACGATGCGTTGATGGATAACCCTGAATCTAATCCCAAGCATTGTATTACCAATTATAAATTCTCTCCTTCTAAAAGTGTCAGATTTGAAGGAAGAAGTGTGTCATATATCGGTGTTTTTTTTCATTGTCACACTCCAGCTCTCGGCTTTCTTAGACTGCAACTGTTTTGGAACCTGGCACCATGTAAAAACCATGACCTAGGCCAGACCACACTGTGAATCATGAAAACCAAAACAAACTCAATCATGTGTTTTGTGTTGGAGAGTGACATAAAGACACACAGACCGATAGATACTGGCAAAGAAAACAGCATTCCAAAAAACACGTCAAACACTCAACAGTTCCAGTTATGATTGAAAATGTAATCATTCCATGTTGGGTTTTGTAATGTCCCCATGCCAGGTCCGATATTTCTATTGAATGGAAGTGAAATCCCAAACACACGGAATGGCTGACTTGAGAGGCAACTTGGCCGGAGTACATTATTTGTGCGATTTTGCAGAAATGTTTAACACTTGCAGACAAAAGATTAAAGCAAGTGAACAATTTTCAACATGTACAATTCATATTATGGATCATTGCGGCAAGCTTTATGTTACACAACAATTATATAGTCCTTGTGTAATAATGTTAGAAATGAGGATGTAAAACATAAATAAATATTTTTGAACTAGAATCCTCTCTGTTTCAGCTAACAAATGTGTTCAAGCTGGATTTGGATCATATTTATAGTTTTAATATGTTCAAGACATGTATTATCATAATTAAGATTAAATGTGTTTGGATATAAACAACAAATTTACATTCAAATACATTTATTAGACATGCATCACATCACATCAAAGTTTTGACACTCTTTTATCTGATTTGGCATCATTTTTATGTTTTATTCTCCTTTAAGTAAAAGATGGATGCATAGGCAGCCAAATAGAATGATTTTGGCAATAAAGTTTCAATGGTTTTTGTATAAAAAAACCCCTTCATATGTACATGATTTGACAGTCTTCAATAGAAATGTGAGTTTCCAGCCCAGCCAAATTAGGCATTATATATTAATTGTCATGGTACTTAAACTGTTCATTACTGGCTGCTTATTTTTGTCACTGTTTCAGTCCTATAGATACTTCCCGTCCAACATTGATGTGATAGAGTGGTTAGGAGCATACTACATCGACTCCCAGTTCTGTGAGAAAGCCATTCATTATTTTGAGAGAGCAGCTCTGGTGCAGTAAGTATTATTTATTATACTTAATTGTGTTAATTAGCTCTATTAGCTATGTAATGTACAGTATTTGTCACCTGTTCCAGATTGTCTGTTGTGTGCTGGTTTGTGAACAGTCAGGTAGTAGTTTGTTCAGCAAGCAACATGTCAGTAATGAGCCTAGTTATGAATGTAATAGAAGGCATGTCCTAATATTTTAGAGTATCACCAGGCAAATAAGCATGCTAGGGAATGGGATCCGATGATGTATCCGAGGACATGGTCAAACACAAGTCAAATACATGAATGTTCGCTTTGCTTGCTTGCGTCACCTTTCCAGTCACGACGATCACGGGATGCCATGACCTATTCAGTTGTTTCTTCAAAATGTAATTAACACTGTTGTTAATAAAGAGATAAGAATACAGTATCTCGTTGTAGATATTTTGACGGTTTTTATGCATAGTAAAAGCACTATTTTTGTTTCAGATGGCATAACCTTTGGAAAACCATTGTGAAAACTAGACATTCACCAGTTTGTGGAGTATGGACTTTTTTTACCATAACTCATTTGCTCATGTTGTTTACAGACCGAATGAGGTGAAATGGCAGTTAATGGTGGCAAGCTGTCACCGCCGAAGTGGGAGTTACCAGCTGGCTTTGGAGTACTACAAACTCATACACAAGAGGTTCCCAGACAATGTCGAATGTGAGTACTCTACATTGGATTTCCTCATCTTACCAGAGTAAATGTATATATAATCACAGTTTATAGGGCAGACAAAGTCTTGCATGGTTTAGCTAGATAAATGGGGGAAGGGATATGGTTTTAGAATCGCTTACAAAATAGAACATAACAATGGTTATTATTTTAAATTTTAATTTAATTCTACATGCCATATTTTCTCTGTATGCGACAGTGGGTTTAGCAAGTCACTACATCTTTCCAGGTACCTAGAAAATCTGACATGGCATTACTTAAAAAAAAAAAAAAGGGAATCAAGTGAATAAAGTAATGAAGTTGCATGTGCAGTTGAATGATTTAGTGTTCCCGTGTTAAAAAATATGCGAGGGGAGACTACTCTGAAGATAAACTGCTGGTAACAGTCCACCGTTGTAAAACATTTGTATTTCCTCTGCAGGTTTGAAATTTCTGGTTAGACTCTGCACAGATATGGGAATGAAAGAAGCCCAGGAATATGCCACAAAGTTAAAGAAAGCAGAAAAAGCAAAAGAACTTAAAGATCAGGTATGACCATTGGTTATGTATCTGCAGTTCAATCTGATGTGACAGACTTCAAATGTCATGTGTAATAGTTGTTGAGCCGTTACGTTCTGTCACCAACATAGATGAATAAGGGATGATGTATGAGTGATGGAGAAAGCAACCAAAACTGCAAAATTTTATTTTTGTGAGATTTTTAGCCATATTGTTTGAACAGTCATCCTCTGGCAACCTTTCAAACACTATTCACGTATGATCGACATCCAGGTTTAATTTGTAATTAGGATGGGTTTGCACAGTACAATTGTAGCCAGCCTCAGAAATGACCTGGGGAAAAAGTAAACATATCAGCTTACTGCTGTGTATACTGATACACCTCTACCTCATGACAACACTGTTGTTGGGAAACAAATGAAACCCGTCTGTATAAAACCGACACAGACACTGCAAGATACTGAATGATAAATGTTATCCAAATGAGCACACTTGTAATATCGTGGTCTTCATGGAATGTTTGCATGAGAACTGATTTTGGTGGGGGACAAAGAGCCAAGCAAATTTCACCAACTGCTCATCATTAACTAAACCTCACAAACTATTAGAGCAGAGGAATCTGCCGCCCAAGGTTGGATTTGAACCCACAATTCTTGCCTGTCAGCAGTTCGGAAGGTAAAAGCAGTAATAGCTTGACCTCTGCCAACTTAACGATTTGAAAATTTTGACTTATATTTATGTATTTATTTGATTGGTGTTTACGCTGTACTCAAGAATATTTCACTTGTACGATGGCAGCCAACATTATGGTGGGAGGAAACTGGGCAGTCTGGGGGAAACCCCTGACCATCAGCCGGTTCCTGGTGGAACTTTTGACTTATCTGTTTTATTGGCAAACTACATGTATTTATTGCGTTTAACTGTGCATGTGTTATGTTCCGCAGAGGTCAAGTAGTGCAACGCGACGGGGCAGTGGCCGAGGTCGTAGAGAGGGCAGTGCTGGCAGCGGTAAGTGTGATCAGGCAGTCCGAGTAGGTCACTCCAGGCTGATGGTTACACAACACATCACATGCAGAGTTATGTGTCCGTAATTATTTCCAGTAATATAGTCCCACATCGACCTTTAAAATCTGTGAAGGTTTGACCAAAAGGAGTTTGGCTAAATGTTATTTCAATTTAAAGAAAGGAACAAAATGAAAGGAAGATTTCAGACGTTTTATTTTTTAAGCCAAACTTCAGATGATCTTTTATTATATTCAGCATGGCCACGTACATCTGAGAAAACTGCTGAAGCTTTGTGAGGGATCTATTTCAATTTGAATTAGACCATATTGATATATAAATCACAAAGACTTACTCTTCCGTTTATGTGAATTTGTGAACTCTATTTCGCAATGGGCTCTAAAGCGTAAAAGAGAGCTAGTTGTTCACATGTTTTAAGAATATCTGGGGACTGTTTTAGAGGGTGTTACACTACGTCAAATGTACTACCTTGGTGAGGTATCTCTACAGTATTTGTTGTCATCACAGTTATGTTGGACATAACTTTCACCCTGTCAGTAAAGCAGGCCCCTGGTTAACAATGAAGAAAAAAAAATGTGATGTCTGTAAAGCTCAACTCACATTTGCAATAGTTGAAAGCCTTTCTGTTTCAAACATATGTAGTAAAATAAGTGAAGGTATTTTAGCTTAGTATTAATTGTCTATCGAGTAAGGGTTGTACTGAATTTTTATTTATCCCCTAAAATGTTTCAGCAGTATTTGGCAAGGCAACAAGTACACATGTACCTGTTTGTGTGAACAGAATAAAGACCTGTGATATAATATGACATATTGAAGCATGAGAGCCTATTAGGATCTTCTGAATGTGAGCTGTTTCTTTGTACAGATCGAGAAGGGAGTGCAGACGCGAGCAGGTCAGCATCCAGGGGTCAGAGGTCAGCAGGAGGAAGTGGCCGCAGGCGCCCTAATTTAGATGACACTGATGAACCTTATCAGGTCTCCAACAAACAGGAAGTGGGTGAGTGGACAGTTTGGAGCGAATCACCCAGTGGTACTCTTCTATGGGGTCAGTAGGGTCAAGTTGTCCAGTTTATAGGGTAGGTCATCTGCAATGGGTTGAAGCCAATGTCTCTGTGTGTCCGCTGGTTGAAAGTTGCTGGGTGGCTTCAGTAACTGATTTACTTATATGTTTGAAATTCCTGCTGCCCTATTTCTTCAACGTTTTCAACCATTGTTGAAAGCAATATTTCAGTATGTTTTTGGAGAACTGTAGAGTCTAGAGAAGTAATTCTCATAATAGTATAAAGTTTATACCATTGGTGACAAAAACCAGCTGGTTTTGGCTTCATTCTTACAATAACTGTATGCATGCACGACCCTTTAAAAATGCTTAATGATAGAAAATGTTGGAGATTTACAGTATGGTATTTGAGAGTATAGTTTTTAAATCCCCCCTCCTCCATTCCCCGAAAAAAAAAACAAACACAAAGAGCACAAATAAAAAATATGACATCATTATGTAGAGCAATTTTTCCCTGGCACTTCCAATCTTGTCTGTCTGAAGGCTTTATCACATAAAACAGATTCAGTTATTATAAGTAGCCTCAGAATTTTGCATAGATCAATGAAAAAACAAAGTACACATTGGGTGATTTCGTGAAGTGTGAACTCCAGTTATGGAAATAGATCATCTTTTTCTCTTTTTTTATTTTGAAACTTGAAACAGGTTGAAGTATACATGCAGCAGAACCTTTTAGGCTTTAAGACCAACTGTACTTTGTTTTATCCTGCAAAGATAGTGGCAGCACTGCGAAGTGACAGGAGGGTGGCAGGATTTGTCGATAAAGTTTTACAGTGAAGATATTTGAAATCACTATTCACGCCTCAATTATTGTCCCTTGGAATAAAACAGGCTTTCTCCTGTATTCATTTTCAAGATGGCAGCTACGTTGATCCCCTCGGTCCATTGGCTGAACGACCCAAGACTGCAGCCAAGCGACGTGACGATATCGACGAGTTTGCAGATGAAGAGCTTGGAGAAGACATGCTGCCAGAATAGTTGCTCTTCCCTTTGCCGGATATCTCATATAGTACTGTTTTATCTGTTACATTTCTACAGAAATCTGAGGTATTGTTCACGCCACTAGTGCCCGCCATCATTTTCTATTGCAGCATGTAGATTTATATATAAATGCATTTGGTAACATTTGATAGAAATATCTGTCTAGTTGTTCTGGCTTCATTGTGTTACTATAAAAAAAACTCAGCTGACAGTTAGTGTTAAGTTTTTATTGGTATTATCTTCTAAGCTCGAGGTGACTTGCAAATGTTCTTAAAGATCAAGTGAAGTTCCATGGGCAATTGCATTTCAGAAGAAAAGTCGAAAAATAAGGATGGCGATAACCTGAATTGCTTGCCTAAATTACAGCAAATTTACAAGGTACATGTGGCTAGTTTGCATGTCTTGGACTGTTTTCTTTACTGCAGTTTTGCCCTGTATGGCATCTTGCAAGCCAGTACACACATAATAGCAACCAGGGTTGACATTTTTTCCACTTATGTGATATGTATATACCTCATATTAACCTCATCCGTTGTCAGATCATGCAAATTCGTGAACATGTTGTTTTTAATAACAGTTCAATTATTCCCATCAAATAAATCGTAAGTAATTTCTGAACCTTTTTTTTTTTCTCATATTTTCCCTGCTACATCTTAACCTGTAGTTAAGCAACGTTCTGGTGATTTTTTTGTGGTAAAGGACAAATGACAGATTCGGGGATAATCAAGAAAAACAGTAAGACTCTGTACACCTCTGAAGAAGAACTGTATCCTGAAATAGAGACTCTAATACTTGTGACATCTGTTATATTAAGCATTCTACAATAGCTTGCTTTCAGATCCGAGAATCTTGATATCAGTCAATGGAATCGTCGGAATTTATGGAAAGAGTATATTTACAATATCAGGCATCCAAATGTGAACTTGTTTTATAGACAGAATGTCTTAGTTATATAGTTTTGGTTCATTTTTAGTTCTGTTATAAGAGTCATCTCTTTCATTTCAGTCTGTGATAAGTTTGTACGTGTATATATTTGTATTTAACAGTCAAAATGTTAATATGAAAAAGTACAAAAGATATCATTTTTTTCTTCGAATGTGAATTGTGGGTAGTCGTATGATAGTTACGTTTATTTCAAAAATCTCAGCCATTTTGGTAAATAAAAGCTCTAAAGAAGGTTTTGTGTTATGTCAGTTTTCTTTTTCGAAATGCTGATGCACCATGTCATCATTTGTGCAGGTTTTTGCTTTGGCATTATGGTTGGTTACTGGCATTTCTTGGCCGGGGAAACACATACATTTACCAGACATCAGTGCTTTTTTGTTTACAGACAAGTTGCCGATGATTGAGGTCAGGTGCTAATATATCCAAGGACTGGCTCGTATATGACTTTGTATCAGTCCGTTGTTCAGGTACTGGTATTTGGTAAGGTGCCAAGTTCTTTTTCTCCCGGTCCCGAGCGTCAGAGAAGAGGAAACATGCGAGATAAATCTGTGAGAATACCGTCAAGCGGTACAGGAGCAGACTGAACAGTAACACTGTTAAAACATCTTGTCAGATAACACTCGTGATATGTATGAATATCATTGTTGATGATGATAAAATCAACAAAACTTCAGGATCGAATAGAATATCGGTATGTTCCCGAACATTAGTATGACGATTTTTCAGATAGTACGGGAACTATTTGACAAGACGCATAAATTACATAAGGCTCGCACCGCATCATCATCCCCTCTTTCCGCACACAGTCTCTGCAACTTTTTTGCCATTTTATTAAAGAAAACACGCATGCCTTGCAAATATTAAGTCCCGCTCCTTCCCGCTCCTTTATGTCTTACAAGACAGACGCTCTGTCAAAATTTGCTACGGGGGTGCCGTAGTGGGCGGGATCAGTCCGTTAGTCTGTCGTGCATTTTCCCGAAAGCACGATATCTCTTGAACTTTTGAGGTTGGCCAAAACACAATAACTTTTTTAAAGTCAAATTTACCAACTTCTATCACATTCACGTGCATTTATGACCACGACCTTACGATCTTGGCCTTTCAAGTTTCATCAGAGTTATTAGTGTAGCTGTATCAGTGCGTATCAGATAAGAAACTCTTTTCATTTTTTGGTGATAGGCTTGTAAATAACTCATTTCTTGAGTCATAAATTAAAAACGTGTGTGCCGGTGCTTAGCCATGTGCGGGTCCCTATTAAATTTGAACGACCTTGACCTACTTTTCAGGGTCATTTTTTTTCATGGAATCGAAATCAATTGCATAGGTACGTCACCTTTTAATCCTGTGATTCTTAGTCCTTCAAACTTCCAAAACTTTTAAGAATCTCATAATACTTTTCAGGCAATAGTTCAGTTGTCTCGTACATGCATGTGCATAATATAAAGTTACCCACTTAGCGCGAAGTGTGTTGCGTGTTATTTGTTTTCTTCTTCTTTGCACATCTAAGTTAAACCTTCAAAACGTCACGGGTGATAGTCATGCACGCATATTGATAGGGGTACCATGCATCGGGCCTATAATTGCTCTGGTAGGTCTATACATGTTTGGATTATCCATCTGTCGCTGTACAGTCAGTATATACATTTAACACGGTTATACCTGCGGATGGCTCTGGGTTTTCCCCGGGCTCTGCCCGGTCTCCTCCCACCATAATGCTGGCCGCCGTCGTATAAGTGAAATATCCTTGAGTACGGTGTAAAACACCAATCAAATAAATAAATAAATAAATAAATAATACACGGTTACAGTATATTGAGGCTGGAAGGGGTGTTGGGGTGGGGGTGGAAGGGGCCGGGTGTCTGTGCGGTGTGCTGTATTTACGGTTCTGGATTTGTTTCTATACCTGTCATTGACATTCTCGGAGACTTTCTTATCGGATGAGCTGAAACGCCATAAAATTTAATCGGGAGATTTATTTCATCTGAAGTGGTGCATTTGGAATTTCATGCGTTATTAAGGGTTTGCTTTATGCGTTACGGAGTGTTTTCACATTAAATACTGCGCCTGAAAAGTCAACATCCTGTGTTTTTTATTACGCTCCAGTTCTAGCGAACCCCGTGTTGCAGCAAGGTTCTTTGCATACAGAGGTCACCCATATAGAATTCTCTTTGGAAAAACCAAGCTGAAAGGATGAAGCATAACCCACTTTTTGCTTATGTGTTTGTATTAGGTCTTATGATGAATATTCATTGTGGATGTATCGGGTTTATGTTAAAATTTCGCGAGGTAACGAATACGCTTGTAGGCCTATACATTTGTTTGGTTTAGCGACCAATTAAGTACATACAGACTAAATATGGAATCCACCTACATGCTAGGAAATTTTAACAAGAGGTATGTATTTTGTCCGTATAACACTGTATTGTCACAAATGTGCAAACTTGGTGTAAAAACTTCAGTGTACTCACGAAGAATCGATCCGGTTTTCGGCAATGCGATGTATATGTGTACCTCTGTTATATTTTGTCCGTGTATTTAGTTCTAATGTGAATTATGAGGAAAAGTTTTATGCCTAATGTATTTCGGACCTGGACTGCGTGTAGCCGATTGTTCATTCCCGTCTTCGCGATGACGCTTTGCGAACAAAGTGGTGCCGTATTTCACATGTAACGCCAGATAAAAACGGGCAATTCAGCTTGGACCCGAGATACACACATTTCAGGTAAGATATTGACACTTCTTGTTATTGTACGCGAGACAGTGCATTTGTCAATCGTCGAACACCTTTTCTTTTGAGTGAAGTATATTGCATAGTACACCAATCAGTCAGTCATGAAACCAATCATTAAATTTACTAATCTTTTAAACAAATTATTGTCAGTTAAATGTCTGATCAACACATGTATCCTGATCTGCGTGTGGTTTGGAACTGAGGGAAAATTCCTCTTTACAGCTCGCGTCAGCCATCCCGCTCCCCACAATCACCCTACCCCTTCCAAGTCCACCCAAAACATAATTGATGTACGTACACCTAAAGCTATGGCTTTGAAGCAGACGTTTGCGTACCAGTCGTCAATCATAATACTCCCTCCTGGTCAATACATCGCAAGGCGTATTTTTAAAACAACGTGGCTCAGGCGGTTAGCGCGCTAGCGCAGCGCAATGACCCAGAAGCGTCCCACCAATGCGGTGAGTCCAGCTTATGCTGGCTTCCTCTCCGGCCGCATGTGGGAAGGTCTGCCAGCAACCTGCAGATGGTCATGGGTTTTCCACACATACATGCAGGTAAATATCTAATTTCTCACATGTAGAGTACAAAATCTCTGTCATGTGTCACATGAAGAGTGCCAAGTCATGTGTCACATGCAGAGTAACAAGTCACATGTCCCATGCATAGTACAAAGTCACGTGTCTGATGCAGAGAACATAGGCCCATGCCATAAATGATCAGTGTTAACATCTGGCACACAACTGCACGCCGTTATTCACAACCAGGAAACATCTGGCCCCAAGTTCATGTTTCTGAGGTCTTTGTTTTGGTTAGACTTACTATTTTTTTTTTGAAGGGGGGGGGGGGGTGCAAAATGTCTAACGTGCACAGTTTATGATTTTCCACGACAATATATATTTGCAAAGCTTTGCTATTATATACATCTGTACATGCATGTCGTTTATTTTTATCATATTTTGAGACACACGTGGTGCCATCATGTCGCATAAGATTATCTGCATTTGCCTTATCATTTAGGTTTATCTGGTAAAACTTCTGTTAAACCTGAAATACACAAATCAGCACCACTGACAGTGGAAACATCAGTAAAAATGAATTACCGGTACAATGCGTCTATCACACTCCTAGCGCAACCAAACATAACGGGACTACTACATAGGTACAGTTTGTGTTTGTCTACATGTATATCAGTAACATACATAACCCGAACTTTCCTTGCTTGAGGGGCCTCTGTGACAGTAATTGGTCGACGGCCCTCGTGATGCCAACCGTTTGTGCAGCCTAAGGATGTTCGAAATACCATGTGTCTTCCTGGTGTGCACGTCTGTAGGTCATATGTGGGGAAGTTTGCCAGCATCTCGCCAAAAGGCGGTAGTTTAGGCTGGTTAATGAGGTTTCTCTCTCACCCCTAAAAGTGACACCGTACTCAGCTGAAACATTATGGAGTATGACGTAGATAAATAAATAAATAAATAAATAAATAAATAAATGAATGATTGAATAAATAAATAAATAAGTAAATAAAGTGAACCTTTCGTATGCAAATAGGCTATGCTTATCGCATTTTGCGTCACATCAGACTTACATATGGCCTAAAGCTTCAAGATACGGCATTCTAAGTAAGAGTACACAAAATATCCCCAGGTTCTCCCGTCTTTTTTTAAACACTTGATCAAGTTTCAGCTGGATCTTTTGTTAAACAGCATATACAATGGACTATGTTCCTCTGTTTGCGTAGAATGACAGCATAGGTATGATATCCAATAGGCTTTGACATTCGTGTCGTCGCATACTTCCACAAAGTTGACAAGAATATTGAGTACATGCGCACTAGAGACGGTGCACAATTATACTGACATAAGCCGTATATGTATGTGCATGCATGTATAGCCTACATAGTCTCTGATAATAAGCAGTCTTATACAGGTAAATGATTTCACTATTAAAGTACCGTCTAACCATCAAAGTGGCACCACATTATATGATCACGCCAAGCTTTATAAACACTGTGTTTATGAAGCTTGGCGTGATAATATAATTATCATTATTCGGCTAGATTTTGAGATGATCTTATGTTTTGCGACAATTTGCGGCCAAAAAAAAATAAAAAAAAAAAATAAAATAAAAAAAAAAAATAGATAAATGAAATAATGAGTTCCGATGCGGGGTTAGAATGGCGTGCCTGTGGTGACGGGAAACAAGGTGATGACCTGTGAATCGCCTTACGAAAAGTACACATCCACGTTAGTGCGCATTTCTGCCACGCAACTGATATATCAGCTAGAGGGACCGGTATACAAAATTCCTAGTGTTTAAGTCTTCCATCTTCTGAATTACTATACACTGAGGCGTTCCAGTTGATAAGGAAATTGTGGTTATCAGAGATTCCCTTTCCATGGAAATGAAAGCGACATGTGATCCAACGCAAACCAAAAATATGTCTTTCACCACACGAGTTAATTATAAAAGCAAGATGAGCATCAACATCAGAAATGTGTTAAGGAATGGATATTTCCCTACTACCAACTTGTCGCCTTGCTGCTGTTTTCATTCTGAATAGATAATAGATAATCACATACCCCACATGATGTGAAGCGCGACAGTTAGCTATGGATTTAAGTATTACAGTAATAACAAACGAATTGAAAAGTCAGAATGTATTAAGGTTTAAATGACAGTTTGCATGGTGTCAGAGATCTTATTTAATTGCACATGTGTGAGTATGGTTACTCAGACTGGAGATCTACTGAAAATTTGGAAGGAGTTAAAATACAGTTGTTGGTGCTGCGACTGTGAGAGGAAGGTATGCTGTTGGACGCTATCGGCTTCCACAGGATATGGAATGCAAAAGGCCGTTAATGGTCTCAACTGTTCACTGCATACTCCCTAGAGAGCAAAGACTTTAAAAATGGCACTTGTTGCTGCCTCGCCTGGGGTGCAGCACCGAGAGGTTAAAGCAAAGGAAACAGGGCTGGTCAACCCGGTATCAGTATAATATGACTGACTGGGCTGTCCTGTCTGTTGGCGACAGCACTTTGGCAACATGGACTCGTCCTGAAAGAAGACACAAAAAATATAAACATTTTAAGGACTCTTCGTCGTCACATGCCTGAGAAATTGTTAAGCACAACGTAAAACCCAAGCGTACATACATACTCCGTACAGTGTATGATCACGCTCGATTTATATACATCAGTGTCACCAGTAGAAGAGGTTGACCTCTGTAGCCTGTTCGACGCACGTGTATGCTCAACTTAGGCTTGACCTTATCACTGATACTTTCAGCATTCATCAATAAAATCGACCCAGTTGTTTGCTAGAATCATGCAGTGCTTGCTTTAGAATAAGAAACTGTATGTCTGCCAAGTATTAACAAAAACAAAGGTTGATACAGTTTTGTGTTGTCTGGCGTCGCCGCTCTGACCTTGCCGCTGTGCCCGATTTCTGTGCAAAATTTACTGCTGGTGGCAGTGGTGTTAAACGAGAATAGGGAGTGGAGCATGCGTCGTGAGGAGGGTAGACTCTTCCGGTTCAGGGTAATTGAGGTAACCCAACAAAAAAACACGAGAGCACCCTGAGATTTTTTGACAAACCTCCAACAGGTTAGCAAACTCAACAGGTACAACAGTGTCAAAAACACGGATACTGAATTGGTATGTGTATGCATCCAGCACTGGTTGTTTTTAACGTAGGAGGTTTCAGTTGCTGCATCAGTCTGCCTCAATAAAAAGAACTGATTCTTTTGTCATGTAAAAACCAGTCTAAATAAAAGTCATTTTTTTTTTACAAGCATTTGAACGCTCACATAGAGGAAAACATGTTTTTTCACCCGGGACAGCCATCTTTGTTAATTTTCTCCTTCTTTGCTCATATATATACATACATATATATATATAGACTCAGTCGCGAGCACAAGGTCCTGACTGCTTTCAGTACGGAGAATCCAAAACAGTAACGGCGGTGATAAATTATTATGCTCCGTCCGCCATCATCCTAGTAACGACATCACCCGAGTAGCCTGCATTGTAACAAACCGGTGCATTGTGGGATCGTAATTTAGTAATATTGGCGAAGGGAGGATTATAAATATACCGCAGGCCTTACTGTTTTGAGCTGAATTTTGCTGCTCAGCTCAGACAGGACCTTGTGCTTGTGGCTGCGTCTGGTGCTGTAAGCAGCATTTATATTGTGAGGGAAACACTGCAGTGCAGGGCAAATCCCCAATGTGCCATGTAAAATTTATTTATATATTTGATCGGAGTTTTACGCCGTTTTCAAGGATATTTCACTTATACGTCGTCTGCCAGAATCATGTCGAGAGGAAACAGGGCACGGCCCGGGTGGAAACTTATGATCATCCGCAGGTTGCTGACGGACCTTCCTACGTATCCGACAGGAGAGAAAGCCAGCTTGTGCTGAACTTGAACTCAAAATATTTGCTGCCAGGCTGCCAGATACGACTTCAAATCATCCTTGGCAAAGGCTGAAGTGATAGTTAAGCAAATGCCTATGGCCGTTCAGCCTAAAAAGGAAATTTTGACAAAGGCATGAAATTAATTTTTTTTGTACACCTTCGCCAATGAGTTTGAGTTGCATTAGATTGGTGTTTAACGCTATGTAGTCAAGAGTATTTCATTTTTTCCCCTCAATAATGTCAGCTATCAACATTCTGCTGGAATAAAAATTAGAAAGGCCTTTTCCATGGAGTTTCTCTATAACAAATAAGTATTGATTTATTAACTACCATTAGCTCAATGCGGCCTACGTTACAATTTCGCAGTGTACAGTTACTTATTATTGCTCCAGTACCGAATACATCGTAGGCAGCACTGGCTTACTCGGATACACGTGTGCCGTCCTCAGAATTCTACAGAACATTAGCGTATCCGCATGTAATGTCAAAAAGAACGAATTAAAGTTGATTTTATATGATGTTATGATCTCATGACCTTATGTGAATTAAACATAAAAAACTGCTGCTGACAATGAGATAACTTAAGAGGCAGCTGTGATGGGCATTTCAATGGATTCTGTAATAAAGAATTTCTTTAAAAAAAATGTACGTTGGATGGTGTGTCAGCAATTTGCGGTCGTCTTTTTCCCCCTGGCCCTGTCCTCTTTTCTCCCACCATAATATTGGCCGCTGTCGTATGAGTGAAATATTCTTGATTACTGGGCAAAACACCAACCAAATAAATAAATATATAAATACGTTGTAGACAGCATGAAAGTAACGCCTGCGGGCTAGAGTTTTGCTGTTTACTTCATTAGTGGTGATTGCTAGTTCCTCGAATGCTTTGAATTCACGGACAGTAGTTTCTAATACTGGTGTTTAATCATATTGCCCAAGATCTTGTCTGAGACACAAGGTCGAAAGGTGATCATTAAAAAAACATGAGTTATATGAGCTCTAGTAGGTTTATAGCAATAAAGTAACATGTATACATGCACTAAACTCTACCATTGAATATGAATCATTTGTTTTTTTTGCTAGGTAGATTTGTACCAGCCGCGCCGTCATAAAATATTTGGAGCATCAAATTATTTTCCCGTAAAAAGAAATCATTGTTCATATTTGTCACTTCTCCGAATCTGTTATATGTGGCCTATTATTCCGTTGCAACTGGGTCAAATTATTTTCATGTGAAAAGAAATCATTATATATTTGTCACTTCCTCCCGATCTGTTATATGTAGCCTACTACTCCGTTACCCTTGTGCTTTGATCAGTTGAAGACTTGAATATAATTGAGACGGGAACAATGAGAGAAGTTCCAATGTCTTGAGTTATGGGATATACTGGAGAACAAACCCCACAGACTATCTTTCACTGGACCAGGACTATCGTCTCTGTTTTGCATCTAATAACATTTTGAACAGGGGAAGCTTTGTATAAAACAGAGTGTATCCAGTGTGAAGGTGCTTGAATAACCTAGGCTTACACGGGTACATGATCACACTAACATAAGCCTTGTACGGGTACATGATCACACTAACATAAGCCTTGTACGGGTACATGATCACACAAACATAAGCCTTGTACGGGTACATGATCACACTAACGTAAGCCATATACGATACATGGTTACACTAACGTAGGCCATTTACGGGTACATGATCACACTAACGTAAGCCCTATACGGGTACATGATCACACTAACATAAGCCTTGTACGGGTACATGATCACACTAACATAAGCCTTGTACGGGTACATGATCACACTAACATAAGCCTTGTACGGGTACATGATCACACTAACATAAGCCTTGTACGGCTACATGATCACATTAACGTAAGCCTTGTACGGGTACATGATCACACTAACATAAGCCTTGTACGGGTACATGATCACACTAACATAAGCCTTGTACGGGTACATGATCACATTAACGTAAGCCATATACGATACATGGTTACACTAACGTAGGCCATTTACAGGTACATGATCACACTAACGTCAGCCCTATACGGGTACATGATCACACTAACGTAAGCCCTATACGAGTACATGATCACACTAACGTAATCTTTGTACGGCTACATGATCACATTAACGTAAGCCATATACGATACATGGTCACACTAACATGAGTCATTTACGGGTACATGATCACACTAACGTAAGCCTTGTACGGGTACATGATCACACTAACATAAGCCTTGTAAGGGTACATGATTACACTAAGGTAAGCCTTGTACGACTACATGATCACACTAAGGTAAGCCATTTACAGGTACATGATCACACTAACGCAAGCATGCCAGTGCATTGTCACACTAATATAAGCCGCATATCGCTGTGCTTCAATATACCCGAAAACGCAAATCTTACTGCATGGAATACTCTTACGGTATTTTTGTATTTAGAGATAATAAAGCGAGAAATTCTCTCACGTACATGTTTACTATACCGCAAGGCAGTCACACAACCAAGTGGAAGGTACGGAAAACTAATTGTTATGTGAAATCCGGCAATGTTAGCAGAGTTTTTCGGCTTGGCAAACCCGGTTAGCGTGCCAACTTAAAACGCGCGCATACCTCCTGGTAACCTCTGACCTCCGCCGGCTTTATCGCCTGTGCGGTGCTATACGAGTAGACCTTCGAGTGCGCTCCGCAGCACTCGACGGCTTAGCGCTTCAATCGAGGACGGGTCTCACGACTACAAGAACAGCTGGAATATAGTCTACAGCCAAAGCCGTCATGATGCCGGGACGATTCTCCGCTGTTCCTGGTCGGATTGTACTAGCAGTCTTCCTGCTGGGTAAGACAAATGTTTTTTTTTTTCACAGCGATTCATTTGCACATTAAACATGTGCAAAACTATGAGCGAGTGAATTTGAATCTAAAAAATCAATTGACTTAAAACGTTGTAGTTCTTGTGTAATCTGTGTTTTATTCTGGTAAGGTTACCCCATGATCTGGTCATCACTTTCAGAAAGACTGTAAGTTATATCTACATATAACCAGTGGGGGATAAATTCTGATAGTTCATGGTGTAATTTACCTTTAAACTGACATACACATTAGTTTTTATTAGACGAAGGAAATACTCTGGAAAGCGGCATGCAACAGTTACCTACGCTGCGATCATATCAGTGTTGCCCCAATACACCCGTTGCTTTCAAATCGTTCTCTAGTCGGGGGCGGCGTTGGGAGGGTATAGTGTTCCCCTCCCTCCCGGTCTACTTTATGCGAAACACATGGGGTATTGTCTTACGTGACACATAAGGTGGCGTCAGGATATATAATCCTGTGTCTCCCGAGGCTTCGCAAACACACACATGCTGTTTGCGTGACTCTGTTGTCTAAAGACGGGCGCCAAAGTAGCCTAAACAACTGAGATTTGTGGCCATGTTGGTAAAGGAAAGGCTGTGCCACAATGTTAAGGGAAAAGGAAAAGCTGTGCTATATTCTTAAAGAAAACTCGTTGTACCATATTTTTAAAAGCAAAGCTGTGCCATATTTGTTGAAGGAAAAGCTGTGCAATATCCTTGGAGGAAAAGTTGTACCATACTGTTAAAGGAAAGTTGTGATACAATGTTAATGGGAAAGCTCTGTCATATTGTTAAAGGGAAAATTTTTTACCATACTATTAAAGAAAAAGATGTGATATATTGTCAATGGAAAAGTTGTGCCATGCTTTTGAAGTGAAATTTGCATTAAGGAAAAATTGTACCATATATTGTTAGGTAATAAGTTGTATCATATTAGTAAAGGAGAATGAAATGAAGTTGTGGACACACCACTGAAACCAATATTTGAAAAATCTGCACATTTTGAAGAAAACATTTACTGTATATATACACCATGAACATGGTATTGGGAACTTATGACGTCACAAGCTGTTCTTTTTTTCCCAATTCAGGATCAAGTTAACCCTGTATGTGTATCAGTGCACATAATATAATGAACTTCACGCGAATTTTATTCACAATCAAATGTAAAGGTGAAAGATTTTAGTAGCATGTAGCCTGTTTCTTCTATATCGTCGCATAATTTCAGCAATCTGTAAAGTGACGCCTACTAACAACCAAAAATGCCTTTGATATGTTACACGTAACGCCTTAAGCTCCACACACTGATATTATTGCTGAGAAAATGCAGTTAAGCTTCTTCTGCTGATTCATAACCTTAAACTCCATAAAGTTGTTTACGAAAGCAAGACTTCATTGTCTCTAGTGACGTTACAATGTTCAAAATAGAAAAGCCTTGTCACAGATGTTAAATGACTGAATTTTTGAGCAATGGGCTGTTTTGAAGTTACGACTAAGTTTGACTTAAGTCCAAGACAGCTTCGTGATCCTGGGGCCAGGGCCTGATGGAGGTTAGTCCTGAGGCTAAGTGGATTGAAGTAGTGAAGTCAGCGGTGGAAGCTCCCAAAATCGAATGGCGAGCTATCCTATAGTCCCCCTGAGCGGACACCCCTCCCCCCAAAACAAGCCAAAACAAAACAAAACAAAAAAAAAAACAAACAAAAACAAGAAAAAAACAAACCCAATAACCAAGCAAAACAAAAAAAAAAAAAAACAACAAAAAACAAAAACAACAAACAACCCTAACGTTTTCTATTTTCCAACAAACATCAGCTTCCTTCAAGAATTATTTTTCATGAATCATATTATACCTAAAATGGTAAATACGCCAGAATGCAAGTTTTTTCCCAGGCACGGGAATCTTAACCAATGGAAAGTTGAACTGTTTTGTCAACCATAGCTGAAATTTGAGGTGATCAGGCTTTTAATCATTAAGCAATATATAGCTTACATAACGCCCGTAGGGATTGTAAAGCAGCTGCTATTGTGTCATTAGATTTTATTACATCTTTACACTTGTGAAGGACTGCTAATGTCAAGTTTCATTAAAAGTGACGTGGAGGCCAGAGTTTAATTCTCTGTTTTGTCGAAGCTCGAGGCTGTTAGAACGATATATAAAAGATAACAGTATGAAGAATAAATCTAGATCAGCGAAAACAATGTGACAATAAGCCAATTGTTGTTCACATCCGGTGTTATGCAGTGCCTTGTCCGTTACCTCATATTTTTGAGGCATATTCCAGCTTTGAGGCATATTTCAGCTGATTATGCAAATGCTTAAATATTTCCCCCTTAGACGACCCCTAACAGAATTGTTTAAACAGTATTAGGTAAAGCATGCATTGGTGTTAATGACAGTTTCTCAGATGTTCTTTGTCTAGAATTACTAAAATGCTGTATTGCCATCAAATTTAATAAACAGTGACATGAAAATATGGAATGATCAGACTTCGGGGGCCTGTTTTATCATCAGATCCTGCTTTATGCAGCCAACAAAATAAAAAGCCATGGCATGGAGAGTAAAACCACAGCAGTGACGACAGCGTGAGTGTTTTCAGTTTTTCTGACACAGAGGACAGAAATAGTCCAACTTCCAGGGGTCTGTTTTACAAATAGGGTGCAAGTTATGTTCAACGCAATTTATCATAAAGACACATGGTGTAGATATACGTGGCCATGGTAATTAAGATTGAGGAAACGTTCGACCCTCTTTACACAACGGGTCCCTGTCCGTTTATACTTGCGTAATATTTTAAAAAGTTGGCACTCATATTTTGCAGGGTTTGTATGTCTTTTCACTTTAACATGTGGAGAATGTTGACATTTTAAGAGAGACTAGCAAACCACAATATACAACTGTCGACCCTGACAAGGCAATATATTTACCAATGTACAGATGATATATCATGACCAGGTAAGATCCCTATCCAGTTTTACCCACGTCCATTGTCCCCTTCAGACATAGGATATACGGATTTACAAATTATTCTGAAGACGCGGACGAGAATACCTTAACAGTTTAAGTCATTCAGCGCGTAGCTTTGTGACAATTGATGTGCGTAGCTTGCTCACAGGACGCTATGCTGAATGCATGTGTAAGAAGATCCCGATACTTGTATGCCGTCTAAAGATTCAGGTGGAACAATAAAGGGCCAAAGTAATGCGGACTGAGGCTGCGTTCATTGCCACATTTGCGATGACATGTTGTGGGCAAATTGGTGACGTATTACCCATGCATCACAAGAAAACAATGATCAGTCCAGATTGGACCCAAGCCGCCATTGCATGGGAAAAGTTTGTTCATTATACTGGATAAAAAACTGTTTATCCTGATTCTCAGTCATAACATTATGGGACATGTACATCAGTTATTCTCGCTATACTAAATGTCAACACTATAGAGGGATGACTCTGGCATCTGTACAGGCCGTACTCTCTTCGCTGAAAGACGCTTAGAAAAGAACTTTCGTCCCAGTGAGAGCGGGTCTACATGGTATTGAAATGAGTTCATGCTGGTTTGTAGATGTAACAAAAAGTTCTCCACACAAAAATGTGGCAATAAGAAGAATATGCTCATTATAATAAAAGTTTTTATGTTGGTGTAGTAACAAGTAGTACGGCATGGCACCCCAAAATGTCACATATCAAACAGCGCATACTATAAATAGCAACAAAAGTGAATCTATTTGTATCGCCGAGATGAACTAACTGAGCCTAAAAATGCTGATATTTTATGCTATATGGGCGTGTTGACGAAACACAGATTCTAGTGAGGGTTAAATAATGTCACCCGCCACTTATCCTAACCTGGATTTATACTAAAAGAGGTCAATTTATCAGTAAAAATGGGAAAAGTATCACGCGCTTGAATCCAAAAACTCATTGTTGGAATTAGGTCATAATTAATATATTCTCCTACTTGATTGCACCAATATAGCATTGAATATGCCTTCAAACGATGTATATACATTTGAAAGCAATAATATATTTGCTTGATATCTATTACTAACGGAGGATTCCGTGGCTCAGTTGCTTAGCGCGCTAGCGCAGCGCAATGATCCAGAAGCCTCCCACTAATGTGGTCGCTGTGAGGTCATGTCCAGCTCATGCTGTCTTCCTCTCCGAAGTTCGTTGGAAGGTTCTACCAGCAATCTGCGGACAGTCGTTTGTTTTCCCCGGACTTTGCTCTGTTTCCTCCAACCACAATGCTGGCCGCCGTCGTATAAGTGAAATATTCTTGAGCACGGCGTGAAACACCAATCAAATAAACAAAAAGATAAATAAATAAATAAATCTATTGCTGAAATTATAATCCTGTTCATCAAAGTTTCTTGGGCATGCGTGGTCCTTCAAACTCGTCTTGAACCAGTTCAAGTGTTTGGTGTTCCACTGTACCGTTCACATTTGTCTTGTAATGTACTCATTTCTCATAATAACCAACAGCCGTCGATGGAAGCATTGAGGTCAAATAGTTTAGCCAACATCAATATTACACACACATTTGGTCGTAAACCGTCCCTCTGCTCTACACCATATGAGAGAAAAGTTTTTTTAATTTCGTCATGTGAAGGTGCACAAGCCTCACTTGCGTGATATTTACAATGTATAACGCTCATAGAGACCGCATTACATTGTCAACGACTTCACTTTTGGATGCTATGTTGGGTGCAAGCATGGCTCTGTTTTACTATATTTAGCCTTCAGCGGACTTATATGCAGGTAGCTCCTCCTGATCGACATTTGATGTCGGTCGTCAGAGAGTGGAAATTCGGTAGTCATTCGGCCTAGTTCGACACGCGATATATTTCGCACTTTGATTTAAGAATTCTCATAATTGTGCCAGTGTAACAAGGAGAAATTTTGATATAATATACGCTGTAAAATTATCCAACTTTTCGTGACAGTTTTATGTAGACCCACTCTCATTTGGGCGAACTGGAACTCTACAGCGAACAGTGTAGGGCTTACTAGTGGGTAATTCGAGTTCAGTTCAAATACATATAGCTCATTTCGACCAGTAAGGTGCCAAGGCGAAGACGTTGTTGTGACCAATCAGGATGTCCGTCTTAAATTTGTAAGGCAGACGAGGTCTCATAATCACGCAACACAGATTTGAAAACAAAGGAGAGTGTGCAGAGAGATTTGATTGGATGACCCAGGTTAGACTAGCCTGTGACTAGGTCAAATTGTTGTAGAGATGTAAGAGGTCAAGGGAAGCGAAAGAGATCGTGATGGTGATATAAGGCGGATTATGCCTCTTTCTGCTTTATAATTGTGCTTAATTTGGCTTAACCTGGGGCTAGGGGCTGCATGTTTATCGTGTTGAGTGTGATCACCAAGTTGGATATATGAACAGTTGCAATCATAGCGCACCTGAGATACATAGCTCATTATCGACACCATGTATATTAAAATGACACACGATTTGGGTACTGATATTATTCATCCGCCTAGAACATTTATTACGTTCTTTCCTCATCATTTCGTCATCAGCTGTTCACTGCTTCTCTTTATATGAATCCGTTTTAAGTTTATATTTATATACTTCCTTAGTTCTTTTGGGGATTTTTGTTATTTGTCGTTTTGGAATCTGGTCTTGCAATTATTTACCCGGAACGCCCATTTTGGTTGACGGCTGGTATACGAATGTCGGTTCCGACGCCTAGCTTCTCAAATAAACATTGACAGATTATTCAGATAAATGGGATAAAGCAGATAAATGTACGTATTTGTCCTTGTAATCTCCAGATGTTTGTGCACAAGAAGACGTGGGATAAAATACAACTGGGGTAACGGCATAAATTCCATGTGGTATGTTCTCATGAGTAAATGGAATATCTTTACTTTTCTCGTTCTTTCTTGTCTCGCGTTGTACAAATTTTAACAGGCTCCGAACGCCTCTTGCAGATATACTTCTTTTCCTCCATAACTTTGTCAAGAGTGATGCACTTACTTTCTGGAGAGAATGGTCACGATATGCCAGTCTGTATCTTGTCTGTGCCATTCTGACAGCAAGTAGTTAGACTGTAGTTTGATCATAACTACCGTCAGCAAAAATTGCTAAATTACCGTCCTGACCCGTATCCAGACTCATTACGTGTACTCAGTTCCCGAAGGCTGTATACAGGGTACATTCATAGTTAGGTGTGGAATACAGCAAACATTCCAGTCAGTATTCAACCAGGAACGGCATGTAGGCAGACTAATATCATATACATCAAAGGAAGAATTTGACCAGTCTAAAATGACTAATAGGTGTTCATACTACTCCCTGGTTTCGGGAGAGGATGAGGCCAAAATGACGGAACATCTGACATTAAAACTGAGTTGTCCTGGTATACATGTACTGCCGCGCCCTACCCCTGGAATAACTGTTATCTCGGGAAATTCTCTAATAAATCTGCAAACATATGATCCCAGAGGAAGAACTGACATTAGAGTTTAATAGGTACTGTAATAACATGTAGGGTTCCTGTTTGCTACAATAAAATGCGACAGTGATAATCTATAGAAATAAACAGACTCATAGATAACAGAGATTATGAATACAGTTATAGATGAAAATCTTATTAACCAAAAGTTAACAAGCCAAAGCATAGGTGAGTCAGATGAGTGAATCATCAAGAAAAAGGTAAATGATATGGGGGAACATCTATCAACTACCAGGCTCAGGGTAAGTCAAAGTGGGCAGGTAACTTCTATTATCTTTCAGCTCTCCTTATAGTGAAGATGAGGTAAGGTAGAGTAAACCAGGTACTGAAACCAATATCGCCATAATTAGAGCATGTCCAATCCAGTTTTGATATTATCCAAATATAGTCGTTGACCATGTCGATGTATAAAGGAGGTCGGTATAGTAGAATGAGCTTGAGGGCATCAATTATCCAGACAGAAACAGATTACACCGAAATTGATGTAACATTCAGTCCATGTAAGATAATTAATACACCTCCATAGTATCATCTCGTCCTCAGTAATGTACGATCTCGATAATCAACGTCAGAAAGTGTAGGTGACAACTAGGGAAGTTTGTCAACAGCCAGATCCGCTCTCAGACGATGGTCTATAAATAGCTACACTTGTAGGGAGTCCCCAAAGAATGGTCCATCAACTTCTCCCACCGATTGGGCGGGGTTGATAGTGGCATTGGGTAAACTCCACAGACACTTCACGTGCTGCTCGCGAAAGAGTTAATCATGTAAAGGGTCTCAAGACTGATATGGCGAATAGTAGGTTTCCAACTCCCATCCCGCATACGTTCAATGTCTAAATAATATAAAGCCAGTGTAATCGCTGCCGATTTGGTCGACAATAAAATGTACAACTGGGAATCCACCGGATCGGATGACGTAGGCTCTACAAAGCATGAATATTATAATTAGCCATGTGCTTGGTGTACCAATATTTCTGTATCAGTAATAAACCCAATACTGTAATTTAACTTACAGTGGGACGGTTATTATCCGCTGAGCCATCTTGCTGTAGTCGTTAAGACGAGTCTGTTAATTTTGCTATGATTCCGAAAAATGACGACGTTGAAGCTTCGTCTGCTCCGTATTTATACTAAAAGATCACGGTTCGTGACCTCGCATCCAATCAATCAAAGTTACTCATTTCACGAGGTATTCCCGCATTGCGTTGTGCCCTATGACAACACTTCAGTTGCACGTGACCAGGCACTAGCCAAAATGGCGGTGCACATTTCAGTTCAAGCTCTCCGTGTATGAGAAGGGAAGAAACAAGACACAATAAACCCTTCACAGAGGTATTTCATATCAAGTTCATATCCACTCACAACACTTGTGAAACGATCACAATCATATATAATAGACACCAGCCATTGTACTATAAGTATTGATATATGTTCTCCAGGCAAACGACAGTACAACAACAACATGAGTATAACTGGAACTAGAGCACTGCTGATACGTCAGACCAACAACTTTAATAACGTCGGGAGCAGGTAAAAGTGACAACAGATAGCTCTGTCGTCACAGTACATCCCCGAGGCCTGGCCTCTTTGTATTGTGATTGTATTGTGGTCATTTATCAAAGGTGATGATAACTAAACATTCTAGACAAGTGACGTCTGTCAAATTGAAATTGTCGTCATTACATATGTTTTTACCTAATTCTTTCTAAGCCACGGTAGTTACCACTATGAAAACATTTGCAGAAACGGAATAAATCATTAACCGACATAAATTAATAAGAGGCCAGATTTCACCAATTATATATGTGTGGCCGTCTTCCCTCCATATAAATCACACTGTCTTCGCTGCTCTGGTTATACTCTCTGAGCGGTAGTCTTGTATATTATATGGAAAGGACTCTAAGACCTATATATATATGGGTTGCTCTTTATGACAGAGGTAAACATGGCGGTTTGGTGTTCATCCGAGTCAACAATGCAGTTTGCATAGGCTACACATTGTGGCAGATAACTTCATACGAATCGATCGATAGCCTTGCGAGCTTTTAATATATGATTACAATATGACAATGAAACCAACTGGGTATAAATTTAAGCCTTGTTGAAATGGTAGGCTAAAGAAGTTAGTACATATATATGTATGGTAATACAGTCCAGCATTTTAACCGTATTGGAATATAACCGTGTTGAAATGTTATAACAGCGGTGAAGTTAGATACTCAGGTTTAATACTAGATTAAAAGATGCCTTACCGAAGTAGAGCGTTGGAGCCCACATTAACATTCACGTAGGCCTACTTCAAACTGATCAACTTGAAATGAGTTAAAATGTTACAAATGAAGATTTGAAGGTATTATATAGAGTTGTACCTGTCGATTTGTTCTTACTGGACCCAGTGAAAAGTGGTCACAGTAATGGCTTGTGCACTTGTTTCATACACAGTTCTTATTGTTTCCTGTGTTGTTCTGATGCGTAATACACTTGCTATGTACCAAAGAGTTTGTGGTTAAAGTTAATCAAGTTGCAGAAAAATACTCTTGTCTGTCATAAAACTTCGTAAGTCAAGTATGTTATGACATTTCTGCCTAAGTCTCTTTTTCTACATGGTAGTGCCATATAGGGCAACGTAGTTTACAAGTTAGCAAAAAATGATTTATGAAGTTTTGTGAACGTGGGACCTGGGCTACTCTGTCATTGACAGAGCCTGAGTCCTGTCGTCTCATGAGAGGCGACATCTCTCAGCTGTTCTGTCGTGAAGAGAGTAGACCTGGCGCTGCTTCCACAATGTCATCTAAGCGAATACGTTAAAACTTATACGGAAACACCGTGGCGACCAGGGGCCCGCGTCATTTAACATTCATGATGACGCATCCCTTCGCTGTCACGCATATAGTTTGCGACTTCGCCGTAAAGCAACCTGCAGCATTGCAGGCATCACGTTTGCATGACTGTTTCGAATGCGTAACCTTACGTGTGTTTCTTGAAGCACTGTATACTGTAAATGTCAATATTTAACCGATAGACACTTTTATGTATCAGATATTAAAAACTTGGAGATTACAGCATTATAGTATAAGCCTATACACATGGTTTAGACACTTATGCTTAATTCTTAAATTCATTTGTATATTTATTGAACACACTTGTTTGAAGTTTAATTCCTGTTTTAAGCCGTACTCGAGAATATTTCACCTTTAAGACGGCGTCGACGAAAGACCCGACGGCCATCCGCAGGTTGCTGGCAGACCAAAACAGCAATTAAATGTATAAATAAATAATACATAAAAACCCGCCGTTGATGAAGTTTTCCATGCACACGTAAGCAGGATAGATCGATTATACCATGTAGAACATTCAGTTCTTTCCCACCTGTTCTAACATACCTTCAAAACTATTAATTAATTGTGAGCCAAACGTGTTCAAAGTGCAGACTCATACACAGCTGGCATCCACGTCATGAACGCCTGCGGCCCCTCGTTCTCAGACAGTTCCCGCCTGCTGTGTGCTATCTTACGTGATTTGGTGATTTGAACATGGCAAGCTACGCTTTATTTCTCAATTAACATATCGGCAACTATACAATCCTTCTGATTTAACAATAGTCTTCAACATTTTTGCAAGTTCAGCCTATTTCGTTCAGAAGTGTTGCACAATTCTGTAAATAAACTTTTCAAAGCCTCGGCCATCCATGCCACAAAATTATATAGAATTTCAGCAGACGTAGGTCTAATCATTTATAGACCCGCTGGCAAATTCTTGACTGTCATGGGACCAGGAATCGATTTTGATGCGAGAGTTTAAATGAAACTAGGCCTAAATATGAATGTCTGGTACAAAATTTTCCTGTATGATTCACGTCTGTGTAACAGAGAGGTTATACATTTTTACAAGATGGCATCCACACTAAATGATTTCTTTGTTGCGTAGTTACATGTGGAGTGATCTATTGTATATTTCACATATACGACGGAGGTCAGTTTGTATGTGTAGGCAAAACCGGACGCGTTTTGAGAAATTAGGTATTTACATGAAGAGTTGGAATAAAGCACAATCTGAGATAAAGCGACAAAAGGTTCACCGGTTCTGGTTTTACCCTCTATGTTCTCTCATTCTGTTGGATGCATGGTGCTAGGTGCTCCCAACCCTGCTACATTCGATATATTCTATGTATTTGCACGAACAGAATAAAACCCAAACTGAAGTACACTGACAGGAAGCCGAAATTCAGCGCTTGCGCAAGACCTTTAGCCAACCATCACATGCACCATGGTCGACCCTCCGGTTTTACTCTCTATGCTGTAGTCCGTTATATATGTATGTATTACTGTTTTCTTTGTGTAGAACGTGTCTTTCATTGAACATTAAGTGCGTTCATGTCTCATAGTAAATGTCGACATCATTGCCAATATATTTATAATGCTGTCTCACTGGGACGAAAAGCGGAAGACACTGTTCAGAAATGACGCAGTATAGCAAAGTGACAGTACATGTGTGTAGGCATCGACCAGTACTTGTTGTAGCTACATGTATTATGCTAATTAGCTCTAAACAAGAAAGGACCCTGTACGATAGCAATCTGAAGCTCTAAGTGTGACTTTCTGTTTTATGGATGCCTGATCTGTCCGAGAGAGAAACACACGAAAGACTATCGCTGTGCACTGGTCATATGGGTGATGAATAAAGGGCATGGCGAACAAAACTATTCCGTGCTAAATGTCCTAGCATTCAAGTACATAATAAATGAGATGCTTGTTATAACATCGTGTGCCAAGTATTTATATTCATTATATGGATTGTATTTATTTTCATTATTTGTATATTCAAATAATGCCCAGATATGTTGATGATAATTGGGACCCTGTAACAGTTAATGAAGTATCCTTGCTCAACACAGAACCGCCTCTGTGGTTTGGTCAAATAGTTTGTCATCCTTTAAAGGAGGTGTAAACTTTAAAAATAAAAAAAGTTAACAGGCACTATCTTTTAGTACTATCTGTTATTTTATTATTCTTCTAGTCGTTTTCCATTAAGTTCGGAATATATCATTATTTGCTTTTAAACTTTTAAATGTTCTAGATTTAATTCATATAAATGCTAGTGGCACAAATTATGTTGTGATTATGTGCATATTGTTACATATGCCGTGATGATATTTTCTCCTATTCTGAAAGTCAGTTTTAAATATAGTCCTGTTATTACCTTATCCTTATCTTATCATCGCTCGAACGTGTAGGCTATCTACTATATATATAGGCTATCACTTAAATGTTGCCTATCTGATATTTCTGTACTCCCACCCTACCTCCTGTCAAGAAACCTTTTGGGCATATCTTGCAAAGGTTAGGTCAAAAATGTTTCGTATAGGATAAGGTCGCTGATATCGAGGCGGTCTATCTAGATCCCTTTATCACCGACAGCATGGTTAGCCGCGCGGTTTGCATCGTAACTGGTGACCTCCAGTCTTATACAATGCTGCTTGGGTTGATCACCCGATGACACCAGTCAAAACAACTGAGCGAAGATAATACGTTCTGATTACGTCACATCAGCCGGGGCCGTTTGTATGCAAAGATTGTGGTTAACCGGTGTGGGTTAAGTAAATTAAGCCACTGATTAGACAAGAGTGATACAAGTATTTCATGTTGCCTTGGAAAGGGCAGTTTTCGATACCCCCAAAATTTGTCATTGTTCGTAGAGTTATATGATGACTACAAGAGGTCAATGACACCCCTGTGCATGGCTGTTCCCGCAGTTTATCAATCAATGGAAACCGTTTGTCTTCCAGGAGTGCATATCTGCACGTCACGGCTTTGAGAGTGCGTCAGTGACTTTCCGAAATTCGGAGATTTACTCCCGACACAATAATGACCGCAATCGAACGACTGAAAATGTCCTCAGTATTTCAAGAAACAGTAGTTAAGTGAATCAATGAGTTAATAAATATTCCACATCAAGTTGCCTGAAACTTCGCAGATATAACATGGAAGAGATTCTTACGGATGTACAACTTCTGTGTATTTGTAGACGACGTTTCGAGGTAGTAACTAACATCGTTATCAAGTGTTATTGACATATATTATATTGTGAATATGTGCATTTGACATCGTTATCAAGTCATTAAGTGACTTGATAACGATGTTAGGTACTACATCGAAACGTCGTCTAAAAATTAAATAGAATTTGTACATCCACAAAAATCTCTTCCATGTTACGTCATTACCAACTTCTAAATGCCACTGAAAGAGTTACTTTACAGATAGGTGACATGCACGGAAACATGTATCATATGTTGCTGTATATATGTATGCGATGGAAACTCCAACATACATGGACAAGTCTTAAAACATATATGCATTAAAAACCTGAATTATAGTCAGTGACATTTACGGGCAATACACAAAAACTGAACACGCAGTTGTTTTCACGTTGTTTACAATGCACTGCGAAATAGAGTCGAGTTTACCGATTTAAACCCATTTTTTTGAGAAAGAAAGGATGAAAATAAGTGTGTATATAGAAAGATGCCATTAAAATAGAACAGGCAAGCTGATGAGCTGATTGTTTCCGGCAGATCACTCTGTTGCCATAAAGTGGACCCTTTAGGGCTATTCTCCCAGTGACGCTCCCATGGTTGAACCCATTTCAGCTTATGTATTTGTTTATTTTTTTTTACGTTTACACTTCTAACCCATTTTATGGCAGGCCGTTTCGACCTGTTTCCGATATCTTTAATCCATTTCAAGGTATCTTGAATTAGTTTCAAGATATCTTGAATTCAATTCGAGCATACATGCGCATAAATAACGAGACAAATGTAGTGCACATATCACGAAAGGAATTAGAGGGTGTCAAATTATTGAACATATCCTGAATTTATGTCGACATATCTGAAAATCAACTTACATTTTTAAGTTTTTTTCCTTATGATATGTGCAGAACAGAAATGCATTGAACATATCTTGAAATCAATCTGGGAATCTGCACATATATTGAAGTATTTTTTATTATATGTACATAACTTGAAATGAATTCAAGAGACCTGAAATAAATGACCCAAGGTTTCAACGGCTTTTCATGTATAGCTATTATCTCGTTTACAATACAGAAGAAAATAAGCAGACCTAGATTACGGCATGTGTTTATTGCTAGAAAAGAAATATATGCATGACGCCCCATGAGTCCCCAGAAATCAGTAACTGGCACAAATAAAGCTACTGTAACCTGGGGTGCAATTACATTGTTATACGTTTCTGCATCATGTTGGTCTTATTTACTAGTGTTACAGGTTGCAGCGAGTTATTTAGCGAAACCTTCAACGATCTAGAACAACAGGTCGTTTGTAGAACCTGAACAGGATATGGTAACAACGTTGCCCAACCAGACTGATTTTAGCACAGTCATAGCCGTTTGAATTGAATATTGCCTTTAATCATTTGCCATGTGTGAATAAAGAAAAATTTAATGTGCATTTCAAAAGTGCACTAAAATGTACCGCAGGGCCTATGTAAAATTACTGTTTTCGGTAAAAAATTTATTTCTATGAAATACTGCACCGTAAATTTCGACGTTTAAATTATAAACACCTTTATTCTTCTGACATTAAACACTTTAAGATTATAGCATCTAGAATATAGGCCTATATACATGCTTCAGACACTTATATTAAAATAATTTAATATATGTGTATACTTATTAAACGCGTTGGACGTTGTCATTTTACAGTGTAATGTCGTTCTGGGCCATTCCGTATTTATTTTTTGCACATGCACCATGCTTTTGCATTACGAAAGGTCATATTTGCAACAAATAATTGCTTTCGAGACTTTACACATGTTCGCTGTGGTCGGAAAACTAGCTGAAGATGAGGCACAAAGCACGCTGATTGAAAACGTGCACTCACACTTGAAGGGATAAACGATTCTGGCTTATCGCCAAGTCGGCACTATTTCAGCGATATCGTGACTACAGGCACACTTACATAATAAAGTGACAAATTGCTCCAGTGGATAACACCAGAGCTGTAAGAAAATTGCCCACTTGGTAAACATGTTGCTTATAATATATGGCCCAATATATTGTCCGCGTGCTACATTTTACATGGTGTTGCGTGTTCCAGTCAATTCTACATAGCTTTCCATCAAATCAGAGAATTTAGTTGTTCTATATAGGCATAGCCTTTTCCAGTACGCGCTCCAGAAATCTAACACGTGTTGTGAGACAATCAATACATGGTTTCATTGGGCGTTTTTTTAGGTGCCAGAGGCCCAAACTGGTCTCTTCTTCATTTAAACCAACTCTATAGACAAGTCTGTGATGCAATGTGTCAACAAATCCAGGTCAGAAAAAAATATGCGCTCAGTCCTGCGTATTTAATATTCAAGTCTTTTAATTGTATTGATGAATAGCTCTCCATTAAGCAGTTACACAACGAAGAAGAGCAGGACTGTATAGCCAGCAAAACGAATATAAGTAAACTCAGCATAATACAGAACACAACAGTATACAATGGACTGGTTAAAGACTGGAATACAAGATCCATGGGTGAATCATGTGACTCGGATCAGGTGATTTTTCCGGAATGGAATAATGCATGCTGCACGAAGTGACACCTAAACATTAGATTCCTGCCTAGGTGAATAGCGATTTATGAAAGAGATTATTTTTACACAGGTATAGGGGGAAGGCGAGGGAAAGGTGATTTTCTCCAGGTTTTGCCTGGTATACACTCGGTATACACTGCACATACCTGTAAAACAGTTGCCATCAATTCAATCTGTGAGAAGTGCTGTATATGCTCTGTAGATGTTCATGGTAAGGTTATCAGTTTCCTGATGGCTACATCCACAGACTTTAACTACCGTTGATGCTAAACAGATAAGCAAGAAAAGTGTACTATCAGAGAGACAATTAAGTTTAAAACAGAGGCCAGATAGATCTTTGTAGGCTCTACAAGAGGTTGTAATTAACAATGTGGTTAATGAGTTCACATCTAACAACAAATTCTGATTTCAGAGTATATGTATTTATTTTATTTACTTCTTTAATAATTTGTTATTATTCCTTGAGGTTATCCCATGTATGGAAGACTGACTTCTTATATAGTAGTATATTTCTGAAAACGGCCGTCTGTGTTTGGCAACGTTATGAACGTTATAAATGTCCACAGTTATGCACAGAGGAAGCTCAGATTTCTCTCCCATTTTTGAGGGCTTATTATATACGCACAAAGTTCCTTCATTAATAATCTTTGACGCAAGAATGATTATAAATCACAAAAATACTGTAGGTCAGCTTAGTGTCTTGGTGACCTATCATGGGTCTCTCCTGTGTTATGACGGAATAGTTTCCGCATTCAGAATGGCAGTATTGTGTAACAGGTATATAACGTGTATATATGCTGTGCTGTCTTTTCTGCTTCCCCAGGATGCGTGCATATATGTCACGGTGTTCCGAAGGTAGAGGATCGAGAAACATGTAAACCAGGTTATTCTGGGGTAAGTAAAAAAGATACCGTTGGCTGAGACACGTATGTATGTGCATATATGAATGTGTACGTGACCTGTGAATGGAGCATGCGTCATGGAGTAGAACGTATGCGCAGGCGTGGGTAAACAGGGCAAAAGACGAACGTGTTAATACTGTAACGACGTTCGAAGAACAGCCTATATGAGTTCTCAGTATATCTTTTGTTGCTTCTTCTCCCGGCCGGTAATTGCCGTGTGGCTTGGTACCGCAGTGTTTATTTTTACATTCAGAATGATCATGATGAGTGTAGCGCAATAACAATAAATAAATCTACTTCAATATGAACGGAAATTCCGGGTCACTAGCCTGTTAATCTGCAATATGTATGGACACGACGTGCGAATGAACTCATTGGTCCTCAAAAAGTGTCAACCTTTTAAGTAGGAACATATAAAACCCTCGCTCACACCTTTTGATTTTGGATCAACCAGTCTCGACACTCTCCTCTCACTGCTGAAGGATGAATGAGTCATTAATGCCATTTTACATAGTTTTCAGTGGTGACGAAAACAATTGGCTTTGATACGGTTCCCTTATTGATGATAGCCTAATCAACCATTGATGAAAGAGGAGGGCGAGATGATATATTCCTGCATTAAAAATAAAATTGTTCTGTAGTACTGTTATGTACTTAACCTAGAAACTGGTGGAGTTGTTCTGCACAAACTGATTTCATAATGTTGTGAGAGGCTCAATGGTTTTGACTTTGTTGAAAACTAAAACTAGATGAAACATAAAGCGAGGCCTATTTCAGCATAGTCGTTTGCGACTTGCACGACGTGACAGTGCAGAAAGATCAAGGACTTATATGTGTTTGTATGCTAGTGATGCCCATTGTATTCATGTAAGCATTTCCCGTCTCTTATTAAGGCACATGCATGGTCTATGTTTCACTGTTAACCTTTCGGGACATTATTTGTTGTACCGGTTCAGCGAAAAGAGGCTCCCCTTACGCGTTGAGCACAATAGCTGGAGGTGTAACAAACTTCACAATAGCATGGACACACTATATCATTTGTTTTTTTATAGAAATAGAAAGTTTGCGTATGGAGATTTGAGTATATAATGTGAATTGAAACAGATAGCCCGGTTTTTGAAATTTGAATAAGAAGTAATATACTAGTAAAAGCGGTTTTTCAGTAAAACAGGTCAGCTTGTCAACCGCTATTATGAGACAGAATCACAGAGACAGAAATAGAATACTAGTCGATTGATTTATGTCATTGTTGTACAACGCCATACGCAAAAATGCTTCGGTTATACGATGGCGGGAAATTTCCTTGCGAGATATACCCCTAACCTTTGGCAAATTACTGAAGATCATTTTCACACTCGACGGACACCATATTGGTACACCACCAATCAAATAAATAAATAAATAAATATCGTATGCAGTGCATTATGTGTATTATGGTATAGACCCTATCTCATACCTGTACTGGCCGCCTCGGTGGCCTGGTGGCCAAAGCATCCGCCTCGAGATCGAAAGATCCGGGCTCTGCTTGGAAGATCCCGGGTAGGGTCATACAAGAGGCTTTAAAAATGGTACTTGTTGCTGCCGGCGCTCGGCACTGAGGGGTTAGAGCAAGGAAACAGAACTGGTCAGCCGGTGTCAGTGTAATGTGACTGGCTGTGGTGTCCTGTCTGGTGTCTTCGGCATGATGCTCCAGTGACAGCAGCAGTTTGGCGGCATGGAATTTCCCTGCCACAAGGAGACACAGCATATCTACATTCTAAGGACTCCTCGTCGTCATATGACTGAAAAATTGTTGAGTACGACGTTAAACTCAACCGTACATACATACATACACGCATACACACATACACCTCCCCACACGTACATACATACATACATACATACATACACACACATAGATGGATAGATAGATAGATAGATAGATAGATAGATAGATAGATAGATAGATAGATAGACAGATAGATAGATAGATAGATACATGCATACAGACATATATATAGATACATAGACACATAGATAGATACATACATACATACATGCATACATACATAGATAGATAGATAGATACATACATACACATAGATAGGTAGATAGATCGATAGATAGATACATAGATACATACATACATAGATAGATAGATACATACATACATAGATAGATAGATACATAGATAGGTACATAGATACATAGTTACATACATACATACATACATACACATACATACATACCGGTATTCCATTTTTTTTAGAGTTTTGAATACGAATATGCATCAGAAGTGTTTATGTTACATGGTGTGTAACACACATATTAAGTTCTATTTTTGAATAATACAAAGAAGGAAACCTTTGGTCGTCTGTTTGTTTAAGAGCTACACGCAAGTCTGCATGTTTCTGTTGGCTGATGTGTTTAGAGCGGTTGCGCAGGCCAATGACCTACGAGCCTCTATCCAATGCGATCGCTGTGACCTCATGCTGGCTTCCCCTCAGGTCGTAAGTGGGAAGGTCCGCCCGCAACCTGCGGATGGTCATGGGTTCCCTCTGCGTTGGCCGCGGTCGTATAAGTAAAGTATTCTTAAGTATGGCGTAAAACTGTAATAATATAAACAAATAAATGTATGACTGTCCGGTTCTGTCGACAGTCAATTCCTGCTACCCGCACGTACACGTCGGAGAGGCTGGAGGCACTGAGACTACAACTCGTAGACAATTCCCTTGACGCCTATATCATATCATCCGAAGATGCTCATGCGGTGGGTATGATCTAATACAATGGGGGGGTGGGGGTGGGTCGAGATCGAACTCTGTTATCGGTGAAGGTAAGAAAAGTCCTACTTTATCACAAAATCTGACAAAAACGTTAGGCATTTATTTCTGATTACATCAGCTATAACTCTGAAAAAAAGAGCGTCACAAAAAAGTTATTTAGACTGGACGAACAATTGTTAAAATTGACGACATGAGGTTTGTGAACATGAAGGAAGTTCCTGAGGGAAAGAAATGTCATTTGCACCTCCTGAACAAGGTGAGATAGGTGAACAGTAAAGTAGTCAACAAACATTGCCTAACATTTTTGAACAGTCACATAATGCAGTAGAACTCTTCTTATCTTCAGTGACAAAAGAGTTCGAACTCGAAATTCTCCTATTTCAGGTGATATCAGTAAAAACCCAAACGACTGACAGATGGAAATGAGAGCAACCCATGTATGACGTCAAAAGAAGACGGATTCTAATCAAATAAACTATACATATTGTTTAACTCAAACCGATTAGAAACTGTTTCTGTTATGGCAGTTAGCCGTTGGCCAGTGAGGTGGCGTTTTCAAATCCAACTCGACTGGGAACGTCGACAACATCAGGAAACTTCTGGTGTTCCTAATAAGGTGAAATTGTTTCCAACGAGTTCTGTACGGTATCCTTCTGCCTTAAACTTTCATCGTGTAGGCGGGGTAGGTGACAGATGGCGAAAAACATCAATAACATATATAAAAAAAATATTTAACTTTATATTCCATGAATACAATCATCTAAATTTTTGACATGTAGGCCTGTTTCTTGCAGTTAGGTGTGTGATATTGCTGGTTCGAAAGTGCTCACAGCCAAGTTTAAAGTTTAATTCCTCTAGACGATAACACTGGTAGTTAAGAAAACAATTTCCACGCGACACGTACCAATGTGGAATATGTTCGAAGGGAACTACTTTATTTCGGATAATCAAAGAGGAATTTTCGCTATATATTCCACCAGTTAGCCTCCTCCTATTTTAGGGGAAACGTGTTGGCTACCTAATCTAGATGACTGGCCCAAAGGTGCCTGATTTTGAAGTCACTGGTCCAATACCAGTTTTCATCACGAGAATCTGTTCTATATCCAGAAGGTGCAATCCCCATAAAGGGTAATACATATAGGCTACTCTCACTTGGAAAATATACCGGGGCTTCTGGCATCTCATCGAAATATGTTGCTGATAATGGTAACACTCAACTAGGTTTGCCAGTTTTTAACACAATAGTAACAGTGCAGCACAAGCTGCAAAATAACGAAGTAACATATCGATAATACTTGTACATACAGCCTTACATTTCTTTATAATATTTACGGTATATTCCTGATTTGCAGCTATTTGTTTATAATCGTGGTCCTGAAGTATAATTCATCTGTAATCTATTTTAGAGCGAGTACGTGTCGAATTATGACGCCAGGCGTGCCTATATATCCGGTTTCACGGGGTCAGCAGGTACGTCGTAACTACAGGTGGCTGAGATCTCCCAAGATGTTCACGTACTTCCCTCTAGGACACTGGGAAGAGGTCTTCATTCATGGCAAATGCTCTGAAAAGCAGAAACCTGAATATCGGTCAACAGTTTTCACATCTATATATCTATCTGTATCTGTATTTATTACTATATTTATATGGTTTTAAAAAAAAGTTAAGCAAAAGCTGAATTTTAACTTGTAGGAGGATACATTATTTAAGACACTGTCATTTTCAGGCAGGTAATACAATGTCAAAGTCAGGATGTCAGTATCCAAGTAATAAGCAACTGAATCACATTCGTCCATGGAATCAGGTCAGAAGAGAGCCTTTATTGTCCACGTTGATGGCATCTGTCACCAATGTGTTCTATGAGAGTGCTTTAGGGAAGAGTATATCAACATTAGCTGTTTGAATGAGCGAATGAATGAACAAAGTGATGAGTCAAGAGGTGTGTCAGTCTGTTACTCAGTCAGTAATCGCTGGAATTCATCATTTTACCAGCAGTTACCGGATCAGTCTATCAGTCAGTCATTCGCTAACAATGTCACCGTCTTTTCTTTGTCAAAGGTACTGCGGTGGTTACGGCTGACAAAGCCGCCTTGTGGACGGACGGCAGATATTTTCTGCAGGCAGACGAACAACTAGATTGTAACTGGATACTAATGAAAGATGGCACGTATCTTGTATGCTTGATTAATTGATTAATAAGGTGGTTTTACGTCGGGTATCTGGTTTCCCCCAGAAGCAACACCAACATTTTGTAACCTTTGGGTATGACTGGCCTCTCGCGTGTGCCTTCGACCACTTCTCCCGGTTACGAAGAGAAGGTTTTATCTGCTCTACCACTGCTATCCATAATTTGTTTGGCAATCAGTACACCCAATAGAGTTAACCGTTAAAGGAATTCAATCAAATTTATCCTGTGATCTTTAAACGGTTTTTCAACTTTTTTGTCTGGATTTTATTGGGGGGTTGCCTTACCTTTCGTAATCTTTAACTCCAATCTAGGCAATTTTGATGTCATGGAATATAAACATATGCATATATATATTAACTTTGGCAAAACTTCGACATTTTCTAGGTTGTGTATTTTCCATGTTTTGAAATCATTGCTATATTTTACGCGCGCACAATTTTGCACAGGCGTTTTAGTAAGTATGCTTAGTTGCTCTCTGGCGCATCCACATTACATTTATCGTGATAAAGCAAGATGCATAAAGCCATTATTCACGCGACTGTTACAGGTCAGCCTAATGTTCCGACAGTGTACGAGTGGTTGGAGAGAGAATTATCCCCTGGCCAGGTCTTCGGAGCAAGTTCCTACAACACTCCTATTCGTGAGTACAGCTCAGAGGACTCAACTTTTCTACACCCTATGTCAAAAGAATGGTGAACAACGTTTGGTAATATATATATAATGAACAAGGTTTTAGACTCGGCTATGGGATTTCTAAATGTCTGTTAAACATTTCTTGAAGGCTACTGATCATCCACTCATAAGGTGTGCATAGATGTGTCACGTGTGGGAGACTTACTTCATCAGTAAGGTTGCTGATGTTTAATGATTTTCCCTGGACTTTCCAGTTTCTGTGCACCACCCATAAATTAACTGCCATCTTAAGTGCAAAAATCGCGAGGCAGCTAGAGTTTTATGTTATACAAGAATCAAATATGCAAATCAAGCAAATAGAAAATACTGACATCCAAAAACTTTCATGCATTCCTTTGTGTCATTTCTATGATATTGATAAAGATTGGTCTGATTATGATCTGGAGCTAATTCCTCACAGTATTATCTGACAAAATTTACAAACCCTTTCACAGTGCTTACGTTTTGGTCCTGGAAGTTGAAATTTGGACACGTCTTGTCTTGATATAACACTGAAGAAGCGGTCGAAATTTTAATCTTAAAGGTCTGAAAATTAGCTCCAATATCGTATTTCAAATTTTGACTTCAGTCAGAAATGGCTATATGGAATCCGCCCCTAAAGCTCCAAACTGATCCAGTCACTAGCTGAAATCAAATTTTCTCATTTAATTTTTAGCTCGCTCATTAATGAACAGCAAATGTTTGCAAGTTGATGGAATCGATAGGCTGTGATAATTACAAATATTACAGCGACTGTGTTTAGAGCCTTAATGTTTCTGTGAGTGTAATGTGGTTTTCGTGTTACGGTTATGTTCATAACAGTTTCCTGCTAGTCTGTTCATACGTCGGTTTGATTATGGATTGAACGCATACCTTTTCCAGTCATTTTCAGGCCATATGTGGACGGTACTCTCCTCCCAGTCATAAAGGCTTAATGTATTCTTAGATTTTTTTCTATATTTCAATGGAACATGAAGACCTCTTGCACGACCCAACTCGTTCTTGTTTTAGTTTATCCTCCGCATTTCTCTAACATTGCACTACTTTTTATAATCGACATACATGCTTATACAGAAAAGTGTTTGAAATGCAATAAGAGCTTCATCGAAAACAACTACATGTAAGTCTGGTGTTATCATTTGTCGCAACCTGGGAATGGTCGTGGGTTTCTCCGGGGTTCTGCCCCGTTACCGCCCACCACAATATTGGCCGCCGTCGTACAAGTGAAATATTCTTGAGTACTGGGTGAAACAAATAAAGAAATAAATCACATTGTCGTCTCTCTTCTAGTCGTACTTTATATGTCTTTTTAAATGATGTGTCTTGTTTCCCCTTATCAACACTTTCATTCTTAGGAAAACTGATTTACAAGGGGACATGGCTGCCAGCTATCCAGCAGGTGCTGGACGCTGGCATTAGGTTCACTCCCATAGACAACGACCTGGTAGACATCATATGGACAACAAATCGGCCTCCGATACCAGCCGGAGCCGTGGAGATCCACCCGCTTAACTTTGCAGGTTACGTGAATTGTTGAATTATTACTTGGGGGATTCTTTCCTGTTTTGGAAGACAAAGATTGAAGTCTTTAAACGAGAGGTGATTGAGTATCCATGAGACGCGAAACGCCAGTCAGGTCATTGTTTCTTGAGACGTTCTGGAGATTAATATTTATAGTATCCAAACCTAACTGTTCTACATTTATCATTGACATCGGCAATTTTGTTAAAGGGAAAGACCTCGTATAAATGAACTTAGGATGAGTAAAGGGGCCATTAAAAACTGTATCTGAAAATACGTTCACTGAATTTTTTAGATTCTTTTTTCACCAAAATAAACGCAGTTAAATGTTTTGATTGTATGGTGGGTTTTATGGACCATATTGATGATGTGGTTCACCAGTGACATCTCACCAACTTTTCTATGACCCTAAAGAGGAAACTGAATGTCACATTAGCGGTTCCACACACAAGTAAACATTACAGGAGTACTCTTTACAAGAACAGTGTTCAGAGCTGAACATAACGGTGTACAAAAAGTTGTGTGACGTCACTGATGAACCACGTTATCAATATGGTCCATAAAACCTGCTAAAAATGCTATCAAAGTATTTGACTACTTTTATTTTGCTGAAAAAAAAATCTTAAAAATTCAGTGAAGGTATGTTTTTATTTGTCTTTTCACTCACCCTAAGCTCATTTTTACGAAGTCTTTCCTTTTAAGTAAAGAAGAAGAAAAAACAATTTATGTGCGGTCATAAGGTACTACCCAACGCACTTCATAATCCACAAACAAGAACAAGAACATATCCCCAATAGCGCCGTCCATCCATAAAGGTAAACACCACCTGTAAGTTAGGAGTGATTGGTATGCAAGAAACCCAAACTGAAATAACACATTTGTGTGACAGTTAATTCCGAATTTAAATAGCAATATACCAAAGGGCCCTGAATATGGAGTATACATCTCTCGCCTTGTAACATTTGTTAGGTCGTATGTAAATTGTGATGAAAAGCTGCGAAAATGTGGAAAACCGGTGTGTTAAGGATTGTCCATCAAGCAAGTTTCTATCCTAAATTCAGTCTTAAGGTTTTAAGATTTTGCAGTGTGTATAGTACTCTTGTTGGGTAAGGTGGAGAGAGCTTTCAGGATCGCTGGTAACTTGCATCATAACTGTATCGAACTTCCCGTCGTATTTTCTGACCCAGTTTCTGTTACTTTCTGATTTTGACCAAAGGCTAAGTTCTCATGTGACCGTACGTGGGAAGGTCTGCCAGCAACCTGTGGATGGTCGTGGGTTTCCCCCGGGTTCAGGCCGTCCGGTTTAATGCTGGCTAATGCTGTATGAGTGACATATTCTTGAGTAGGACGTAAAACACCGAATAAATAAATAAATAAACAAATAAATAAATAAATAAATAAATAAATAAATAAGTAAGTAAGTAAGTAAATAAATAAATAAATAAATAAATAAATAAATAAACGTAATCATATGATGCACGACTCTTAAAGGCTGCACAATCCGCAACAGCTGTTACGAACTTTGGCACTATTTCGTATGCACAATGCAAATGATGTGAAACTGGATGAAATATATGATGTAACAGAAATTATGCATATCACTGCCTGTAGGTATTCATTGATAAAATCCTGTTTATGTAAAGAAGTTTTCCTTTTGTTTCCTTTCAGGGACAAATTGGTCTAAGAAAGTGGAGTTTGTTCGAAATCATCTGAGCGCGAGGAATACAACCGCCCTTGTGGTTACTGGACTGGACGAGACGGCTTGTGAGTTCAATGCATCTGCTTTTACCCTGCTACAGTTGGATAAATGCAGCAGACAATTCTTCAAGTTTTACCCCATAGCAATTTACTTGAAAATCCGCGTTAATTACAATTAGAGTTTTGTGCAAAGCTTTCATGAAGACATCTTTGCAGTCAATATGCTTTTACATTTTTTTTTCTCACTCTGACACATTTTATGGGTTATTACTGATTTTGTTTTCAAAATGTAGAATTCAAAATGTAAAATTTTCTTAAGTGAGAAGTGTATTGTGCATTTTAGACATGAACCTAAACTACATAGTGTTGATTATATTGATTATAAAATTCTGAAACAATTTGTAACAGAGATTCAGAAGTTGTCACGAACCTTTCCCAACTTCACTGTCTGTTTTAGACGATGAACTATGTTTCATATTTTCAGGGCTATTTAATCTAAGAGGTTCCGACATTCCCTACAACCCGTTCTTCATGTCATATGCCATAGTAGAGATGGACAGAGTAAGGTAGGCATCGTCGAGTTAGCCATTATCAACAACAACAGAGTTTAGCGATTCCTCAGACGTAGCAGTTACGTGATGATTGTAAATGATGAGCGTTTAAACAATACAGAAATGATTTATTTGTGGTTAGTTTTATGATATTCGAATATAAACCACCGAACTTTCACAAATTACTGACGAACTTTCTTCCCAGGTGACTATACAGAAATAAATGAGCCATTATATCTTTACGCTACGGCTAAAGCCGTTCTATCATGTAACAGTACGGGGGTAGGTGGGGAGGGGGGAGAGCTCCGTGGCCAAGGTTATTAGAGTGCTAGGGCAGCGTCATGACCCATTAATGTGGTCGCTGTAAGCTCAAGTCCAGCTCATGCTAGCTTCCTCTCCGGCCGTAAGTGGGAAGGTCTGCCAGCAACGACATTCTGCCGTGGGTTTCCTCCTGGGCATTGCCCGGTTTCCTCCCACCATAATCTTGGCCGGCGTCATATAAGTGAAATATTCTTGAGTGCGGCGTAAACCGCGAATCAAAAAAGAAAATAAATAAATACCATGTAAAGGTGGCCCTTCCTACATGTAGTCTACATTTTACGTGCTATGGATCTCATTTCGTGTGGGTAGGTTTGATTAGGGGAAACGATGCGTCACGCATTACTACGACCTATAGCTTTGCCGTGTTGACATGATCTGGAAGTTACCACCCGCTCTGTCAGGATGGGGCTACTCAGACATCAGAACGACTATAGAAGTGCACAAGTCAATATTAACACTAAGCATGAAGCCCTCTTTGTAACCGATAAGTGTCGTAATCAATATCTCCCATATAGTTTCCTCACCTTTGCGCGGTCCATATTACAAGGACCATATGTATTATTATTATTATAATACATATTTATTTATTTGATATATATGTAGGAATTTTATCTTGAAGGAAGACATGTTTTTTTTCTGTTGTGTGGTTGAAGGTTGTATTTGAGGGAACACATCAACAAGCTCAGTAGTCCCAACTTGCAGGAGCATCTTAACACTAATGCCAACGGCCTATGCACCGGTAAACAGGGAGACTGCGTTGAGGTAGGACAGAAGTCGGCTTACATTTTGTCAGTTGAACTATAGTACATTCCTAAATAAATTATACATCGAATGAAAAAACACACAAAGTGTAGAGTAAGTGTTCATACACTTGACAAACATAAAAATTATGTATTTCATTGAAGGTCATGACATCTTTCTGTACATCAGCAGTTGCGGTGATCTTCCATGTTTAACTGACTGTATTGAGTGTAATGCTGGCAAGGAAGCTGGAGCAGGCGAAAGAAAATAGTAATGTCTGAAAGGAAACGGTAGTGAGTGAAAGAAAGAAGTAGTGTTTGAAAGAAGAGGGTAAACGGTAGAGGGTAAAGGAAACAATGTTGGAAAAAGAAAATTATTTATTTATTTATGTACTGATTTGACTGGTGTTTTACTCGGTACTCATTACAACAATATTTCACCTCGATTCACTGTCACTTCACGTCGGCCAGCATTATGGTGGGAGGAAACCGGGTCGAGCCCGTGGAAAACCCAGAGCCATCCGCAGGTTGCTGATGGACCTTTCCACGTACGGTCGGAGGGGAAGCCAGCATGAGCTGGGCTTGAACTCACAGCGACCTCATGGGTGAGAGGCAACTGGTTCATTACCCTGCGCTAGCACGCTAACCTCTTCGGTCATGAGAAAGAAAATCATAATGTTTGACAGGAAATAGAAATATTTCATGGGGAACAATAGTAGGTGAACGAAAACATCGATGGGTGAAAGGAACAAAAGAATGTGAAAGGAAACAGAATAAATGGACGTTTCAGAGCTGTCAATTAAAAACGCGCATTTAACCAATCATAAGAATGTTGTTGTAAGTAGATCAAGCGGATGTCCCACGCATTGGTTACAAATGTGCAATCTTTCTGTGACTTCAAGGCGTCCCAATTGCTTTCTCCGGGACTGGAATGAAAAGTAACGTTGTCACGAGAAGGCGTGGTGGGATATCACATGCGGCGGCTCTATCCATACTGTTGGAAAGGAAACATGAGCGAAACAGTTCAGTCAGAGAAAGGAACGAAAGGTGTATGAAACGACACAAAGGGTGTTTGAAAGAAAGACCGTGAGTGAAAGAAAACTGGAGCTTATATCTTTTGCTTTCTTTTCAGGTCAAAGATTATGATTCTGTGAAACCGGACGTCATTGCTCTGGCATCACACCCGTCCACCAAGAAGATATGGATTGATCACACCTGCAACTACGCCATTTATAACAGTATAAATGCAGTAAGCCCACTGATTATGTATCCCCTTATGTGTACACCCATTATTTAACAAACCATAATTGTTTACTGACGTAAGCAATAGTTCACCGCATAACTGGCAACGTAAGGTAGTTTCATATTATGATTTGGAAAAAGTGTCTCCTTATCTGCCTTTTGCTTGCAACAGTACGGATGCTCAACATATCACTTTGTAGAGCTTGTGATGTTACTAAATAAAGGCTCTTTCGGAAATGGCCACGTGTGTATCACAGAGAGATAAAAATAAGTTAAAAGAAATAAGCACTATAGTAACTGTTTTAGAATAATACGAATATAAACAAAAGGTGACCAAATAAAGAAGTTCTGTGTTTTTCTGATCCTTTCTGTGTATTCATGAATATTGCTCACGGGAACCCAAAGGCTGTATGCTGGCTTTGGCTTATACTGTAGATGTCAATTGTCATATTACTATATGCCTCTCAGTTTTTTAAATTTGTTTTTATGAAAACCATTCCCATAAATAATCCTGTAATGATTACATCATTGTAATGATATGCCGAGACGGATTCTTACTGTCATATTGTCCTTTGAAACTTTTTTAATATTCTTATTCCTTTAACTTGCGTCCTGTATTCGTCCGTCCGTAAAATCACTCACATTAAGTTCCAAAGTTGCATTTGTCACTGATACACAGCACTACAAGCTCCATACATTCACAATTCGGATTCTCTGCTGTGGAAAGAAAATGCTGATTTCTTTCTGAATAACTATGGCGTCCCATGAGACTTCGATAACTTTTCCTCAAAAGCACTCTTATGCAGCTCAGTATTATTTGTTAGAAAATATTCTAATTACAATTTCTTGCAATCATATTATGGGTGGCAATTTTGGTAGTTGTTATGAATGATGCTACAGACAGTTGAGTATAGATGACAAGTGAATAGTAACTTCCATTACATCGGAATTCTGATCCGTCACGTTGATGTAAATCCCATCACATCGGAATTCTGGTCCGTCACATCGATGCCAATCCCATCACATCGGAAACTGGTCTTGTGATTATTGATCCCATTTTGGTTGAGGGCTGGTATACGAATGTCGGTTTCCACGCTTAGGTTCTCGTATTTATTGACAAGATGGGATAATATTTGTATGAAAGAGAGAGTGCAGTACGATATGATAAGTCTGCGGTTTTGGTCCAGCTCAGAGTGGCTTCCTCTCTGGCCATACGTGGGAATGTTCGCCAGCAATATTCGCACGGTTATGGGTTTCCCCCGGGCTCTGCCTGGTTTCCTCCCACTATAAATCTGGAAGCCGTCGTATAAGTGAAATATTCTTGAGTGCAGCGTAAACACCAATCAATCAAACAAACAAACAAATAAATAAATAAATGAATGAATAAATCTAGAGATATGTTTTAATTAAACGTCTATGCAATCATTTTTTGCTCTCATTTTGCTTTTCTGTTTAACAGACAAAAGTCTTCCAAGAATCGTCACCAATCGCTCTTATGAAAGCTGTCAAGAACAGTGTAGAACGACAGGGCATGAAAAATTCACACGTGAGTCCGTATATATGTTCTAAGTAATTCCACAGTAGTCTTGTCACACTGATTGAATAATTGTAATGATATTGAAGAAGCGGACAATCGAACATTTACATATACATGGAAGAAGCCAATCGGAAATCTGTAATATTAAGGGGCTTATCTGACACCCAAACTTGACTAAATTAAGAAGCAGTATTGACATGTAAATGCCAAAGTATTCGTAAATTATACGCATTTCTTAAATCTAGACATGCAAACATGGTACCAGCTGTTTGGATAAGGCATCCCACTACAATATACACGCGACGTGGATTTCCAAATATCCACTGGCGTGCACTATAGGTTGGACAAATTCTCCTGTTCATATTACTGCGTGTATAAGTGCTAATTACTTTAGGCTTGTTAAGGTTTTTGCAAAAAGCTATATGTAAATAATCAATTAAAACCATAGACACACACACACACACACTATAAACATTTATAGTGTTGTTTTAGAGTCGGCTGAATGGGTTAAGGCCTATCCTTATCAGATTTTTTACTATGGTTTTCTGAGAGCTTACTGTATGTTTTGTGTGCATATATGTATAACGTGCCCCACATGGCACATTTCTCATGAGGATGACTTAATTAAAGTCGAAATATTGAGAACGTCAAAATTAATTTCTTCGGAGGTGTTTTGCCTATTTATAGTTTATCAAGCTTTTCATATCCATGTTTTTTGGTTTTCCTCTCTACATTCACAGATCCGCGATGCCGTGGCCTTGATTTCATTCATGCAGAAATTGGAGAAAGAGGTGAGGAATTCTAGAACATGCACTGATGCAATACTCAACCCTACACCCCAGCGGCCCGTTTCACGAAATACCTAAGGCTTAACCTTTTCCGACCAACTAGAGTAGTCGGCCACGATATTCCTCTACAACCTTTCATAAAGAATATATATTTGGCTATCATCCAAAGTTAGTTCAAAGTCCCTATTGACATGCAGCGATGGCCAGAGGGAATAGAATTTAACTTTAAAGGCGTTACCTGTTTTGGGTTTGAAAGCTGTACTTATTGATAGGAGAAAGAGTGGATTATGTCAGCTTCTCTGAGTACAAATGATTCTTTGTTGTAAACCCACAAACTATCAAAACGCATCCATCGTTTTGTCTTACTTGGTCTTAGTTTGTGAGAGTTACCGCCCCTGGTTTACAAACTGCGTCAAAAACAAAAATTAAGAAACTGTATTATTTATTTATATTTTCAAGTAGTAATTTCATCTGTTTATAATTTGAAGTAAACTTGAAATCATCTCCTTTGCTTTGGCCAATTAGATTGCTGTAGAGTGCCAACATAGCCGGATATAATAAGACTGCCATGCATGGTAAGGTGGTCAAGTAATTTATAAGACAGTTTTTGCGATATGGTTTACTCACTTTTTCTCGCCTAACTTGCTTACGTTAGTTGGCTATGGATGTTTTCTGAAACTTTTTGTTATTAGCAAAAAGCTTCTGTGTGTTTGTTTTTGTTGTTTTCAGGTTAAAGAGGGTAAGCGATGGACTGAAGTATCTGCTGCAATGGAGCTGAAGAAATACAGGCAGTATGTTTTACAAAGAACACACGTTCTTCCGTGTTGTTTTAAAACGGAGCGCAAAGTTTTTCGCATTTGTTCTATAACGGAAGATATGGTCTTCACTTTTTGTTTCATTAGGGAGCAAATGGTCGGTCGCTTTTATTTTACTGTCGACGACATGGTCTTCCGTTTTTTTTATTATTAAAGCAAACGCATTATTATTATGACGGTTATTAGGCTACATTGACGTAATATGCACGTAATCTGTCAACCCTCCGTGAACAAATACAATGAGTGATTACTTTTCTTCATGTTTTTAATGAACTATCTCCTGCAGCTGTATGACGAAGACACCACCTGTAAGTGAGCCCCTGGCCTGTTGGTTCTGAATATCAGTAAACCACGTGTGTTTGCCACATTCTGTAAAAGTGTATTTAACACCGCGCCACGAATACATTTAAAATGGAGAACCATTGTCGACTAAAGCAACTCCGGTCCAAGCTGTGTAGTTTGTTGTCTATCTCTGCCTTTGTGATAACGTTTTGTGGGTAAACTGGGGACGTATTACTCATGTATTCCAAGAGAACAATGGTCTATTCAGCTTGGACCCGAGTCGCCATTGTGCGGTAAAAGGTTGAAACGATTGAAACATCACCCTACGAGTAAGGATTTCTTGGAATAGGCTGAACGGTATCCAGATCAAAACACCTGTCTTTTTTATGAACAAAAACAGTAACCCGAACAATTTCAGAAGTTGGCATTCTCTTTTTTTTCAGGATGCAGGAGCACAACAAAGGCCTGAGCTTTCCCAGTATCTCTGGATTTGGGTCAAACGGTGCGGTCATCCACTACAAGCCCAGTAACGTCACGGATAAAGCTATAACCACCGAGGGCATGTACTTGTTAGATTCCGGTGGACAGTATTTGTAAGTACAGAGCCGTCTCCCTTCCTTATTACTTGTAAATCATTTGAATCTGCCGTCGACTTTTAATGTTATGTCTTCTTCTTATTCTAACGCTGGTATCTGTCTCAGGTCCAAGTCAGCCAATACGAAATAAATGAGTTTTCTGTTATTTTCTTTTATTGTACTGCACTGACATATTGCACGAATTATGTGTAAAACTTGCCTATCGAAGAGATGGTCAACCAATCAGTGCGTTCATTATGTATCGTAATATACCTACTGATTCAGTCGATGCCTCTTATTCAAAACTTGTTCTGCTAACGAAAAAAATAATTACATTTAATAAACCTCTGAAACACCCGTTTCCGTCCAAGTACCTGGATTTGAAGCACTCTGGGCGTGGAAGTTTTCTTTTAGTGTTATTATGAGCTTAAATCTAATATACTGACACACTTTGTTGTTGAATTTTTTACATGATGCAGGGAAAAATAATTTATTGAGACAAATGTAACATTTGTGTGTGATGAAGATGTATTCTGGTTAGAGCAATATTTTTTTGTGGTTTATCAGATGTGAAAATTTTTTTATTTGTTTAATTGATTGGCGTTTTTACGGCCGCACTCAAGAATATTTCACTTATACGACCGTGGTTAGCATTGTAATGGGAGGAAACCGGGCATAGCCTGGGGGAAACTCATGACCATGAGCAGGTTGCTGGCAGACCTTCCTACCAACAGGAGGAAGCAAGCGTGAGCTGGGCTTGAACTCACACACTGATGGGAGGTTTCTGGGTCATTGTGCTGCGCCAGCGAGGACAATTTTCAGTTTTACTGGTTGTTTATACATCATGCGTTTTCAACATTTTTCAGTTATGTGTATTTCTCTTGTGCATTTAGGGACGGGACTACAGATGTGACTCGTACCTTTCATTTTGGGAACCCTACTGATTTTGAAAAGGTATCCCCTGTTTATAAGAACATTAAAGCAAATGAAAATTACTAGTTGAAAATAATTATTCTCGTGTCTCGTGTATTCTCGAATCTTTGTGTTGATAGCTTTCTTTCATGCAATAGCAGACGTCATTAAGTTAAACTTTTCATTGTTGATTAAATAATGTACAATATTTTAGATAGCATTGTAGCTCTGTTCAAAATCTTTGCCAACTTAATCGACCCAGCGAAATAACATTTAAAAAGATGTAATTAATAAGTGATTAATAATCACTCATCATATGGACCGGTGCAGTCATTTATTCAATCTTTGAAAGTTTAATTTATTTATTTGATTATTTTTGTTTTGATTTGCACGAAAGTTTAATGTTAATACGTGTTTATGGTTTACAGGAGGCCTACACCCTGGTTCTTATGGGCTCCATTGATTTGGCTATGTTGAAATGGCCAGCTGGGTTGTATGGTAAGATTCTTGAGCATATGGCTTTAAACAGATTTTTATCGATAAATATATGTATTCATTTATTTGATTGGTGTTTTACTCCGCACTCAAGAATATTTCACTTATACGACGACGACCAGCATTATGGCGGGGAGGAAACCGGGCAGCGGTCGGAGGAAAACCACGACCATCCGCAGGTTGCTGGCCGAACTTCCTTTGTATCGCCGCAGAGATAGCTAGCATGAGCTGGACTTATACTCACAGCAATCGCATTGGTGGGAAGCTCCTGGGTCATTAGACTGCGAACGCGATAAATACATGATAACAGTAACAAAGCTTTACAATTGTACGCACCTCCAGCTCGTTAGTGTCAGTAGTTATAGGACACAATTCGCCTGGTATGTCCATCAGTTTGTCACAGCCATGTGACGTTCGACGTTTTATACAAAGACATAACTTGGATAAATTACAAACAGTCATGAAATCAAGGAACTAAAGAAAATGTAATAGGGATAGACGTTTCTTGATTTAAATATCATATCTAGGTAGAAATTTTTTTGTATTTTCAACCGTTTTTTACCGGTTTAAAAGCTAGTAGTAGTAAAACATTCAATAATTTGATCATAAAACCCCTGAGTATAATGGCTGAACATATTACACAACACAATATTTGATATTTTTACATAGAAAAAATCGTGAATAAATCTGAACTATTTGCATTATAAACCTTGCAGGGGGTTGAGAATTTTCTCGAGGAAATTGCGACAAAATTGCTGTGATTTGTTGTAACTCAAGCATGTGGTCCAAATATGAGCAGTTATTATTATTTCTGTAACTGAATGAGTACACTTATCGGGTGTATTATGAATCATGTTCTCAATCTTGATTCTTGTTCATGTTTATTTTCCTCCAGGACGTAATATCGACGCCCTGGCGCGAGCCCCTCTGTGGAAGGCTGGGCTACGGTACAACCACGGCACTGGGCACGGCATTGGGTCATACCTCAGCGTTCACGAGGGTAAGACAGGACATAATTCATGTAAGGGGAAATCCCGCTTCTCAACGTGAATTGTCCAATCACATTCTCGCGAGAACTCGTACAGACGACACTTAGATAACTCTCACATGCACTTATGGGCCATTGGCCCATTCGCCGCAAAAATTCGGCAGCATTTTTGAAAGCTGCCAATAAAAATTTCAGAATCCCAGCTTCAAATTATCCTCTGAATAGCACGTGGAACAAAAGAAATCAGCGAAGGCAAACGAATTTGATTTACATGTCGTCCTCCCAACATGGCGGCACCCACTAGTATGCAAAGAAACCAGGGATCGAATTCACATAGAAAAGTAAGCGTTGTGACGAGGTTTTAGATTTCGACTCAAGCCATAATAGGCTTTGTGGAGTGAGCCCCAGTGGGTAATGGTTCTCAAAGAATGCATTCTTGCCATCATGGATTTTTCACGTTTTCTTTGTACTTGATAAATTAATGTTGAAATGGTTCCTTGCTGGGATAAGTTGATTCTTCCAAGTCTTGAAGAAGATGAACGGAAACGGTTATATGTGTAGCCTGAAATAAACATGCATTTCTTGTTATTTTCTAAACTGTAAAAGAACGTTTTTGGATGGAAGATGTGAAAGTGGGTTGTTCTTATTCCTTCTTCATTTGAAAGACGATATAATTGCAATCAAATAATCGCCACTTTACCTCACTATGGCGTTAGATGCATAGTTATATATTTAGGCTATACAATTCACTATATTTATTTATTAATTTATTTGTTTTATTTGTGTTTTACGCTGTACTGAGGAATATTTCACTTATACGACAGCCGCCAGTATTATGTTGGGAGTCACCTGGCCAGAGCCCGGGGAAAACCCACGACCATCCGCAAGTTGCTGGCAGGCTTTCCCACATGCGACCGAAGAGGAAGCCAGCATGAGCTGGGCTTCAACTCAGCGATCGCATTGGTGGAAGGCACCAGGGTAATTACGCTGCACTAGCGCGCTAGCCCCCTCTACCACGGAGGCCCCACCACTATAAATAAACTTATAAGTAAACTTCTAAACAAACCCGTCTTTTTCAGGCCCTGGTCGAATCGGTTATGGTTACCGTGAGACAGCGTATGAATCAAAGCTGTATGAAGGGATGTTTTTCTCAGACGGTATGGTTTCAACAGTTTATTGGTGACATTTCTTTTTCAAGAATTACCTTTTTCATTGAGTTAAGCATTGTACTGTCACTCGTGGGCACTTTGAGCTGTCAAAGTATTGATTTCTACAGTCATGATCAACGACGTCGCGTGTTCGAATCCATCTCTCGGTCATTCGGCTGCAGCTTTTCGTCATGAGGTTTTCGACTGTTTGTTAATTGTTGCACCGAGCTTTTTTCTACTGTCTTAAAAGACAAATAATAAAATTTCATATGTGAGTGCCAACGGTTTGAAGTCCTAAAATGTTCAACATTGTTACGTGTTAAAATTCGTCATGTGAAATGTGATTGCCAGCGTTTAAAAACGTTACGGCGCATAAGGATGTAACATAATGTTGCGTTACAGGATTTTTAACATTCATGGCCCACAACACTAAACCTGAAAAAACTGATTTTCATAATTAAGATAGCGTTTAATTTTTCGTGACGTGTTTATTTTCTCCCACCTCAGAATATCTTAGCCTAACACTACAACTTTTCTTCCATCTACCACCACTCCCAAAATGTTGGATTTAACATATTTAAATTATATATAACATGTCAGCTTTGATAAACTACAGGAATCCCCCATCCATGTACATCTAACCTTTATAATATAAGTAAAGTTTGCTTTAATAATAAAATAAAACGGTTATAAAGTAAAATTTGAAAATGATCTAGCTTTCTCGTGAAAATTTCGTCAACAGAACCCGGGTATTATGAAGACGGCAAATTTGGCGTCAGACTGGAGACGATCGTGGAAATTGTTCACGTCAATACAAGAGTAAGTCAATACCCATGAACGGATCAAAGACAAAACTAGAAGGCTCTCCTAGAGAGCAAAATAATTAATATCCATGATGTGTCAGTTGTATTTTTTCCTAGCGGAGATTTTCAACGGGCTGAACGTGCTTTAATTTAAAAAAAAAAGCAATCATTGGAACAGATCATTAACAAAGACAGAGCAAAATAAACCTCAACCATAGCCAATTGCATTAGCTACAGGGCGAGTTCGAACAAAGGGACGATACTGAGTCAAGCACTATTACAAGGGTGCAAGAAAAATGTGCATTAGTATCCCGCTTGTCAATGATGAAGTTTCGTTGTAGAAATATTCATGGAGCCAGGTCATGTCCGGATGACCACCGAAATGTAAAGGTTTGTTCGTTAGGACAACCAGATTTGATTCAAATCTGTTCAGACCCTAAACCTCTTCGGCGAAGACAAATGAACACCGACGAATAGCAGATATCCTCTTGTCACCACCATGGGGGTACACTTTTACATTGTTTCCGTGTTATTCTTTTTTAAATGTGATGACAACAGAGCATTTAAGCAATTCTACAACATTAACGCCTAATGAGTTGTAACATTATTGCATTTTTTTTATTAATAATGTAAATACGAGCAATTTTTTTACATAGTATTTTGTTTCTATACCGTCTTTCTTTTTTTGTTTTGTTACACTTGACAGCATCAGTATAAGAATACACAATTCCTGGGTTTTGAGCCGATCACTCTGGTGCCATTTGAGCCGAATCTCATCAAGATAGAGCTGATGAATGCTGAACAGGTGAGAGTAGAATCTTATCCAAAGGTTCTAGGTGTTTGTCGGTTTTATTGTGCATTTACTGTTAAGTGAGGTAAAATGCTACATAGTCTTGGTGTTAGGGGCGCTTGCCTCTCAATCGCTAGAACACACGAGGAACAGGTTCAAGCCCGGACGTGGACAGAGACTGTTTTATGGGGCTTTGGTCACCATAAACGGTTAATGGACGACATTTTTGCTTGCAACCTCTATTTCATGTGCATATTCTTTCGTACATGTGCGTCACCAGAGGGGGGGTTCCATGGCTGAGGGGATTAGCGAGCCAGGGTAATGACCCAGATACCTCTCACCAATGCGGTCGCTTTGAGTTGAATGAGTGATAATGGCTTAACGCCACACTGGCAATGTTTCAGCCATATCTTGGCGACGCTGTGAGTTGAAGTTCGACTCGTTCTGGCTTCCTGTCTGGCCGTACGTGAGAAGGTCCGCCAGCAACCTGCGGATGGTCGTAGTTTCCTCCCATCATAATACTGGCCGTCGTCGTATAAGTGAAGCATTCTTGAGTGCCAATGAAATAAATAAATAAATAAATTATACCGACATCTTAATACAAGACTGGATTATCCAACCCATTCGTTACTACTTCATATAACTTGCATTTGTTTTATGTTGTCATGTTTTGTTTTCAGATCACGTGGTTGAACAAGTATCACAAAAAAGTGATGGACATCATTGGAAAGAGGTTGAAGGACGAGGGATTAACCGATGCTTACAAATGGGTGGAATCCCGCGTTAATCCTTATGAAATACCTACCTTCCTGTCATCACCCGCGTCAACCGTCACGTGGTCTGTCGTTGTTGTCATGGTAACATCTGTACTGGCATTGTTTTAATATTCTATGTAGAGCATACAGTTATAGGATTAAACAGTGTTTTGGTTTCACTTCTTGTTGCTATTGTAATATTGAACTTTTTCTTCTATTTTTTTGCAATGTATAATTTTTAAGTATAAAATACTGGTTTTAACCTTGTGTCATCATGTATATATATTTCTATTTTTTCATCATTTGGGGGTCGTAAAGTTTAACGATCTGGTTCCCAAATTCTTAATCAGTCTTATGCAAGAACTTTAATGTTTAATGTTTGTGTCTTATCCGGCCGCAGTATTAATGTATATACAATTTCAGCGGCAATAACAAAAGTATTTGAATTGCAGCAAATGTGGAAGGACAGCAAGTTTAGACCCCAATAAAATAGTGGACGTTTCAACTGCGGCCAAACTTTTAACCAGTTCTGGCTATTTCTAAGTCTAGAGAAGGTCCCTCTTTTCATCGCAGCATAGTTCTGATATGCTGCAATTTCTTTACTGATCTAAACTGCAGTGGTAGACTGATCACATTAAGGCAGGCTATTATTCCAAGTCATAATTTTAGAACACAACAAATGGTTCATAAGTACTATAAGTACTACGAAGAGATCGTAGACTAAGTTGATGTACTTTGATTACATGAGAAAGACATACTTTGTCGTGATAGATACTGTCAGCACGCAATCAGTTCGTGCGACAGAGCCAAGAGCAAATCTGGGCAAAGCCTCTAAACAATTCACGTGACTCATCCATATAGTAAGGATTATATCAGAAATCCGATAAGAAGTCTGGCAATTATGTGCTCATAAGTGTGTCTATATATAGGTTATTTTAACCTGCCTGAAAAAAAAACTATTCAGTTTTCTGGACAGTGTTAATATGCCGCTCGGTTGGCATATATTGTATCTTAGTGTTTACCTGCTCTGAATATTCGAAGGCAATCTCTGCATTCATTACAAAAGGGATAGCTTTGTAGTAGTGTCCATATATGGATCAATCTCCAACAGCATGGTTACAAAAATGGTTAAACTTGTGTGTCATATCGACTGCCTTAGAAAGAGAGAGAATCATTTTTTTGGCGATGATCAGAAATATTTACAATACATTTAACAGGCAAGTTGTAACGGTTGCGCAAGTACAGATGTAAATTCATTGATTCTCCGCATGCTTAATGGTATATGCTTGGCACAATTGCTTAATTACATCTTGATTGTTGGCAGAACTTATTTTGGTCGATAGGTAGATACTTATACAGTGTTTTCCAGTTTTTTTGTGAATATTTTAATATTTTGGGTCATATTTTGGTTTGTCTTGTAGCTATTATGGGGATTGTCTGCATCTGTCATGACGTGTATTAAGTCCGACTATAACCGTGTGATAGCCACGATACATGGATGCCATATTGCCGAAGTGCCGTTTAGGCATACTCATTCATTCTAAACATGTGTGGTATAAATGATGATGACAATCAAAACGTTTAGTTAAAGTTCAGGGCCGGTTTCATGAAGCATACTTAGTGCTAAGTAGCTTTTAGCTAAGTGCACTTTCTTTCTGCACAACATACGTTGTCTGGTAGTTACGGGAATACTTAGCTAAGTGCACTTCATGAAACCGGGGCCAGTCTTGTATAGTTCGTGACAGTAACATGTAACGCTGTGATACAAGTCATGGATATCCAGATATGTATTTGGATGTATAACACAGATCCCGGCAATAGGTTATTTCGCTACCAGCCACACATGGTGTTTGTTTGCACGTCGCCATGTGTGGCACAGTTTCATGAACTGCCATCGGTTATAATGGCCCGTTTCATGTAGAGAGTGTAACGTTTCGGCAAACGTAACTAGCTCGTAACTATCATTATGACAATTACCTTTGACATAACTTTACTACACCCTGTTTGTAAAAAGGGCTCCAGTATTGTAATCACTGCGTCCAGATGGTAACGGCATGTGTGAGACTTACATCAGATATGACAAGGGCATGTGTGAAACACACTTCACATATGGTAACGGCGTGTGTGATACGCATCCCAGATATGGCAACTGCATGTGTGAAACTACTTCCAGATAAGACAAAAAGTTGATTCTTTGATAATTTTTATAGTGGTCGAACTTATACGATTATTTTCAGTGCGGTTGTTGTTTCATTATACATTTATTTTCACCTTGTATAATTGAAATTCACTCACTAAAGTTGTGTTAATATAACCATCCATGTTAATATAGCCTTCCATCTTAAAATAGCCATCAGTGTTAATATAACCTTCAAGGCTGGACTCTCCTCTTTTTGAAATAAAATATTTTACTCAGGTGGAATGTTACTTTAGTCTTTTTTTAACAGAATCTTAAAAGTATCTTGTTCAATGCTGGGATTTTTTTTTCTTTCTTTCTTTTTTTTGATGGTTGCTTTAACTTATACTGTGTGTGGAGGAAATCAGAGTGCCCCGGGTAAACCACAGACTTTTGGTAAGTTACTGACGAATTAAGTGTGACTTACAGGTACAGATTAACCACAATAGCGGAATAGCGGATAAGTCAGTGGTATTCAGCGAAAGCCAGACTGCGCAATAAACCACTGCGCTGCAGGCAATCATTACAATGGTTGTCTCAGAAATTCGCCTATGGAGAGTCCTATATGGTCGACACAAATCTTTATGAGACATATCTTATCTGAGCTTTTAAAATGTTACACAACGGATGAAGCTAATACTGGAATGATTATTCTGGAAAGATTGAACCTAATCTGATAGGGTGTGATGTCGAGTGAGGTGGCGTGTGAGGCGCTGTGAGATGTGGTATTAGAGGTGCCGTGAGAGGTGCTGTGAGAGATGTCATGTGAGAGACTGAGCGAGGTGACGTGTGAGGTGCGGAGTGACACTTCTCAGAATACAGAATGGTGGATAAGTATTATTCGACGCGATTCCGTAATGTTTAATTCATCACGATGTTTTAAAGAGGTACGTTGAAAAACTACCAGCGATTGCTGGTGCAGAATAGTAGCTTAGGGACATTAGGCTCTAATAAATGGAAGAAATCACAAAAAAATGGTAAAAAGGAACAGTTTATTTATTCATTTATTTTAATACGTGTTTAAGGACTTGCTTTTCATTTTTTTGCAAAGGCGATCAGGGTTTTGGATGGAGTACGTCGCAGTGCTTGAAATGAATTACCGCCCTTCACCTGGTACCTGACAAAACTACTGACTTAAAGCCGTGGACGAAACAGTCAGAGCTCTGAATGAGCGAGCTACAGACCACTGGAAACATTTCAATCATTTCCGGTTTAAGAGCACATTTTCAGCCATTTTGACAATACATCACTTTTGAATTCTTACACACAATTCTTTATATACATAAATAACAGCATGTATCACAGAACAGTAGGTGTTGCAATGTCTGACAATTATTCGGACCGGCTTAAAGACCGGAATGATAGACCGGGCAGGCATAAAGACCGGACAACAAGGGGGTCGGCCACACTTAAGTTACCGGAGCACATACACTGTTGCCTAGACATCAATCAAAGTAATACAGTCAGAAAGTGGACATTTCAAGCTATAGAGAAATATATGTTAGATGAAGAATTGCTTTATTTTTAGGACTATTTCGTGGACCGGACGGACGAAGATCTCGTGCGAGATCGCTGCTCAAGAGCCATGTTGTTTGAGTCACGTGACCAAAACTGGCAGGATAAACAAGGGGGATAACCCATTAAAAATGGGTTCCCAGGCCAGCATTCGTAGTCACGTTTTTTTCTGTCCGGTCTAAGTAATAAGGCCGAAATTACACCAGTTCATGATATATTGTATTTATATGGATAGCTTGAAATGTACCGTAAATTGTGTTAGCGCAGTAGTTTCTGTGCTACCGTCAATTATGTGTAGCTGACCCTCTCCATGCCAGTCTTTACACGCACGTGCCTGGTCTGTCATTCCGGTCTTTAGGCCGGCAACAATTTTGCACAATATTCAAGTTGTGCACATCTTCAGTCAGCGCATACTTCAATGAGCAATAAGAAATCACTTTCTTGCCCTTAAATTATGTGGTTTCTCCAACAACTAAATCATAGCTGGGCAAATTGTACAGCTCAATACCTTTTTGTGTACAGTCAATTACTGTATAGTCTTCGTCAGTATCTATCATCGATTGCTGTTCATTCTTACACGCATATTTCGCTGCCTTTGGAAGCTGCGTTGAACCTGTTGGAGTTGCCTCCCCTTTTATCTTGTACCGACATACGCCGTATTTGGATCTGTCCTTGGGTTTGGTTCCAAGCGGAAGCAGGAGGTGTGTGTACGGTTTCTTTTCCAGTGGATCGATAATCGATCTTTCGTTCTGATCAGACTGCGGTAAATCTAAGGCAGCATAAGACGGACTCCGATGACCCGAGGCATAATCGTTTCTGTTATGATCACTGAAAAACAAAATTCCTATAGGAATTCAAACATCAGTCAAGTGGGATAATATTTAAAAACTTTGAATCTTTGATTACCACCATATGTACTGTAATTGCTGTAATTCAAGCTGAGACATCTGATTTATTTTTGGTGAGTACACATGTAAACATGGACGTTTAGAATGTGTATTTGTCTATGGATATTCTCTCATTAAAAGGTTGGCATTCACCTAACGAGGAATTCAGCGAACAGCAATTTTAATCCGGGAAAAACTTTTGGGGAAAAATGAAAAGTGCATCCCATACGGTTCAATTTAATGCTACAGTTTTGAAACAGACATTGAGAGAAGAGCAAACATGCTTACCGCTGTCGTTTATAATATATAATACAGCCAACGAGGACCACCACGGCGAACACCCCTCCAAGGGACCCTCCGATTATTACACCTATGTAACATGACGGGAATACCATGCTCTTGATTAGATGTAACAATGAGGAGAGATGTGTTATACAGAGTTATACAACTATATAGTTACGGCATTAAAATCACATCCAGGTATCACATTACATTATCCAAAAGATTATGTGGACAGCAACAGCAATGTACCGGTATCTATAAAGGGTCAATGACTCCGTTTAATTTTAGAATAGCAAAACAACATTATCTAATGAAAATTAAAAATACATTGCGTAAACACTGGGATTCTTGTACACTCTAAACTTAATATACTAAACTGATAGAATACTGTGTTTCCTGAGTGATGGCAGAGTTGGTTCTGCTATGGCTGCACAGTGTTATGTTATTTGACCGCACGACAGATTTGCTATGTTGACCCAGCGTAATACTTTTGTTGAGGTTTATTTAATTCTTTTGTTTCAAGAGTATTTGACTTACACGACAGCGGTCAGGGTTAGGTGGGAGGAAAGCGGGTAGAGCCCGGGGAAAAGCCACGATCCTCTTCGAACTCTTGGCACACCAAGCACATGGTTGTGGCCAGTATTTGTTGGCAGAGAAAACTGACCATACACATATGTATACATTATGTCCCCATGCCGGGTGGTAGAGAATTTATCGGACTGGCCAGACTGAAAATCGTATCAAGGTGAATAAGAGCGCTCATCTTGATACGATAGCTGGCCTGGTAAATCTGATAAATCCCGTACAACCCAGCACAGGGTCATGAAAAATATTTATGACAACTGTCACAAATCTGTCCCAAGATTCAGTACTGCTTAGGGGCCTAATTGTGAACAATTGTCAATATAATAATGTGTAAGAATGCAGATAAATAATGTTTAAATCTAAATATTCAAACCTATTGCCCATTCCATGTATTTGTCTAAGGCTCTGCCCGGTTTCCTCCAACCATAATGGTGGTCGCCGTCGTATAAGTAAAATATTCTAGAGTACAGCGTAAAACGCTAATCAAATAAGTAAATAAATAAATCTAATTGGACACGTGAGTTTTCTGCCCTTGAATGCAAATTACATGAGAAATAATATCTCTAATAATACCTATGAATTTATAAATTTCATGGAGCATCCCTACCTACTTGTGAATGCACCGATCATTTCATAACCTGTTCATATTAAAAGATGTTCAGTCTCAGGTAGAAGAGAAAACGTCATATTTACATAAAAATGTCGTCTATTTATGGCGAGGATATAGATGAGAAGCTATGTGGGTCACAAGCTATAAAGCATGTGCAATAATCAGATTCCTCCCCTCACGCCGCTACCCCCACTCTTCTTGAGACAACAACTCTCTCATTCATAAATATTAGCTACGTTCTGTTGGAGACATGAATAAACGAGTGACAACTCGCAATTGTCTCCTTCAGTGTGGTTATCGTAGAAGATATACACACGCATGCGCGATTACTAGGGTTTTGTGTGTGTCAAACAAAGCAGCGCTTTCTTTTATTTGGTATTGTGTATTTGAGTATGGGCAGTTTTAAAGAATCCTGGTCATCGAATCAGGGTATTTCCCATGATGCACCAATCTTTGTACAGTCATGCGTAGTAAGAAAGCTTCTGGACGCCAATGTCGTTTAACTGACATAAGTGAAAGCAACTCACTTCTAGTATTACTGGAAGAACTGTATGCCCAAAAGATATTTAAGAACACATTACCGTCTTGGGGGAAAAAGACATACTTACCATACATTCTCTGCGGTAGTTAAAGTAATACATTTTAGGTTTGAATGACAGATAGTCGCCCATGAAAATTTATTTCTTTATTTATTTGATTGGTGTTTTAGCAGTACTCAAGAACATTTCACTTATACAACGGCGGCCAGCATTATGGTGGGAGGAAACCGGGCAGAGCCCGGGGGAAACCCACGACCATCTGTAGGTTGCTGGCAGACCTTCCCACGTACGGCCGGAGAGGAAGCCAGCATGAGCTGGACTTGAACTCACAGCGACCGCATTGGTGGGAGGCTTCTGGTCATTGTGCTGCGATAGCGCGCTAACCGACTGAGCCACGGAGAGCTTTATTATTGTATTTTTTTCTCTTCAAAATACATAATAATTATACCTGAACAAATCATAGAAAAGCTATTAAAACGTGTACCTCACCTGTTTCTATTAGATCACCTGGCTGGTCCGATAATGTCACATTTGAAGTACCGGACATTAAAGGGTTCCAGAATATATCAGCTACCTTGGGGATTCCGTTCATTTCTCACGTAGACCATTATATCTTACTCCAAGGGCGACGCGACCTGGGTGCACAGTAGACAAAGACTCTGCTGTTATATAATGGCGAACTGCATTGTGGTTCCTTGTGTTTCGCGCAACGCCAGGCTACTGTTGGATAAATTCGTCGGCTAAGACAGGGTCATGCTAGAATAGGTAATCCTGTGTTTTGCTTTGGTGTGAATCGCGTCAGCCAATTGTTGTCGCCATATAACAACGAAGGAGAGAGCGTGCCAAAGCTTACCAAGTATAAGCACAGATGACCTGTGTTCGACTTAATCGGGGTGATGTAAGACACCTCTTTGCTAGAGGTTGGATTACTGCGCTATCGATATAGAATATGTAGGTTCGGCTAGATTTAGAGGTAGTATGGGTTATCCGATCGATATATTGCTAAGCTTGTCCTCTATTTAGTCATTTATTTGATTGATGTTTTACGACGTACTCAAGAATATTTCACTTATACGACGGTGGCCAGCATTATGGTGGGAGGAAAGCGGGCAGAGCCCGGGAGAAACCCACGATCATCCGCAAGTAGCTGGTAGACCTTCCCACGTACGGCCGTAGAGGAAGTCAGCATGGGGTGGACTTGAACTCACAGCGGCCGCATTCATTGGAGGCTTCTGTGTTATTACACTGCGCTAATGCGCTAACCAACTGAGAAATTGCCCTCTTTCCGTGGCTATCTTATCAGATTTTCCATACGTTTTTGGTTGTAAGAACTATGAAGCCTTCAATCATATGCCCTGAGGTAGATTTCTTTAAGCTTTAATCCACAAATTCCCCAAATCGTCGAACATGCTGTAAAAGAAGGGAATTACATACACGACAAAACAAAGCTATGAGCGTAGATTTCATTAGATAATCAGCCTGTGCGGCACGGAACTGACCAATCAAATTGCTTCTGTTATGAAGCTATAGCGATTCCTAGCCGCGAGTAGAGCTGTACAGAATGTTATAAGAAATCCTTTACTGCGCCTGGCTACTCTTAAATGAAAGGCCTTTAGGCTTTGGAATTTGGTAATTTTGTCTCAAGCGCCAAGAGTAATTTATTCACTATGAACTCGCCTGTCCGCGTTATAGAGAATGTGGAACTAAATACCACGTGTTAACTACCTCTGACAAAAAAAACAACAACAAAAAACAAAACAAAAAAAAAAAACCTTCATAAGCTCTAATTAAGTCATGTAATCGCAATATATAACGTCATGTCTAAGTCATTACCGCTGATAAGTTTGACAAACATGAAATTTGATTTTAAAGGCTCTTAGCCTCAATCCTCAGGTGTAAAATCTGGAAGCACTCCAAAAATGTTATGTTCAGATAAATGCATCACAATTTCAACTTTGGTAGTAAACCATGCCACGATTAGAACTTTTAAATTCGGACTGACGTCAAAACGGCTTTGTGGAATCTGTCCCAGATCATTAATATTCATTTATTTATTTATTTGATTGAGGTTTATTTCGCTATTACGACGGCGGCCAGCACGATGGTGGGAGGAAACTGTACAGAGCTAGCGGGCTTTCGCACATTCAGCCGGAAAGGAAGGGCTGGGCTTGAACTCACGCCGATCGCATTGGCGACAGGCACCTGGGTCATTACACTGCACTAGCGCGTTAATCCCCTCGGCCACGGGGGCCCCCGATTCATTAATAGTATGTATGTATGTACGTATGTATGTATATTGTATGTATATATATGGTTGGGTTACACGTCTAATCAACAGTTTTTCAGTCATATGTCGACGAGGAGCCCTTAAAATGCATACATACTGTGTCTTCTTGAGGCAGGACGAGTCCATGCCACCAAAGTGCTGCCGCCAAAATTCCCTGGAACATCATGCCACGGACACCAGACATGACACATTACACAGTCACAACCCTATTTCCTTGCTCTAACCTCTCAGGGCTGAGCGCCAAACGAGGCAACAACAAATAACGTTACCTGAATCGATGACAAGCTCACCGGAACCTTGATCCCACAGCGCCATCTGATGAGCGTCGATGTGGAACTTGATGACAGTGCTCTGACTCGGAGCTCGCTGGCGTATCCTGTCAAGCCCCACAAGTTGCAATTTTGGCATGGGTGTGCTGGCGTTAGACTATCCGATGTAAACCTGGACAGCTTGTGGGAGGGACTGAAAGGACTGAGACCATTTGTGATTGGGGTATTACGATTGTGTTGTGCTATTTTGATGACAATGTATTATATTATTTATCATGTGTAGCCTAAATCAATACTGAGCGGCCGGGTGTAGCTATTTGTCTCATAAAGACAGCCCTATTCCTTGTACAACTCTCTAAATTGTTTGACGGTTCATGAATTTTTCTCTTTCCTTTCGCAACAATAACAGGACGTGTACTTGTCAGCTTCTTATACACATTTTGTAATCAGAGCTACATGATTATTCTGCTAACGATCGTTTTATTACGTTCTGGTGATATTCATCAAAACCTTAGGCCTAGAAGTTTGGTGTCGATGAACGATGATCAACTTCGGACATACTCAAAACTTAAGGTAATAAATACAATGTTATGTACGCAATATAATTAGGATATAATTTGTGTGACTGAAAGGTGATTAAGTGATTATATATCAGACTATGAGATCAGTCTAGAGAGGTATATCATCGAGCGTAAAGACTGGAATCGGCATGGTAGTGGAGTGTCTTGTAGTAAGTCCTCAATAAGCGCAAATTATGAAACATTATGGTGGGAGGAAACCGGGCAGAGCCTGGTGGAAACCCACGACAATTCGCAGGTTGCTGGTAGACCCACCCCCGTACGACCGGAGAGGAAGCCAGCATGAGCTGAATTTGACACAAAGGTAACGGAGTAATAGGCATCATAACAGACTGGGAGAAAGTGACAAAAAATGATTTGTTTTCACATGAAAATAATTTAACCCAATTTATTTATTTATTTGATTGGTGTTTCCCCCCCCCCCCCAAATTCATGAATATTCAGCTATACGAGACGGTAAGCATAATGGTCGACACCGTGCGGAGCCAGAAGGAAATCCACCCCCATGCGCAGGTTACTGGCAGACCTTCCCACGTGCGGCTGGAGGGGAAGCTAGCATGAATGCGCACGTCATGCAAGATTAGAAATCCTTTGTCCGGAAACACTGATAAGACCTGACGTTTTCATTTTTGACAAATTACGATTTGCATCAGTCCTATCCCTTAGCTTGATAAAATTATTAGGTCCGTCTTTCATCTAGTCATCTTAACAGCCGACATCTAGATAACAGTTCAATTTGTCAAATCAAAGCCCACGTTATCTACTACACGTTTTCTCCAAGTTAAAAATAATCATTTTATACAATGACCTGTTTAAACCCTCTGTGCATCTCTTATATCCAGCCTATTTCAGTGGCCCCTACCCTCTTATCTTCGCGGCTTGACCTTCCTAGACCTAACGGCCCTGTGCGTCACACGTGGGCTTGTTTAGGCTTAACCTGACCGCTTATGTCTTCAAGAAGACCGATAACAAACATCCATCGTGTAGTGAAAATGATGTCTAATGGGAACGGGCTGGGTATGTAAATGGGTAAAACGAATGAATATGTATCAACTATTAATAGGAACAAGGGTTGGGGCTTTTCGCTCTTTTTGATACTGTTATCACCGTGATCCCTGCGAGCTTTGTGTTAACTGATCAAAGGTATGTGCACAGAATTCGCTAGCGGTGGTGGTTATGTGAACCGAGCGTAATCGCTCCGAGGAGTATGTATCCAATCCACACCGATCATCACAATACCCGAACATAGTAGTCCAACGTGTTCTATGTGTTTTTTTTTCGCAGACCTGTGCATGTCAAGCCACAATATTTGTGCATATCTTGTCTTAGTTTTAGGGAGGTTAACTGCACAGTTCGATATGTCTTTGCTGAGCGTGGCAGCGAAGAACGCCTTGTTTTGGTAAATAACAGCAATAATTACTTATTGCAAACCTGCTCATTATTATTTGTAAAAGGGTAAATATATTCGTTTTATTTATTTATTTCATTTGTTTTTAATTTTCATGAATATTTAACTTACACGACGACGGCAAGCATTATGGTGGGAAGAAACCGGGCACAGCCCGGGAGAAACTCACGGCCATTCACATGTTGCTGGCAGACCTTCCCACGCACAACTGGAGACGTTATGCCATCATGAGCGATAGCAATGGTTAGAGGTACCTAAGCCATTGTCCTGCGTTGGCAGAGACTCCTTGTGCGGTTCAGTACACCGTTTTAAAATGGGACAAGAGCTTGTGTGTAGCACAGCGAAAAGGGATATGCCGATGAAGCAAACCCACTTCAAAATACTGGAATGAAATCTTTGTTTTACTGTTCGCCTCTCTTTCTCAGTTCTGGGTTCATTGTTCCTTTCCATTTTCGATTAAGAGCGTAGGTTATTACCATAAATCATTCTTGAGTCTATTAAATAGCAATAAATAAATAAATCAAATAAATCGAAGTCCACATGTAGAACATTTGGGTAGATACATTTGAACAAAGTTTTGAACTTTACTAGGATAAGATCTCTAATCACAGCATTATTAGGTCTACTTTCACGTGAGTACGTGATTTAATATTCAACGTACAATTAATAAAACCATAAAATAATGAGTCCTGCAATTCGTGACTCGGGGTGTAGTAATAATATGAACATCATCAAATGCAAAGACAATTACACAACGACAGTACCAAGACAACGTGTTCTTTCTTTCTTGATTGGGGCTCAGTACTAACGATGCGTTTGTCTGAAGCAAATTTTATTAAAATCTGCCCAGATATTTCCGTCCCTTGATCACAAAGCTGGTCTGTAGAACATTGGAAGCGACTGATTTCTTCTGGTACGGCTGCTGGCCTCCGGCGTATACCTTTATTTCCCCTGTGAAGAAAATAATAATAATAATAATAAAAATAGTGATAAGAATAATGAAAGCTGTAAGCAGCATTTCGGGGCTTCAAGCTGTTCCTCCGGTAGCGATAACCAAATTGTGGATAAACCAGTTTTTGCATATGTATAGCAATTGGATTTGAAACCTAGACTGCGAGGAATCATATGCAATAGGTCTAGTACTAGAGACCAGCAGAGAGAAAATTCCCTTTTGATCTTCAGAGCTTCACCAAGACTGATTTCTACAGCCGACACCGAAATGAGGCCATCGACTTGACTCACTAAATGATTTTATGTCGTCTTGCACAAAGATCCCGTGTTATCAAATATAAGGGCTCGACATCTGCGTGTCTCTGGTGTGGCAAATTGGACAATTTTGGAAGCCATGCAAGTCCCTCTATTTATTAACGCGCTTAAACGAGTTTAGGCATACATAAAGCACATAAATAGCCCTTTTTACAGAGCGATTTTCAGCTTTACGGCTGTAGCGAATTTCTATGACCTGACCTGCAAATAAGGCAAGAGAATTGCGCTTTTTGGTACATTGATCGCAATTTCCGACAAAAGTATTATTGCAAGAAAGAAATAAGACCAAATTCGTGATCAGGACGTCAAACTACGTTGGGTGGTCTATTTACAATACTCAAATTCGAAATTTGCATTTTTACATGACAGCACTTCCGGTTCTGGTTATTTGCTCCCACATAGCATTCTTTTTGTGTACAAAAAATTGAGAAACAACGGTTGTTATAGTTCAAGCCAATCGAACCTTAGGTACTGAAGAAAATCCATCTCAAAAGTTTTCATGTCATCCAAATATGGCGGCTAGGTCACCTGGCTTGGGAAATCCAAATTTTTACTCGCAATAGAAAATCCCCAGTCGTACTATCTACTTGAGTTTGGGGCATTTCTGTCATGCCGTTTTAAGTGCAGAAGTTTTTCTATTTGAAAAATGGTAAAAATGGCGATATTTTATAGGCATGACCTACGTCCGGTTTGCTGACGTCACTTCCTTTTATGCAAAAAATTGTCTCCCTGCCTTGGGTTGATGTTAGGCTTTAAGGTATAAAAACACTCAAAAATTTCTTTAATATCTATGCAGTAATTTCATAAAGAACACCCACCTAAAACTGTATTCAATAATTTTTGTTAACCCAAATGACACATACTGTCAAATAACCAGATGCCTGGCTTACAACATATCCAAACATCATTAGGGGTTGACCACCATTTTCCCAAAATATGTCAGCTGGAATGCAGGTACTAGCGTCCTATCGCCATAGAGACAGGGTGTGGGGGGCACTTGCTCATTGGACAATATTTAATATGTTTAATTGTAGCCACAAATAACAGACTTTTTTTCAGTTAGTATTTGTCATAGTTTACACCTGCAAAATTACCTGGCAGTACTTCAACACACTTCACAGATACAGCCAATCCCTACCCGTACCTACCGTTTTCTGTGCGCCTGACTCTTGGGTACAAAATCGAATTAGTGTTTTTATACCTTAAGACTGTGTCTCTATTGGTTAAGAAGATATACCCACTTCCGATTTTGATGGCGTCACTTCCGGTTTTCCATGTGCATATCGGGAATCAGCGCCCAACACTGCATCAGAGAGGACTATTTTCCACGATAAAATTCTCAACAGTATAGAAAATATTTTGAAAAAACGAATTTTTGTGTCACATGACATGTTCATCCAATAGCACCAAAATTCGAATTTCTACAAATTTCGGAGAAGGTTATGGAGAAGAGACCTGCACCAGTTCTATGTCGATATGTTTATTTATGTAGGAGGAGTTACATTTTAAAGACTTTTCATTAAATTCCAACATGGCCGCCAAGTCACGCGGCTGAATCAGCCCAAAAGTCAAGGTGTACACCTACAAATCTTCCCCTACAACATACCCGAGTTTACTGTGTGTCTGCATAATCGTTTTTGCTAGACACGTGACACAGTTTTGGGTAGAATAATAACAACAATAATAATAATAGAAAAAACAGAAGAGCTTTCAGCTAAGGGCTTGAAACCCAAATAATCAATATGTCGTAATGGTAGAAGATCCGCTAATATATATACTATATGTAATTTATTTTCCTGGTGAAGTATTTCTACCTTATCTCCTTTCCGTAAAGGAGCAGACTAGTGAAGTATAGCGCAAATTGTAGTGAAAAGAGTAAGGTATGGAGATTTAACAAACACTATCCGATAATTATTTAGACGTTCTCTTAGAAATAAACTCACGGCCAAAAGAAACCTTACCACTGAGAAACTGAAATTTAACAAACGTTTTCAACGAATTCGGTCTGCTTAACCCAGTAAAAATGAAAGTCAAAGCATATTCTCATATAGGCAAAGCGACATGTAAGCCCTTACAACAGAAAGAGAAAAGTTCTAAAACCACGTGACCCGTGGACCGACCGAGACCGCAAGGTCAATAAGTGTATAAAACTTTAAAACCAGTATGTGAGACTTGCACAGTGTTTAAAAAACGACCGACTCCAGAACAACGCGAGAGGGCCATTCATGCTCACACTACAAGAACTTTTGGCTGTTCTCGTGTAATCGTTACAAATCTGACTCAACGTTACAGGACAGACAGGCCAAGAACAGGCACACCCATGGTAACCACACCCAAGGAAGACCGGTACTTGCGTGCCTTGCATCTGCGAAATGGCTTCCTGACTGTGACGCCATCTTCGCTGAATGCGTTAGGTCATTGGCTCAGTCGACAGACATTGTCAATGAGACTCCGGGGTCACGAAATCCGGGCTTGTCGACCATTCAGAGGGCAGTTATTAACGGCCCAACATCGTCGTCAGAGGTTGAGGTGGGCCCTGATTGTGCGACGTTGGATGCGACGTGATTGGCAACTGTTCGTCTTCACAGATGAATGCCGCTTCTGTCTGTTCAAAGCTGATGGAAAACTGCCTGTATACCGTCGAAGAGGCGAAAGAACGGCCTTAGCCTACGTTCAGGAGGTGGTAGCGTATGGTGGTAGGGGCGTGATGGTATGGGGAGGGATTTGTGGACAGGAACGGACACCACTGGTCATTATCGATGGGAACTTAACAGCTCGGGGTTACGTGGATGACAATTTACGTCCCATTGTTCTGCCCTTCCTTCGCCAGCCGTGTCCTTTACCAGCATGACAAGGCCAGAGCCCATACAGCTCGAGTCGTGCAGAACTTCCTTGACTCCAAGGACGTCAACGTCTTGCCATGGCCTGCACGTTCCCCACACATGTCTCCCATAGAGTACTTCTGGGACGCCCTGGATTGGAGCGTAAGACAACGAGCACAACTCCCAGCTAACCGGCAAGAACTGGTACAGGCTCTTGACGAAGAATGGCATCGTATCCCACGTGAACGCATCAGACGACCGACTTTCTCCATGCGTCGGAGAATTTCATGCAGTGAAGCAAGGGGTGGCAACACAACGAACTGGTGAGACGACTTCATCAAACTAAACAAATTTTTCCTTACTCACGCGATTGGTCATCAAACTGAAATATCGATTATTTTTAACCCAACACCGGTTGGGCACATGTGATGGCTATATTGGCTGCTGTACATTTCCTTACTTTGGATGTGGATGACTTAAACAGATTGTTGTTTTCAATATATTACATTTCCAGCATCTGTTGTTCTGTGTTATAACAAATTTGGGCCATTTAAACTATGGTAAAGTTTCTTTTGGCTGTCAGTTTATCTGCTTCATCGCCGTAAGCTCATATAGCTGTCAGGTGACGCCGACAATTCACCGACCCGATGCTGATTGTTTGACGTGAATCGCCGACTTCGCTCTCTAGCCACATCAAGCCCACCTGTATTCCATGTGCTGTTTGTGCAGCCAAAATCTGCACTCTGTGACATCCTGGAACGCTTTGTTCTTGTCTATGCACTAACAAAACAAGGGGCAGCAGCCGTTTACTGTCCGTAATCGAATTGAGTTAGCATCCGTAGCGCCTATGTGAGTAGTGTTATGTACATTCAAAAGATAGATTTAAGGGCCCGATTCATGTCATATCTGCTAATCGGGCTTTACATAATCCTGCATTCTGCTTGATCAAAATTATTTTCACGGTTACATCCCCTTTCACACGAAGGTATTTATTATTCGTGATTGAGTGTTGGTTATGACTTACCTTAAAATTTGTTTTCTCGGAACTAAAAAAATGTAAAAAAAATTTGATGGCTGTTTTTAAATCTTCAATCCCTACTCTTTTACCACAAATTACCCAATACTTCCCTGGTCTTCTTTAAGAACAACGTAGATACTCACCTGGACTTTATCATCATAGACATTTTTTCTCCATCTAGACATGTCTATATTTTATACGCGCATGAAAGCCGTTTATTTATGATACGTCATAATACACAGATTTTCGTCTTACATTTTACCACGCACTTCAGTCACAATGCCATCTGAATATTCACCCAAACCAATATTTCAATACTATTAAAGCAACCTTGGTACATTCTGAGCGCGGATATGAAATTTAAGTCTTACCGATAATATAACTATTCTGCAATATTTATTTATTTTATTTGCCGACTGTTTAATGCCAGGGGTCGAGAAAGGCTCACTTGTACGATGCCAGCCAGTTTTATGAGTGGTTTTCAACGAAGGTTAAACTAGTTTCGTGGACCGCTTATTGTCACCCGAGACTCACTAACACTGGTAGCAGGGGAATTGACAGATTTTTCTGTCCAACATTCCTGGACATGTATGTATTAGCTATTAGAAGCAAAGCAAAGTAACCATTGGATCACGGCCCACTTCTATGTCTGCACTAATGGCCTGAAATTTTTATCATTATATTGGGGCCCCCGTGACCGAGGGAGTTAGCGTAATGACCCAGTTGCCTCTCACCAATGCGATCGTTGTGAGTTCAAGCTCAGTTCACTCTGGCTTCGTCTCTGGTCGTACATGGGAAGGTCCGTCAGCAACCTGCTGATGGTCATGGATTTAATGCTACCATAATATGGCCGCCGTAGTATAAGTGAAATGTTCTGGAGTACGGCGTAAAACACCAATCTAGTAAATACATAAATTTATCTTTGTAAGAGATTGAGCTTTCCATTTTCCTGGTGCTCCTCAAAATCATTCCGGTAAGAAACACAGGAATCCCTGACAGTCACTTTTCATTGTTCTGAATATCTGAATGTTTGGTTATGAATACTTAAGCCAATGTCAACAATTACCAAAACAGTTAAAACTTTATGGACATTTCTCTCAGAAGAAAAAATATAACGATAACTTCATTTACCTGACTCTATGAAAAACTGTCCGGAAGTACCGTCCCACTGCGCCATCTGGTGGGCTTGGATGGTAAACTGGAGGGCTAATTGCACGTTAGCCTCATTAGGAGACAGTTTGGATATTCTATTAAAGGCCACTAACTGAAGATTAGGCATGGGAGTGCTGGCGTTTGACCAACTGATGTAAACTTGAATGACCTACAGAAATAAAGCAGAACTAAGAATAATTAGGCCTATGAACATGGATAATGAAGGGAAAAAATGCCCTCTCTGAAAATGCACCACACGATGATGAACAAGAAAATCACCATCGCCAAGGAGAATAAGAACAACAACACCGTCATTTCATAGAGCTGCATATTTGACGCGGTTGAATATAAGTAAACCCAGAAAGGAGATGTTCAAAAAGCATCACCCTTGCGTGAACCAATTCCCAACAGGCCAGGAGATTCCTTCAACCCCTCTGCATATTCCTGTTTTAAATCCATATAATTAAAATGAATATATAGTCTAATAAATACTGAGAAAAAGCATCTTTAAACGTTTCAGCATTTGTCTCGTTTTGTTCTTACCCTCAATGTAAAATGGAAGCATTGTAATGTAATCATAGTAAATGATCGAAGATATGAAGAAATTGGGAATTTGTGAGAAAATCCGATGAAAGGACAATTATAAAAAAAATCAAACAAACAAACGACAAAAAGTGAAGAAAAAATAAAGCTGACCTCATCACTGACGACTTTTCCCGAGTTGTGGAGAGTGACGGCCACGGTTTGCTCCTCACCAGCCAGTATGGTGGAGCTACCGAGACTGATATCCGTGTAAGTGAAGCTGGTATAGGACAGGCCATAGCCGAATGGGTACAGTGGGTCTCCGGTGAAGTAACGGTATGTACGCTCTGACATCGTGTAATTAGTGATCTCAGGGGTCTGGAAGAAATCATGAAAACATTAAATGTTGATTCCTATATGCGTGGTGAGGTTTTAGTAATACATTGGTTTAGTAGCAACTGATTTAGAAAGACACCACCTGCACTAATTAGATTCAAATAAGAACAAATAACTAAGCATCCTTGGACCCAGTAAATCCTTCCCCACTGTCAATGAATTCAACAAGACAACGAGCTACCTGACTGGCTGATCGGTACCACGTGAACGGAAGTCGTCCAGCTGGACTCTCCTCTCCCAACACCACCTGAAGTAGGGCGGCTCCAGCTTCCTGGGCGGGGAAGAAACACTCGAGAATTGATGTCACATCCGGGTCCTCGTCAGCCCACGTGATGTCTAGCGGACCGGCGTTAAAGAGAACCAGGATCACCGGAGTTCCATTGGCTGAAATATTTAGGGGAAGAAAAGTGTTCATCAACTGTTGAAAGTTGTAACAGCACGGAAAAAGACAAAACAATAAAACTGTATTTCAGACATCGCTGAATCCAGTATGGAAGTAACGTACATCAAAATGGTCAAAACATAAAAGAGCCAAAACCCGATCACATGAAAACAGAATGAGACAATGGGGAGACTGGTTCTATCACTGGTTTATAATAGATCATAAAAAGAAGTCTGAAGCAAAACTTTTTCAAATATATAAATATTTCTCGTGCCCTTGTCAGCCAAGGCTGTTGCTGATGATGTCAGGTAACTGTGGTTCAATGAGTCATTATTTTGTTTCTTCAAAAAATAAGCTTGATACAAGCCGTCATATGTATGAGTAAAATATTTTGAAATAAAGAAAATAATGAAACGTATAAACATTTCTGCTTTTCGAGCATGTCGAGTTAATTCGTAGAAGCCATCAGTCCTTTTAAATAGGGAAACAAACAACCAACCCCTCGGCCACGTTCAGCCGTTAACCTACCGTACTTGACGGCGTCCTGCAGTAACTGTAACTGCTGACCCGGGAGGCTCATATTCGCTCGATCGTTAGCCTCGCTTTCGATGTCTCTTCCTGTGAAAAGGAAATTGAATTACTTTTGTTTTACTGAGTAAAACGTGTTCAGATGACCACGATACACGCCCTGACGTATTTATTCCTTCTATTTACATTACGGATATAAGGAAAGTGATGCATGTTCATAATAAAATCTGGCTGTCTCCTGTTTTTGTTGGAAGCCAGTTGGCCGAATGTTCTAGGCGAGGCTCTCCTTTGTTGGACGAAGTATCGTTCCCCTTATTATTACAGCCAACGGTCACGCATTGTGGCCTCCTGGTAGAGACCTTGGGGGTTAACCTCAGATTTATTCCACTACCACTTTTTCGTTGGAAATGGCTTTAAAGCCATACCTCAGTTCTACATCCGAAAAAAAAAATCGTTTTGTTTTGTCTTTTCTTTTGACGGGCTATATCACTGAGTTATCTCCCCGTTAACTCCCCTGACGCAACATACACATGTCTCTATTCCGGTCATGGATAGCACATAAGTATTGTTTCCCATCTATGGAAGACCACCTACCAGTTCCCAAGCACACGAAGACGAGATCGGAGCCAGAGATGATGGTCAAGTCGCCGGGTTTGTAATCCCTACAAAATGGAGAGGAGCAGCCATCGGCTTGTCGGGTGTCTGGGCCGAGGGTCTTTAGAGCGGCGTAAGGGGTTATTGTGTATTCTGATGGAGATTTGGCAGCGTAGTCACCAAATAACTGCTTTCCATCGTTAGACATAGGACCTACAACCTAGAATACGATTGGTTCAATTAACGATCAAAGGATGAGTTGATTTATAAAACTGGTGGATGTCTGTGTGGATTTACAGTGTGATTGTTGGACAGTTTAAACGTGGTAATGTTGAACTGGCCTACTGATTTTGTACATGTTAGTGCCTTTTGGTGTTGGATCCTAGAATAGAGACAATCCACAGCCCTATGCATTAAGTTAAAGTGCTAATGAAAAGAATTATTGAATTAGAAAGAAACCTTATCTCAAGAAATTCAAAACTGGCAGAAAGGATGTATATTGTGGTTGTTTCAAATTGGCTCCTTGTGATGGGTTTACATTGGTCACGAAATACGACTTTGGCTACTCTCTAAGCAAAAAGCTGCTCTCCTGTTAGGCCTAGGCCTGTCCAACTTCTAACGTCATGAGTTGTACGGTAAGGTTAAAAACATAAAACAACTCACATTTATCAACTGAATCTTTAGTGAGAATGTTCAGTTTGTCATCATATTTCAAGCTAAAATAAAATAAAAAAAACACTGTCTTACGTTCGTAAGGAAAAGATAAAAATTATTGAATTTGTTACTGAGTGTCCTTGCTCTTGTCGTTGAACTCGTGCCTTTGAGCCGTATTCTTACAGCGATAGTTTTGATGTCGCCATTTCTTTTCAACGGCAGGAAGTTGTCGATATTTTTCAGCAGCACGATTGTCTGCACCGCCGCCTCTCGCGAGATTGCCACATGCTGGGGACTCTCGATGACATCAAGGTCAATTTGGGTGTAAGGATTCATTTCTGGTGGGTCAAATTCGCCGAGTCTCATTCTGGTATAGAACAGGGGTTTGACACTTTCCACCACCTTCTCTGTCGACAGCATGCCTTCTGACACGGCTTGAGCTGGAAAATAAACGTAAAAGTATAAGTTAAAAACTATCATCGTGGTTAATAAAAAAATTATTCAGTGCTCACCAAAACAGACACAAGTCTGATATATTTTAACTGGATGAAAAATTATAGTCCAAAAATGTTCAGTTTCCAGTGCCCTTTAGTTTGGAGATGCATCTTCGATCTAATTGGACGAATAGAGACTAGTATAATTCTAAAAGTACGCATCAGGTGAAAGGCTTTTTCATATTAATTTCAAATATGGTTTTCGTGATTTTTTTAAACAACTTTAAATATAGAATGCGAGAAAACAATGACATATGGATAACTTTGAGCGCCATAGATTCTTATTACCCTTAAATCCTACCAGTTCTTTGATTTCTGGTTTACCATTATTTCGTTCAAATCCACTTAATGCCTTGGTCATTTCGGAACTGACGTCTTAATATTGCAAATTATCACTAATTAAATATCGGAAAACTGAATTGTACCCATTTGCATGTAGGAGTCGTTCTGTTGAGTATCCAGTTCCAGGTTACACCCCGCGTTCACGCAGTCCGCCACGGTCTGAACACTAGTGTTCGTGTAATGATGTGCCTTGGCCACGTTCTCCACCGCACCGCCGTCGCTGACCACATAACCACTGAAGCCCCACTCTCCGCGTAACACGTCCGTCAACAGTTTCTTGTTGGCACAGGCGGGAATGCCGTTCAGGCTGCAAAATAACAATATACTGCTGATATTTGAAAGGAAAATATATTTGGTAGCGAAACAGCACTTCAGGCTTTTGGCTGTGTTGCCGCCTACATGAGGGTGGCTTTCTGACATCTCTCTATTGGACTGGCGGAGCACCATGCAAACAGAGGAGCCGTGAGGTGAACCGTGCACGTCATTTCTAAACGATGTGTGCTGCGCAAAACAACGTGTCAACAGTGGCTTTCACTATCAAGCACCCCAAATGAATGCGTACTCTAATTAGTTAAGGTACACGGCCCCGAATTTACGAGAAAGGTGGAAGTTGCGGCCATTTCAGCTTAATTCACAGTTATGGGTCTAGATAGAATTCCCTTTCCTGGGCGTGGCGCAAGCGCTTGAAACCTGAAAAGAAGATTTCCATGGCTTTTTTTTATGAAATAACTTAATTTGTTATAGTTTCACAAAACGTGTTATGGTGACATTGTCAGGGTTAATGACAACCCATGCTCTGTTAGTAACGAGTGGGAATCAAAACATACCTGTTGTAACTACACATTAAGCTAAATGTTCCAGCTTCCACGCACATCCTGAAAGCTGGGAGGAACGTCAGTCTCCAATCCCTTTCTGATACCTATGCAACAACAACACAGAAAAAGAACGAGCATATCTAAAGGTAGATATAAACCTATCAGCTTTTTTAGAACAGAACATCAGAACTTTATAAGAACTGTGATTTTAGTTTTCGTAGGCGGGTTTTTTACTCTCTGCAAATGGAAGATTTATGAGGGCAGATCGTATTTCAAGCAAGCCGATTAAAACATTAAAATGTTGTTGCAAGTTGGAATAGTTTCTCTAACATACTATATATCCAAAGGCCAAAACGGAGCCAGGCAGTGCTGATTTTAACGAGATTTATTTTAGAAAGAAGGTTGTTTTTCACCACAAATCACTGAAAACGTGCACATTTTGAAACACAAAAATGAGACACTGAGACAAAGTTAACTTTGGACAAACCTCCGTTTGAAGAGAGAATAGATGATTAGCTATGACCTAAAAGATCGGTGCATTCTTCTATGGACCGCCTCGGTGTCCTAGAGCCGTCGGGAGATCTGAGATCAATCCTGCTGTCGGTCTATAGCAAAGGCTTTAAAAATGTTACCGAGAGCTTGGAGCAAGGAAAAGTGACTGGTCATCCCGGTGTCAGTATAATTTGGCAGTGGGGTGTCACGTCTGGTGTTTTCGACATGATCCAGTGGAGGCATGGACTCGCCTTGCCACAAGAAGATACAGTGAATACATGCATTCTAAGGATTCCTCGCTGCCTTATAACTGGAAAATTGTCCATACATACATAAATACAAACATACATAAATTCTTCTGGGAACTAGTAACTTCGGTACTTTACTTTGGCATCAAAGGAACCTCTTTGAACCGGAATGTTGTCAGGACCTCCGTGGACATCAAAGTGTTTACATCCGGCACTGGCCCTGACGTAACGTGGGTGATCTCCCTGTAGACCGGCCACGAAATGCTGAGCGTACAGACCGTTCATGAACGGATCCTCACCATACGTTTCCTAGGAAAGACCATGGACGTTTATAAAGTAAGAGTTGTCAGCTTAAAGTTCTCCAGAATATATGCGTGTATATATTTATGGTTTACTGTATAACCAATGAGCCATTCAACTTTTGGCTCTTGGTGATATTGATGATCACAGAATACTTTTCCTCCGAACAGTCTCTTAAACGATTAATGTCAGTGTTGGATGTTTCTTTATGCTGATGACGTAAAACGTACTTGGTTTCTGCCCCACAGATGAGACCTGTCGATGTCAGTGTTGGATGTTTCTTTATGCTGATGACGTAAAACGCACTTGGTTTCTGCCCCACAGATGAGACCTGTCGATGGTTGGTAGTGGAATGCTGTTGTGGTTTCCGTTCCACAGAGGGAATACCACAAGGCGATAGTAAAGTGAGAGTAAAGTGTCTCAAAATGTTGATAACGGAATACTCACCTGGTTTGTGCCTCACAGAGAATGTCTGATGATGTTGACGACTTAATACTCACCTGGTTTCTGCCTCAAACAGGGTGTCTCATGATGCTGACCGTTTCTGCTCAACAGAAGATGGCTCATGCTATTGATACGGAATACTCATCTGGTTTCTGCCCCACAGAAGATGCCTCATGATGTTGATGACGGAATACTCACCAGGCTTTTGTCCTACAGAGGATGTAGCATGATGTTGACGGAATATTCACCTGGTTTCTGCCCCACAGAAGATGCGTCATGATGATGATTAAACACTCATCTGGTTTTTGCCCCACAGAGGATGCCTCATGATGTTGATGACGGAATACTCACCCGGTTTCTGATCCTCCAGAAGATGTCTCATGATGATGACGAAATACTCATGTGGTTTCTGCCCTACGGGAGATGGCTCATGATGTTGATAACCGAATACTCACCCGGTTTCTGCCCCACAGAAGATGCGTCATGAAGATGACGGAACAATGACCAGGTTCCTGATCCCCCAGAGGATGCCTCATGATGTTGATGACAGAATACTCACCTGGTTTCTGCCCCACAGGGGATGCCTCATGATGTTGATGACAGAATACTCACCCGGTTTCTGCCCCACAGAGGATGCCTCATGATGTTGATGACAGAATACTCACCTGGTTTCTGCCCCACAGAGGCTACCTCATGATGTTGATGACAGAATACTCACCTGGTTTCTGCCCCACAGAGGCTGCCTCATGATGTTGATGACAGAATACTCACCTGGTTTCTGCCCAACAGAGGATGCCTCATGATGTTGATGACAGAATACTCACCTGGTTTCTGCCCCACAGAGGCTGCCTCATGATGTTGATGACAGAATACTCACCTGGTTTCTGCCCCACAGGGGATGCCTCATGATGTTGATGACAGAATACTCACCTGGTTTCTGCCCCACAAACGATGCCTCATGATGTTGATGACAGAATACTCACCTGGTTTCTGCCCCACAGGGGATGCCTCATGATGTTGATGACAGAATACTCACCTGGTTTCTGCCCCACAAACGATGCCTCATGATGTTGATGACAGAATACTCTCCTGGTTTCTGCCCCACAGAGAATGCCTCATGATGTTGATGCCGGAATACTCACCTGGTTTCTGCCCCACAGAGGATGCCTCATGATGTTGATGACGGGACTGAAGCAGCTCAGACCAGTGTGTGCTGCATAAATGCCAGCCTTGGTGTAGTTGTTGTGCTTAGCTCTCACTTCCACTGAGGTAGCTTCCGCTATCGTATGTACAAGTGAAGGGCTGTATGTTAGAAAATAAATACTGTCAGCACATATTGATGGGCTCATACGGTGGTGATAAAAATTAAACATGAAGTTTGTTGCAGACATACAGAACAGTCGAAGTGCTTCAAAGGTAATTATTAGAATTAATTTGCAATTAAATGTACGCGCGATTGACCTCCATTGTTGTTGTAGGCTTTCATAACCGTATATTAATTCCGGAGATTTCTTCATGTTTCTTCTATGTCCACTTTAAGCTTTGTGTGTTTGCCTGGTTTTTAAAAGCGCATTCTACATATGTTAAGTACTAAGTACTAAGTAGTAGGCAGGTCTCGCTGCCTCACCGTCCCAACATGCTGTCGATACCAGGGAAGACGCCTCACCTAGTCGTGCACAATATGTATGTGTATATGTATGCTTGGGTTTTACGCCGTACTCAACAATTTTCAGTCATATGACAACGAATCCTCCTTTGAATCTAGATATGCTGTGTCTCCTTGTGCCAGGGCGAGTAAATGTGGCCAAAGTGCATCATGCCGAAGGCACCAGACATGAGACAACACCTAGTCATATTATACTGACACCGAGCCGGCCAGTCCTGTTTCCTTGCACTGACCTTGCACTGAGCACCAAGCGAGGCAGCAACAACTAGCCTATCATTGTTAAAGTCTTTGACATGACCTGACCCAGTCATGCACATAACACAGTCAATTTCAGGAGTGACAATACACAAACCAATGAACCGGATACGTACTTAAATGATGCAGCCAGCCCGAGAGATTGAGGAAATGACGTGGCAACTCCTGCATACACATCACCTCTCAAACACTCGGTGTCCCAGTCGTACGGCTTTATACCCAGACGGTCAATGGCGGGAGCCGGTTGAGTTTTGGCCATCTGGGGGATGATCTCGTCCAGGCTGAGTCTGCTGACCAAGTCATTTACACGCTCTTGCCACGACAGGGAGAGGTTCCTGAACGGATAGTCAGAACGACACTCCTGCACACACAACAACAGCAACAACGACGCCGACACGAAACGGACCACCATGTTAGTATATCAAGATGCTAGAATGAAAAATATTATGAGCAGCCAGGGGACAATATGCGGTGCGGTACACACAATCTGTGAATACGGTGGACTATTGTGGCTATTAAACCTTCGTTTATCTGTTATGATCCGGTGTTTTTATCGCGGGAGATTACCAGTATTCTTTATTACCTAAAGTCGTTTCCACCGAGATGAAAATTAAGCCGGTGTCCATTTTCCCAAAAAGCCTTTTCCCACTTCTGCGTTCCAAGCATTGGTTTTCTCAAGGCGTAAAAGAAACCTGAATTCCATTAGGCTACTTGACACAGATATTTTCACTAATATAACTGCTGTTCTCAAGTTGCGTGATATATTCTACCCTGTTCCAAGACCTTGTTTTACTTCTGGCATTAAGCAATGTAACAAGGAAACCGAATGAATGCATAATGCTAAAATATAATAATATCATTTCTGAGTTCAGGAATTTGCTACTTAACGTATCCCTTTTATTACATTACACAAATAGTAATGTGTATACTAAGGCGAATATTGTGTTCAGGCATTCTGTTATTATTAGGAGTTTCAGTATTCTGGCGTATTACATTTGTAAATAAATATGTCGCTATAGGAATGTCTCGATAACAACAAACTGAACATAATTATATATATATATCTAAAATAGGACTGATGTGACGTAAAGTTATAATTATTCGGTCTAACACAAGCCTAAACGATTCAAATTAACACCACCTACGATAACTGTTCACTTCAGGGCCGATTTTTAACCCAACAAAATTTATGCTAAATCTTCAGCCAGTGTATGGCTTAGCTCAGGTGTTCCAAGTTCTAACTCTCGGGTTACGAATAATAAGCATTGAAATCAATTTTTATATCTTTTTTGGTGCTTAATTGGTTCCTGGTTGGTATGTTGCAGACTAACATTTCTTTGACCGTATTGCGATGGCCAGGTCCATAGTACGGGGAAATAGGTGAATGTACTGGTTAACCCGGTGCCTGTACACTGTGACTGGTTTGGTCGCCATGTCTGGTGTGTTTTAGTTGTGATTCAGTGAGGCAGCACTATGGACATGTATTGACATTAGCACATGTCAGCAATAGAAAGATACTACAGTGACAGGACACACATAATATCAACAATGGTGATAAGACCTGTAAGAAAAACAAACATGCAGAGAAGCAAAGAAGGAACTCGAGGTTGCGTTCATAATTGCCATATATTTACCGTAATTGAAAAATAGTTTTGGGTTTAAAAGCAAAACCAGTAATGATTTATAATATTGCACTTCACAACCCAACTGTCGTGTAAAATGAACAGGATCTGCATCGTACAATTGTATGGGTACGACTATCGGAGAAGGAAAATGATAAACAAATGGCTTGTTCAACTCTCAGAAAGCGATAGGCCATACACAATAGCAAACAAAGTAACACGAAGACGCTTGACTAAGTTCAATACATATACAGAAGAAAATAGACAAATAGTAAAACTGACAATAACATACAAAACAATACAGATAATTACAAATATATGTATGTATAGTTTCTTACTGATGAGAGCGTCCAGATCAAGATGGAATATTCCGGCTTCCAAAGGCAAGTCAATCCACGTAAATATATGATCCCTAGTCTTTGGGAAATTCTCAAATCGAAGGATCACAGTGACAAACAGCAAAGGGCCGACAATGACACAAAACTGATAAACACAGAAGCCTCGAGAGCTCACGACTGAACGCCAGTGCAAGCTATAACGTACACAGGGGGATAAATGTAGATCAGACACTGACTCGGCTACCGCCAAAAAAGAAAGAAAAAAAATGTACAATAGTTTAAAGACGGGATTCTTAATACAATATATAGCACCTTTTCTCGTCCACACTGAAAGCCTTTTGAAAAGAAATAAAAATCGTATGCCTTGACTGCCCATCCGTAGATATAAAACAGGCCTCACAATGGAATTATCAGTAGCTTTTTTCAATGTGACAGGAAGATAAAGCCTGTAATGTGATACTGGGGTCAGTTTACAAGCTGATCAAACATATTACCCTGGGGAGACCTAGATTAGATATATTTAAACTGTTAAATCATATCTTGCGAAATCCAAGTTCGTTTACTGGTCTTATGGTTTTCAATCAAAAGGATGTTTTTCAATGCATGAGGAAACTAGAATAAACCAACATCCATTGTCTGGTTCCAAACCGAAAGGCGGTTTCCCCAAGCCATATGCATGGTCCACATCTTATGGTGGAATTATGCTGTAATATGGATTTTCATTCTGTAGTACATCGTAAAACAGCCAACAATGTTTATAGTGCCGTCAGCCAATAAATTGTTTTCTTTTCATTTACATATATTAAGCATCAGTCTAGGCGTCGAAACAGACATTGTTACATCAGGTCCCCGGCCATTGATTGCAAAGCCAATCTCCAAAACAACGTTCACCTCAAACAATTACAGAACTAAAATAGTAGATAAAGTAAGAAATTAGATCGCTGTCCTGTAAAGAAAGGCAATCAACTATTTTCGATGATTCTGGAAAGACGCAAGGAATATTGCGAGCGCATGGATTTAATCGGTGTTTTGATCGTTTAAAATGCTACTTAATAGATTGACGTTCGGCAAAATGGAAAGGACAGTATCATTGTTCACCTATACTGCAACTACTCATACATTCGGCCGGGCGATTTCATTCATCAAGATACAGATATGCAACCCCCTATCTTCGAGTTAGGCAGAATTTGACACAAGTATCGTGCTGAGCGGCTGAAACTCCGTCCATTTTGAACTGTATATACTCATTATGAAAGTTAAAATTTTAGAGTGAAGGCGTTTAAGAACAATTTCAGAGTACATGTACCTATATGTACTGTGGCATGTGTTTTAAATGCTTTCACCGAATTAGTTGTTACTGAGGACAAGTTCAGCAAACAATGAGACATCCTACGAAAGGTAACCCCTTTATGTAGCGGAACTCTTAATAAGTTAGGCTAATCAAAACTCAAAATCCTGTTGCCGAGAATTTCAAAGTACACGCATGGCTTTACAAAAGAGATTATACCGGTGAGGAAAAAGACATAACAGCTGAACTGTTATATTTTCTTTAATGACTTTCTACTCGACTGTAACAAAGATACTCAGTCTGTTTTAATTTAAGGACAGTTTGAAGAAAGCAGCCATTGCACAAGAAAATGCTTGGTCATGTCGGTGGGCTGCCACCTGGATTACCAATTTACGTTATTTTAAAGTTAGTGCTGGCAAATGAGAGGATAAACATGATCACAAACTGGGCTTGAAATTCGACTAAAGCATGCTGTTGGAAAGGTAAGTAAACTAATTAATCTGCAGCGCATTTCACTAAGAGTTTATACGACCTATGTCTATCGCGTTATTACGACAAATGAGGACACTGTGCAGCAGGGCTCACTCACACGAAGCCCTCTCAGCGTTACGAGCACGTAGCGATCATAGAAACTCAGGGCCCACGAGATGGGGGAAGCTGGAGGCAGTATATATTGGGCCCACTTGTACGAAGCCCAGTAGAAAATCATACTTTGTAATAATGTAGACGCTAACGTAAAAACGGTTCCATGTCCTGCTTCACACTAGTGCCACCTCTTGTGATTAAAAATATCCCGCCTCTCCATTAATTAGGGCCTAAGGTAATATGGAAATTCTTTGCCCGAGACTGGGACTGAACCAACGCCTTGCACGTCAGAGCTATTCCAAGACAGATTTTATTTAGCCATGTATGACCGGAAATATTGTGAACAACGAGGTTAATTTTTCCGCGCCATTGCGTGACAATGGTACAAGCTGAATTGACAATATTTTTAGGGTTTCCACAAAGACGCTGCTTTTAGCCTGAGTATGCTTATTCTAGTTCGATCAGTATTACTAGAGCTATTATGTATACACGGGAATGAAAGTCTGCGAAAATTGAATTCGGCAGTTAACTATTTTGTTGATTACTCCTGTCATTGCTCATTTCGCCTAGAGAGCATATTCCCGAAAGACAGTCAAATATGGAAACGAAGGGCCTTGGTGACAATATGCAGTCGACAGAGCCCGTATGTGTGTATGTGGTTATGTTTGTATGCTTGGATTTAACGTCGTACTCAACATTTTTCAGCCATATGACGACAAGGAATCCTTAGAATGTACATGTAGTGGGTCCTCTCCAAGGTGCGTATCACTTAAGCCTCATTACAAAGACACCAGACATGATACACCAACCAGTCACGTTATACTGACACCGGATTGACCAGTTCCGTTTCCTTGCTCTAACCTCTCCTTACTGAGTGGCAAGAACGGCAGCGACAATTACCATTTTTAAATATTTGGTGTGTCCCGTCAAGGGTTAGATCACGGATCTCCCGACCCCTCGGCGGATGCTCTAACCACCAAGCCACCTGGGCGGTCGACAACGGTCGTATGGCTGTTTGCGCAATCAAAAGTTCGTACATATCTTCTGTAAAACAACTGTGTACAAATTTGCACATCCACAATGCATGTGTATCAGTGGTACAATAAGTGTGTATCACTGACACACACGTCATTGTGGATGCATTACACACATTACGCAAACTCTGTATTGCTCGTACACAAAAATTATGCCTAGGTGTTCATTTTTGCCACAATGTATACCACTCGCACACAGTATTTTGTATGTATGTATGTACGCTTGGGAGTTTTCATACTCAACAATTTTCCAGTCATATGATGACAAGTAGTCCTTAGAATGGGTGTATACACTGTGTCTTGTCCACACCACTGAAGTGCTGCCGCGCAACTTTGCCAAAGGTCAGTTGTTTATAAGGGCAAGTTGGCTTTGCTCCACTACTGAACTCTGTCGCATAGGTGAAAAATTCTGTATTTTGAATTCTAATTCAAATAGATAAATACATAATCATTTAATAATTAAACCAAATACTCGAGCACGAGACTCGCGTAAAACTACACACACACACACACACACACACACACACATATATATAATAGCCTTACATCACTTTATTTATAGCACGCAAGATGAGGTGACATACACACATGCTCACAAGTATTAAAACTGAATTAACGAGGTAAAGGAACAAAGTCATACATGTTCCTGTTACTGATCTATTTATATGCATACAGACGGCCTTATTGTTGCCATTGCCCAGTTTATCTTTATCAAGCCACCATATTAGGAAAGTCAGACACACGAATTTGAGATTTACACGCTGGCCAGCTTTTTTACTCCGAAGTGTTCGATTTTCCGTGTTATGACGCCAAGAGAGGGATAAACGACATTCAGGACGGATCGAAATCTTGTGCTCATTAATAATTCATTCTTTCCTCTTTTTCTCGTCAGGTTTAATATTTGCAGGGAGAGCAGTTTTTCTTTGAGGTCGTCATTGTGTTGCAACACTCATTAGAGACACGCATCAAGGCGTGTAACTTGTGTGCTTTAGTTCATGATTCGCGTCACACGGTGTATTTTGGGCACTCATGCGTGGGAGACACGGGAGACACAATATATAGGCATAAACTATGCTCTCATTCCCAGAGCTGGATACAGAGTTTACAGATAGCATGCAGTTCACTTTCCAGGAATGCAATATGTTCAACTGCTAGTGACAATCCAACAGAAAGTAGAACAAAACCATGATTCTGTATTTTTTTTCTGTACGATGAAGTAATAAATATAACTGCTCATTTTCTCACGGAATGTGCACTGAATTAATAAAGAGTACATGGGAATTTGGTCGTGATAGAGTCATTAAGACACCTGTCCCTTTGAGAACTATAGGACACGTGCTACAGATGTGAGTTCAATCCCGACTATTGGCGAGGAATTTGTGGATAACCTCGTTCTCCCGGTGCACGGGTTCTTGGTGAAATTAAACAGTCACATTCAAACTCGAGAAAGTTCTGCAGAAGTTCTGTGGCAAAATAGTTGAGGCATGTTTTTTCATAAACATATCTCCTAATTATTTAAAATTAATTAATTTTCCAAAGAATGATAGAATTATCTGTTGAAAACCTCATGGATCACATATCATAGAAAACGTTAGAAAATTTATTTTTAATTTATTTATTTATTTGTACTCAGGGATGTTTCCCTTATCTGACGGCGGGTAGCACTACGTTGGGCGGAAACCGGACAGAGGTCGGGGGAAACCTACACTCACTTAAAGAAATTGACGGACAAATTGAAAGCATGCTAAGCTTTACATTTCCTTATAAAGCTTCTTTCTAACACACGGTGTTCAGATGACGACACATCTAATAATGATATACGTTGAAAGTCCTTCCAAATCAGAATTATGTCTGTAATATCTCGTCTTCATCATGCACAGTTATGCCATGTATATTCTTATCGAAAATTTTTTCCCTCTATAAAATGAGACGATATGTGATACTCTCAAATATAAGACAAGGCCATGACCTACTAAAGTTTATTGTTTCTTTTTTGGTACTATCAAGTTATAGTAAGTTGTTTGTAAGTTGTCAGCTTTCTGCACGAAAATAATGAACATGGGATTTCTATAGACTGGTCAAGTATTTCACGGTCACGATGTTGTTAAAAGTACCATGTTGTCACCATACGACCCCCGAGACAGCCACGCGACAAAAAGTTATTGAAATTCAGTCTTCTACAAGACTCTAGCTAAAGGTAAAGTATCAGTTCTCTCTGCGAGAAACAGTTCTATTGTAACAGCGGTCGAACAAATATAACGAAGGCAGACTTGTTGAGCGCTTGTTTACTGCATCGGATACTGTCGGTATGGTAGAAACCCTACACGAAACATATAAAACAATTATAACAGTGCACACATAAATTTTTACACAAAATACACACAGTTTTGGCATTTAACAATATACTGCTTTACAAATCACACGCAAAATTAAAAAGACTTCAAACCAAATATTAAAACATCTGACTAAAACATTATAGCTTTGAGAATGAATGAATGAATGATTATGACTGTAGGCCACATTGGAAATATCTCAGTCATATCGTGGGGAGAACATGTTCAAACCAAGAAGCCTTGAATAGTTTTCGACGTTAGGTTGTGAACACTCTAAATCAGAAAAAAAAAACAGAGGAACAGTTTCTAAAAGTAGTTACAACAACTAAATATCTGTTTAAAAGAGGAAAACTTATTTCTACAATTATATGTACATAATACATATATTATATCCTGTAATAGAAGCCGCTGTTGACTGTGTAGAATCTTTGCCGAAGAATGGCAAAGTCTGCCAGTCAACAAGGATATGTTTGATGCTGTACTGGGCATGACATCCAGCACACTCAGGAGCATTGATTTCATCCAGGGTAAAATTTTGTGATAGACGAGAATGCCCAATACGGCACCTTTTTAAAACGACTTATTCTCTACGAGACAGGTCATGAGTATAAGAGTTATAGCTAATGACTGGGTGACCAGCATACAGTTTAACATGTACCTGTAAAACCTGTAAACCCTGCCAAAGGCGACGAACATATTTAAGAATATCAGACTTAAAATCAGTTTAAAGTATTTTAACCTTAGAAACGGGTTTATTAAGGGCAGCTTTACCCTTCCCGTCTACGACTGTGTTTCCGTGCATACCAGTATGACTTGGTATCCGACAGAATACAATATCTTTACCTCTTTTAATTAACTTTCTATGTAAGACCTCTATTTCAAGAATTAACGGATTTTTAAATTTTTTTATTTGATATCGCCAAAAGGCAAGAAATCGCGTCGCTGCATATTAGTACCCTCTAGAAACCCAAAAGAAACATATGATAAGGTCAGGAGTATAGCCCTGGCCTCGGCAGAGAAAATAGAAGATGAGGATGGAAGACGAAGAGAAGTGACTTGTTGTTCCAAGACAGCCGCAGTGGAAACCCAGTTCCCATCCTTCGACCCATCGATATATATAAATTTATGATCCGGATAATTTGTCTTAATTTCGGTGAAACCTTGCTGAATTATGAGAGGATTTGCATCCGATTTCTTATGTTGACGTAGATCGAATACTAATTTGGGTTGTGCAAGAAACTCAAGGAGGAGACTCCGGAAAAGAGACCTGAGCTATGTCCGCAAGCTTGATGTTAGCTTCCACAATATGGTCCCGAATACGAAGACTGAACGAAGGGGTTTTCTTAGGACGTTCATCATATTTATCATACATATAGTGGATTAAAAACACGTTCGTAAGCAGGGTTTGTTGAATGTTGGATGTAGCATATTGAAGGCTCAGTTTTATACGCCTGTGATGTAAAGAGGGCTCATTAACCTCAACATATAAACTTTCTATTGGTGCGGTTTTAAATGCACCAAGGCTGAGTCTCAAACCTTGGTGGTGGACCGGATCCAACATTTTAAGATAGGATTTCCTTGCGGAACCGTAAATGATGGACCCATAGTCCAATTTATACCTCACCATAGAAGGATATAGATTTAATAAAACAGCCACCCAGTCGGTGCTAGATACGACCTTTATTATGTCGAGAGCCTTTGTACATTTAGCTTTAACCATTTTAATATGGGGTATAACAGATAACTTATTATCAAATATTACCCCTAAAAATTTATTTTCTCCACAGATTTTAACTGTTTTACCACAAAATTTAAGATATGGATGTAAATAAAGTTTCCGCTTAGTACAAAAATGCATTCCAACGGTTTTAGACGTGGAAAATGTAAACCCGTTGGCAACTGCCCATTTTTCGATTTTATTGTGACAAAGCTGCAGTGGTCGATCGATGTTATTCATATTTTTGGCATGGTAGAATACAAGTAAATCATCAACATATAAAGAACCCCCTGTACCAGATGTAAGAGTTTTAGCCAGACTATTTATTTTGAGGCTAGGAGAAACAATACTGTCCTAGGGTACATCCATCTCCTGCTCATGAGAGTCAGAAAGAATGGAGACCACCCCAACCTAGAAATGAGGAGTTCAGATCTGAAAAAAATTCAGATCTAAATAAATAATTACGTATATATGTTTCAAAACGAATAAAGTGACCAAAAGTGGATCTACCTTGACGAAAATCACATTGGATATTAGACAGAAGTTTATTGGTTTCAGGAAATCAAACAAATCTATCATTTATCATCCGTTCTATAGTCTTAGAGACACAGCTCTGTAAGAGCTATGAGACGGTAATTATTTGGATCAGTATGATCCTTACCCGGTTTGGGGACAGGGTTCCAGTGAGGAATATAAACCTATGAATTTGTCGACGTTGTGACAGGCCTACAGCATGGAAACACTAACATGTGTAGCCCAAGAGCGGAAAACGGATTCGATGTGATGATGTGGTGCTGAATGTGCGCTGGAATAAAGATGTGGAGTTTTATCTCCCAATATCTCGCGAATCATTGAACCTCTTTTTTTTGTAAAAATTTACACGCAAACTGTGTATAGAGGCAATGTCCTTTTTTCCTATAGCCTTTTTGTTATATGTACTGATGGCCTTGGTTGATGTGTCTAGCAAAAGCGTCGTTATGGCAATATCGAAGTATTCGTAATTCAGATGTAATTTTTACACGATTTTTCCAAGAGCATACGCCGGGATTTGAACTCGCGGTCCCTAGACTCCAAAGTCATCACTGTTGCTAAACTTGATCGCGCGCTACAAATCCTTACATGGAAATGCTGAAGAGAAGAAAACATTGCCTAAGTTCAGGTGTTTCGTTTCTAAGTCGCAGCGGTGACTCTGAATGAAGCTGAACTGGCCACACAGATATACGAGTACCGGTACTGCATAACCAGTTTGCTCACAAGACGTATTCCAAAGGCATGCATGAGCAACCTTTTCCCCGAATTAATATAGTTTTTGTCCCCTATTGCATGTGTTAGCTATGAGGATAACCTTTAAAGAGTGGTTGCATTAGTAGATTATGACTTATCATTCAAACTGACGCTCGGTTAAAAAGCTAAGAAATTTATCATACAGTGCGTGTATGGGGTTCTGTATAGATATTTATGCTGATCAGAGTTATTGATTATTTGAAAAGAACGAATGGGGATATGTCCAAGTTACAGCGTGAACTGTATTCAGCACACGTTTACATTAATAATAGTTCCCCTTAGCTGACTATTGTGTTTTGAACGCTTGTCATGTCTCGATATTTACACATTCCGCAAAAAAATATTCATAATTTATACTGCCTCTGTTGTACTATTGTTTATTGAAAACTTGATAATTTATTTCTGATCAGTTTATGAGCAATGGTGCATGCTATATATTGCATCAATATGAAAGCCACTCTTAATGAAAGTGATTTTGATAGCTTCAACATGACATTTATATCTTTATAAATTATAAAAGGCGTTACCTCCATTTCTCTCTCTCTCTCTCCCTCCCTCCCCCCCTCTCTCTCCCCCCTCTCTCTCCCCTCTATCTATATATATATACACCCGAATGCATGATTAATGAGTCATGGTAATGACTTCTAACCAATGTCTGATATTTCTTTGTGAGAAGCTTAAATGAGTACGTGGCGTAATTGTGAAATATCCTCACAAAGGCATTAAACAATGTTATTTGAATGAACTCTGTACTTTATTAATCTACAAGCTATTTAATCGAAGCGATTTCTTTACAATTGGCTACTGTATAGCGTCTCTATAAAAGGTGTGGAGTGTGGCGTTCCCTTCAGACGATCTCCAAGACTTCCACTAGACGATACCTCAGTGAAGTTCTGTCTTCTATAAAAGCCTCGCATAAGGTAAGTTACAGTTGCCTTTTCTAAACGTGATTTTGTTTTATTACGTTCTTGTTTCAGTGCAATAGCCAACCCAAGAAGTTTTTTGCTTATATGATAGCGACAGTGTAGTATAGGTTGAGGATAGCGGAGTATCCGGTGTAAAAGAACGACTTTTGCCATGTTATAGTGGTGAACTTTTTACATCTTGCTACGAAGGCATCAAGAACAATATAATTACGGGACTACATTATTTTATTCTTTATATTTTTATCCATGCTATTGTGGACCTTTAGAACAAAGCTTCGTGAACGGATATGAGGCACTTATATTTATGAAAATTCTCGGTTCAGCAAAGAAATTGAAACCATTTCCAGTGTGACCTTACGATTAAGACAAGCATTCTGACATATTTCTCAGTAAGATCTCAAAGTATGCTTGTACATGTGGAATATGGCCTGTTGCTAATTATCAACACCACGAGACAGAATACATTTAGTTTCTGTTTCTCTTCGAGACTGAAATGTAATCTGAAACCCAGTTATTTTTCCAACGTTATTGAGCTACAAGACTTAAAGATTGTCTTAATCCTTATTGGTAGTTATGTTTTTTTTATAACTTTTAAAACCTTTGCAAAATACGATGAGCAATATGATGTCTGCTACCCACATCATGGCGTTCCAGTTCATTAAGTCGGCAAAGAAAGCAGACAGCAAGGAAACATAACGGCTTGTCGAAAACGATTTAAAACTCCAATGAAGCATTGAATAGGCACATGAACAAACGAATTTGCATACATTAACGATTATAACCTTATCTCTGCGTCAATTCATATGTTTTAGCTAAAGCACAAACACAAGGCGTTGATACATTAAGGAACTTTAATTGTATAACTTTAGCGTTCGCCCTGGGCTTGCTATTCCTAGAAGAAACTATAATGGTGACAATACCCGTTCTGGCTTGTGTGTGCCGGTGCCACGTGGCACAATACCACCGTAAGTTTCTTCATCCAATTTTGCTTAAGCCATGGTGCTATAGGGGGTGTGTAAGTTGTTACTTATTTAAAACTTACATGAACAGTTAGAATAAAACCTTAACTGTGGAAAACTGACAAGAGGCCCGATTTCATTGGTAACGTGATCTGTTTTAGTTACTCTCTGTGCTGTAGTCTTTTATAAGTATACTGATAAATACAAACTTTCGACAAACCTATTATTTATTTATTTATTTATTTGATTGGTGTTATACGCCGAACTCAAGAATATTTCACTTATACGACGGCGGCCAGTATTATGGTGGGATGAAACCAAGAGAGTCCGAGGGAAACCCACGACCATGCGCAGGTTACTCTCGGACCTTCCCTCGTTCGGACGGAGAGGATGGTGCAAGGTTTTGCGGTCTGTTAACATGATGGCTCAGCGAAATATTCACAGATATTTGGCGTAAAGGCCTGTTGTCACTTTCTATACCTGTTTGTCCCCAGCGGCTAATAAGAACAAACCGTAAGTCGGAGTGATGGCTCACTTGAGTACTGGAAAGTGATTATGTATGTTACCCTGTTGCTACTGTCCACGCCTGTTTGTTTAATGAAAAACAATGTAGAGTAATGGTTCAGCGAAGTATTGACAGGTCCTTCAATTTCAAAGCCTCTTTGTCAAATGAAAAAGAATGTGGAATAATGGTTCAGCAAAGTATTGACTCTTGCTTTACTTTTAGAATCTGATTGTCTAATGAAAAAACAATATAAAGTCATGGTTAAGCGAAATATTGACAGGTGCTTCAATTTCAATACTTGTTTGTTGAATGAAAACAATTTGGAGTAACGAGTCCGCGAGGTATTGGCGGGCGTTCCACCTCATTAGCTTGTTGTTATTTTCTGTACATGTTTATTGTAACGGTTAGTAAATAACAAAGTATAATGATTTAGACTGATGAGTCGTTTAAGATTGAATGCATTCTAAGTGGAGGAGTCTTGCTAGATTGGTGTTCACCATATGCTCCATGGGTCCAAATAGCCACAATGCTTTATCTGCAAACGAGACACAGTGGTCATCTGTCATGGGGGTATTTCAGGCATTACTCCAAATTAAACGGCAAGCGTGATAAACGGAGATCCGGATCTCTCTTTGTTTGTTATTTGTGCCATAGTCTCCGGTCACAACGTAATATGACGGTTCTGCCAGACCAACATTTTCCTCATAACATCACAACAAACCTAAAGACATGACGGCATCGCTGTAACATGGGACCCAACATGAGAATGACAACATGCACAGCCAAGGAGAAAAGGAAACAAAAAACAGCCAAAGCCATCTTTGACACAATATTATATTAAGATATAAAGTGAGCGCGCATGAACCCGACCGCTCTTGGTCACGCAACGGAACGATAAGCTTGCCTAGAGAGCAAGATACTGAAGACATTTTAAAGCTCTGAAACCATAACTGTTCATGTCTGAGAGGGAAAACAGCAGAGAATGGTGACCTTTTTCAATATCTAATTCGATAGTTCGGAACTGTTGTTAAAACTGCTTTAATATTGCTCTTGTGCATTTACAGAATTTCTTCCAACCGGCAAGATGAAAACAACCTTCATTCTGTGCGCTGTCTTTCTTGTGTGTCTGCTGCTAACTTCAGAGGCCATCGCCAACGGAAACGACAATGGTAATGGTAATGGCAACGGCAATGGCAACGGAAACGGCAACGGAAACGGCAATGACAACGGACACGACAACGGAAATGACAACGGTGGTGATAACGGTGGCGACAACGGTGGTGACAACGGTGGTGACAACGGAGATGACGGCGACAGTTAGAGGAATGAAACAAGGGAACTTTGCATCCGTCTAACCCTGCCGTATTCCTGATTTTCAAACTCACCCCTCTGTCGAGTTCGTTTCCTCGTCGAGATTGTTTCTGTATCGTCTAACTCTATACACACTGTTAACTTAATCTAATCAGCTTACTCTTCAAGCCATTTCAATTGCTTTTATTAAGATTATGTTACTTTCTACTTTACCTTTCAGCCTTTCTAGATCTGTTCCCAACGAATCGAGATGAAAACAGTAAAATGTTGTTGAGAGTACAGTACGGTTTTCGGTGTGGTGTTTGTAATGATGTAAGAGGCAGATTCGTTGTTGAATTGCCTTGAGGTACCTCTTCTCGAGGCTCAAAGAGGACCAGCGATTGTCCGCAAATATTAATCATAAAGGTAGGAACAAACAGTTTAGACACGAATGACTTAAGGCTTAAAAGGTTCCCTAGTAGGCAAACAAATCAGCTCCGCCAACCCTCTACTTCAAAAAATAAGTAAATAACCACATGAAGGGTTATCTAATAATTTACCATCGTTTAAACAGCTGATGCCAGGACATTGTTGGTCAGTTATCATCTTATTTGATACTCAGAGGTCTTTATTCATGTTTAACAATTATAGATCAGGAAAATGGAGGATCTGTCTATCTGTTAATATAGACATTTCAAACTACTGCATCCAGCTTCCGGCCTTGTGTACCTCTTGCATCAGGATTTCGCTTTGTTGGTAGCCAGTTTGCTGGCTTTTTCATACGTACAACTAGGGAACGGGTTCGAGCCAAAGTCACACTGTCCTGTAGGGCATGATAATTCTAAGAAAAATAACAATAGCGGTGGTTTCCCTTAAAAGACGGTTTCCTCTGCCTATAAACCCAATTCCGGCTTCCCCCGCCCCACTAAAATGATTCTGGTTTCCTCCGCGAATAAACCCGATTCCGATTTCGGTAAAAAATGGGATACTCAGTCAGTTTCATGGCCGGAGGAAACCGGAGTTCCCCGCGTAAATCCTGCGATCTGTGGCAAGTTACTGAAGAACTTCTCCACTTATAACGCAAAGATATGCTTTCCATATAGGGGGAAGTCAAGATGTCCTCAACGAGCGTTGGACTGCGCAAAGGGTCCTAGAAGCGTCGGCAACGGCTTTTTGGCACCAAGCCCCACGAACAGTGCACAACCTGTGTTTGAGAAAAGCCTCACTTTTATAACCAAATGATACAGCTGTACTTGTATCGTTTATGTGACACTCTGGCTAAGGGTCAGTAGGCCGATTAACATCAGCAAGCTTTGAGGAAAAGTGACTTTCACAAAAGTCATTTCACGAAAGTAAATCTGCTTAACCGGCTATGTTGGCATCCTATACAGCAGCCTAATCAGATGAATTGATGAAGGTAATTTTAAAATTAACAGAAAAATAGGGATAAATTAAATCACTATACACGTATAAGTAAAAGAAAAGAAAACAGTAGTGTTTTTTTTCTCAATTTTGTTATAGACGCAGTTTTAAATGAATGGCGACGTTAACTCTCGAAAGCTAAAGTCTTTTTCAAACAATAAAAAGCAAGAAGGCGTATACTACAACCAAACATTGGTTGTAGTATATGCTTGCAGATATTCATAGAAATCGTGGTAGATAGCAGCATAGATAGCTAGTGGTATTAGCTCTTCTACATGCATTAGGGCTGTAGAATTTATTAATTAATTTATTCACTTAATTTGTGTTTTACGCTGTACTCAAGAATATTTTACTTATATGAGCGGCAGCTACCATTATGGCGAAACCCACTAGTATCTGCGGCTTGCTGGCGGACTTTCCACGAACGACTAGAGAGAAGCCAGCGTGAGCTGGGCTTGAACTCACAGTGATCGCATTGGTGAAATGCACATGAGTCAGTACCCTGCACAATCGCGCTAACGCCCTCGGCCACGGATTAACTAAGTGCGTTTTGAAAGCTTTCAAAAGTAGGCTCATGACTTAATAAGGCTTATGTCATACTAGCAGCTTTACAATAATTACAGATTATCAGGCCTTTCTGTTATCTATTGTAAACTTAGTGAATCAGTTTTGGTCAGATAATATAATCATTTGAATGCAAGATGAATGCTACGATATTTCATAACAGGGCTTCTCTTTGGGGAAAGTCACGCAGAGAACTTTACTATCCCTGTATATTTGTTTATTCACCTTTAATAGCCCTTATTTGTATTTTACAGCCATGTCATGCATCTGTCTTTTCAAATTAACTGATGAACTGAAATAAAAAAATCCTTTCTTTTTTAATGTAAGATTTCTGTTGAACTCATTGATGGCAGGTATATATCACTAAACAAAACAAGACCATGACCTGCTACAAAGCTCTTATATCTCTTTGAGGGGATTTACTTTGAATAAATCGTTTAATCTGTTTTCAAAATACCTGCCCGAAAGCAACCAACATTGATATTCAAAGACATTTTACACTTTATCAGTGTAATACGTAGGCTTTTGTAACCCAGTTGAGGCGATTAACATCTTCGCTGAATGCGTTATTTGTATAAAACACGGACGTTTGGTGAGATTACCCCACACGATCTCGCGGACTTCCACCAGGCGACAACTCATTGAAGTTAAATCTTCTGCAAGAACCTTGGTTATAGGTTAGTGATCATTTTATGATATCTTCACTGTCATTTTTTTACCTTAAACACTTACATTAAGAGTTGGAATAAAACCCTAACTGAAGTAAGTTGACAAGAGGCCGGATTTCATCGGTAACGTATGGCCATTTGCCAGCTATTACAGTATCGTCGCTACTGGGTTTAATGATATAACTATGTTGAACAAAGCCATTAATCTAAGCATGCGTGGCACAATACCTGATTGTCTATCGCTGATTTATGGACTTATTTAATTGGTGCTCTACGCCACACTCAAGAATATTTCACTTCAACAACGGTGGGTAGCATTATGTTGGGAGGAAAGCGGGCAGAATCCGAGGGAAGCCTAGGACAATCCGTAGCCTGTTGGCCTAACTTCCCACGAAAGGAAGTCAGTTTGAACTGGTCTTGAACTCACATTTTCAGCACTGGTGAGAGGCTCTTGAGTTTATATAGCTGAGTAAGGCTTGTTTTTATGATAACCATTGTTGACAAAGCTTGTTGTGGTTTGGACTAAAGCATAACACTTATATGCTCAGATCGGAGCCTGAGTTTGGGCCGTCTTTCCTGAATGTTGATAAAATATTTGTTTTATTTTATTAAATTGGCCAAATAAACTCCAGTATTGAATAAGCATGCTCTCCTAGCCTTGCCTATCCATATCCCTTAAAACTCAGAAGGAGAACGATTTGTATCTGAGTTTTTCAAAGGTAATGTTTATTTGCAAAATGTTAAATGCCGCGACTTGGGGCAAAATATACGCCTTCGAAGAGATTTATAAGTAAGAGCACAGATCTAATATAATGAGCCTCAAAGCAAACTCCAAAAGAGCTTCACTTTTAGGCCATAATCATCAGCATTAATTACATATCCTTTATTATGGTGTAAGAGACAAATGAGATAAACAAATAAATAAGTAATAAATTAGTCATATTTATTTATTTAAATTTTTGTTAAAAACATCAGTTAAATTTAAAATAGGATTATACTTGATTCTATTGATTATCTTGAATGGCTTTCTCAATGACAGTTGCATTTTAATATAATTACGGCGTCACTAAGACAGAGAAGCCTTTGTCTGGAAAGCAGGGTTATAGAGATTATATTTGCAGGAGAAAATATTTCTGCAGCATTTTATTTACAATAATATGGACATCCAGTATATGTATTCATGTGCAGGGCTAGTGGTATTTAAAGAAAACAAACTATGGTAGAGAGACTATCGGCGTTTCCTTGTGTGCCCTGGATTCATGTGTCGGTGACGTGCCAATGTATACGCGTTATCGAGGCGTCATTGTCGTGTGGCCATAATCCGAGCCTGATTATTGTAAACTGCCATCTGCTTGTGTGTATGTATGTGTGCTTGGGGTTTTACAGTCATTTTTCAGTCATATGACGACGAATGTATGCATATACTGTGTCTTCTTATGACAATGCCGCCAAAGTGCTGCCGCCACTAGAATACCATGCCGAAGACACCAGACAGTCACGTTACATACGTTATAGCCTGCATTGTTATTTAGTCGATGGTTCTCGAGGCTTCCATGTTTATGAGTTTCTTGTCATTGTACACAGAGCGTACATTCTGGATAGATGTACTTGTGTTGTAACTTTGTTTAGGGTCAAACCATCCAGAATATTCTTTACGTTAGTCTATAAATATGAGGGACGAAGTTGTAAAGCTCGCAGTCATTTACTCATGCTCACTTGAGTATCATATTTACGATTTCGGGATTTATTGGAGCTCGGTTTTCACGCGATTCGACACACGTTATTTTGTACTCCATTTTTCTGTACGTAGCACTTTGTGAGCTTGTGTCTCGCCGCATGCTGTTTTTTTTTTTTGAGACATTATTTTGGAGCTTGTATCGCTCATTGTCTCTTTGTGCGGCTACGTACATTTCATCCCAGTTTACCCTGAAAGTGACTTTGTGTATATTTCCGAGGAGTGAAACATACATCGCCAGCTAAGCATCACGAACGCCGGAAGCCTGAATGTTCCATAAGGAATTGGACGCTGTCATCAGTAAGAAACTATATATTTTGTAATTATCTGTATGGTTTTGTATATTATTGTCGGTTGTACTATTAATCTATTTTGTTCAAATAAATGTATTGAAATTATTCAAGTGTTTTCGTGTTTCTTTGATCTTTGTAAGGCCTATCGCTGTCTGATAGTTGAACAAGCCATTTGTTTATTATTTCAATGGCAATGACAATGACAACGACAACGATAACGGAGGGGATAATGAAAATGATAACGGCGATGGCGATAATGGTGGTAATGGAAGTATTTATTTATTTGATTGGTAATTTACTCCGTACTCAAGATTATTTCACATATATGACGGCGTCCAACATTATGGTGGGAGGAAATCAGGCAGAGCCCGGGGAAATCCAGGACCATCCAAAGGTTGCTTGCAGACCTTCCCACGAACAGCCGGAGAGGAAGACTGCATGAGCTGCACTTTAATTCATGGCGAGAGGCACCTGGATCATTACGCCGCGCTGCTAAGCTTACCCCATTGGCCACAGAGGCCCCCTGGTGTTGAAAATGATAAATTTACCACATGGATTGTACGGAAAACCAATATAGCTCATGTAACTTTTACAAGTTGACCACTGCATGCGCCTAGCTTCCGAGGCCAGATCGAGTTTTTCACACAAGGAGCGGTGAGTAAGTCATCTTAGATCATCAGAACAAATAACGTGATACAATAATGTAACAGTGTACAGAAATGTAAAATATGTAATTAATAATACAATAACCTATAGCAGCACTCAAAACTAGATTAAGTTTTGCAAAAATTTCGATGTAATACATACAGGAAAAAATATTATGGAATACGTGGTTTACATTCTAAGCGACACGGTCGGCCAAATGGTGCGTATTTTTGCGTTATTACAGAACGACATTAGTATTAGGTATTTTTCTCAAGAAGTAAAGGTTACAAACCTTTCGTTTATCCCACCAACAGCATTGCACGTTAAGTGAATGTTTAAAAATAACCAAAAAAAAAAAAAAAGAAAAAAAAAAAACAAAGAAAAAAAACCCCAAAAACAAACAAACTGAAAACTAAAAAGTCTGCCAGAATATTTAAATGAAGGGCTGTCAATTCAGTGGAAATGAAGCATGCGCACAGCGCGCGGTATATTTCAGAGGTGTGAAACATACATCGCCAGTTCGGCATCACGAACGCTACTGTCAACCCGTCCCCGATGAGAAGTTAGACCTTCCCTGGCCAAAAGTGGAGTTTCGAGATTGAACTCTTGTATCGTTAAAGGTAAGAAAAGCCGTACCTTACCTTGAGACCTGTCAAAAATATTAGGCAACTATTTCTGTTCACTTTTACTATAACATGGACGTCTAGAAAAAAGTTTCAAACAAGAGTTACTTCGATTAGACGTACGATAAGAAAAATTGAGGAGCTGGAAGTTTTTTAATGTAAGAAGCCCTGATTGAAGGAGAGGTCGTCTGTACCCCCTAAAAACACGAAAAGACAGGTGATCGGTAAATTAAAATCAACCGAATTACCTGACGTTTTTTACAAGTCACATGACACAGTTGAACTCTTTTTATCTTCTACAACAAAAGAGTTCCAACTCGAAATCCCCTATTGGATATCATTGGCATGCCATACCCTACTGCTTTGTCACTTAGAGGACTGTCATCTTTCGATTTGAGAATTCCCAAGGGCTGTGGACTCTATATTTACGTGGACTGACTCGCCTGTGGAAGGCGGAATATTTCATCAATATTTGGGCTCTGTCATCAGTAAGAAACTATATATTTTTGCAATTATCTGTATTGTTTTTGTATATTATTGTCATATTATTTTGTACAATATATGTATTGAACTTAGTTAACTTAGTTAAACGTTTTCGTGTTTCGTTGTTTGTGTAAGGCCTTTTGCTCTCTGAGAGTGGAACAAGCCATTTGTTAATCACTTTTGCTCTCCGACAGTGGTACCCTTACGGTAGCCAATATCGACTAATCCGGAACGCCAGGCGTCCTTTCGGTTGAATATTAACGAAGCAACATGGCCCGTCCTCTTTTTGTTCAATTCGAATGACGGCAGGACTTCTCTGGACTCGTACAAGCTACATACCCAATGGATATTTTTAGTGTCAACTTGACTGATTTAGTTTATGAACGAACTTCAAAACTTCGTTAATCAGCATTTGCTTAAAAATCCAAATTTGGGGGGGGGGGCGACAATGTCTCTTTGACTCTGAATTCAGAGTATACACTTTTTCTTTCAACCGTCTGGACACTTTAAAAGTTGTATTCAAGAAACCTTAGATTGAGCAAACCGACTCACAAGCGCCGTTATAGTGTCATCAAGGAGCTAGAGCTCTATGTTGTCACCAAGGTCGCCAAAATTCCCTGTTCAAGACGTACTGAACATCGTTATTAAAGTACAAAAGCATTATTACTGGTGTCTGATTTCGGAAAGGTCGTGATTCTTTTTGGTATTCCAATTATTTGAACGACACTGAAGTATATAGAAGTGTCACGCCCTAAAGGCGGGGCAAATAGGCTCATATTGCTATTAGCCGTTAAAAATTAGAGCCAAACACACCTCAGCTGACGACATCTGCTCTACGAAGATCACATTCTCACAGTATGTACGTACAGTCGGTCCCTTTGCATTGTTTTCGTGTTATTGAGTATACATGTGTTAAACGTGATGATAACACAGCACTTTGAGTAGTTCTACACCAGTGACGTCTAATAAGTTGCATTTAACATCACTGATTTTTAAATCACTGATCACTGATTACCTAATTTTGATGAATACATGGTGCTGGAGGTGGGGGATGTAAGTTGTAAGTTTTTTTTGAACACATGAACTGCTAGAATATAACTCAAACTGAGGTAAACTGACAAGAGGCCGGATTAAAACCCATCGCTGCTCGGGTTTTACTTTTTGTGCTGTAGTGATTTATATTGTATTACTGCTTAAACGGGGATTCTGCTGGTGGACTAATCCCCGAAGTCTGGTCGCTTTCAATTGGTTCCAAGCTATTGAGTCCACATGTGTTAAATGTGATGACAATACAGCAGTAATTCTAGACCATGCAGTGACGTAGAATATATTGCAGTGAACATCACCGTAATTTTTTCCCCACAATTCTGCTTATGCAATGGTGTTGATAGGAGGGGGTGTAGGTTGTCAATTCTTAAACAATTACATTCACAGAATAAAACCCTAACTGAGGTAAACTGACAAGAGGCCGGATTTCACCGGTAACGTGCGGGCATTTGTCATCTATTACACTGTCGTCGCAACTCGGATTTTACTCACTGTGCTGTAGTATTTTATAATATAAATATTTTGCACAAAGCAATTTAATCTAAGAATGCGTGGCACAATACCGACACCTAAAGATCTATCGCGGATTTATTGATTTATCTCATTGGGTATTTTATGCCCGTCTGTAAACTTGTTACCTGTGACAGATTTGACTAAATTTACTGGTAATATAAGCCAGTTGCAGCTGCCACTGAAATCATTCTTCTCTCACTCGACAAAATCTGTCACGATTGCCTCAAAAATGTCTTTGTGGAAATGGATAAGCACAACGAACCTTGCCAAGACTCCCGGTCTACCAAATCCACAGACCAGCCAGTCCATAGAAGAAGCCGACATTATTCAGGCTGCCAACGATGCCGTAGATTCTGAATTAGCAGAAAATCTTAGAAAACGAAAGCGTGGAGACTACAACAGCTATGATGATGACATGAGAGCGAAGATTGCCCGAACTGCTGTGGAAATGGGCATAGCACGATCTGCCCGTAAATTCTCCTCTCAGCTAGGCCGCCCTATTAATGAAAGCACCGTGCGAAGTATGAAGTCTTCATACTTGAAAAAGATGGAAAAAAAGTATTTTGAAATTCTCAAAGATCTTTAAAATAAAGATATAATCTTCGATTGGTGACATGGCCCTCGATCTGTGTTTAAATAAATGTCTGTTCATTAGAAATGTTGTCTTCCCATTTACAACGGAATCGTTGTTGTGGTTGTAATGCGAATTTTTGTTCTGCTACCAGGGCACCTGGCAATCATATGACTGACATAATACTAAAACCCAAACTTCCTAGGCGTCTTGATTTATACCCAAGCAGTTGTTTGGCTCTGCAGCTCTGCAGACCCTTCAGCTAATTATCATAATGTAAGTGAATTATACGTGTAATTCGTGTGCTGTGTAAAACATTAATCAGGTCAGTGCATCAATCACTGAGTAAATGATAACAGTAATAGCCATTCTCTCTGACTCCTGCCTATATCATACACCTTCAGAAAATACTGGGAGATAAAGTAATGAGCAATGAACAAAGCAATAAGTATTCATTGACTCGCGCTTGCAAAACATATCCGGTAGTCTGCTCTCCAAATCACTGGGCTGTAATGACGCTTTTCTTGTAGTTGCATATTGCTATAAATGTTTAACCAAAAGTTAAAGGAACATTAATAATTTTATGTATAAAAGATATTATGTACGTATTACATCATATTATATAGGCTAACGGCAACACACACACACACACACACACACACACACACACATATATATACACAGTGGCGCTGAGCAACATTCAAATTAGAAAACCATATGTAGTGTGGGAAACCTCTTTGACAAAAATTTGGTGTGAATGCACTATGAATGATCCGATTAAGTATCAAGGGTGTTTTATCTTTCTAAAACACACCTACTAATGTATACACTTATGACGCATCTGTTTTGTTTACAAAAAAGGATACCCCACACTGAACGACCTGTGAATCGAGTACCTTGTTATTGACTGAAACTACTCAGACGGCACGTTAAAGTGCAGCTGAACAAGATATCGGCTACCCTAACTACATTTACAGACGAACTATGGCTTTAAGTACCGTCACACCAGTTTTACTAGTGTTATGTCCGTGGCAGTTACACGTAAACAGCAACTGTGTTCGTGTGATTATACATTTGCAAGCCTTTTCTGAATCAAATGCATATATGTAGAGCTATTCAAAAGGGACGACGACCTGCGACATGACTAAGAGGCTAAGAGGCTTAGTGCCCATAGCCCTTCCCCCCGGCCCAACTCGTTTAATCTACGTCACAAACCCGTGAATTACACATGGCTGTGCTCGTCCCCATACGCATTTATTTGGTTTAATTCCTTGTATTCATTTTTAAATTAGAGCATTCTCAAAATGTATCATAACACGACAACAGCCAGGATTATAGCTCAGTGACATTGGTCACAGCTGTAGAGGGATAGTTCAGCATACTGCCAGACAAATCTGCCCTAACAAGAGTTCCAGCCGAGCCAACGAGTCTGTGAACTGATTGGTCACGCGTCCTAGTTGGCTACACTGCGATAAACTAAACCGCTGCGCAGTTTAAAATAAATGCATCCAGAGTTGTTTATTTTACTCAAGATATATTTTAAGTTATGAAGTGAAAAATAATTATTATAGGTCGAAATATTTGTAATTAAGGGCATGATTCCTTAACGTTTGTGGTTTTATGACTACGTTTGCAAAAATAAATGAAAGAATGAAATCTGATGAAGAAGCTTGATAACAACGGCCTTCCAAGTCTAATATTCTTATTTGCACATTCAGCGCGCCTTTAGATGAAGGAATAAATGATTATGGCGTCAGGTCATAACTATTTCAGCCGTATCGTGGTCAACACGGGATACACGTTGGCAGAGAATCACTTTGTACCCTGTGGGAAAACGCTAGCACCCTGAAAGAAATTCAAGTTGCATAGTGCGAGAAATAATCAGAATAGACTACTGAAATGAAAAAAAAAATGAAATGAAAGGCGTTTTATGCTATGAAATACTTTTAAAAATAAGTGAAGAAATAACGTTTTATGTCTTTTGTGATTTTAAAGACAGGTAACTAAATGCGCTACATTTTAACACTAAAGATATTTGGGACTCAGTAATGAATTTCTTGCTATGTGGAAAAAAGACACACACACACACACATTCACAACCTCATCGGCGAACGTTTTGCGCTAAATGTATGGAATGAATTTCGTTAACCTGCGAAAAGTTTCATAAATTTCCAAATGAACCACAACTGATAAAAGTATGCCTTAAAATATTGTAAGATCGTGTAGACAAATCCCTTAATATATGTTCAAATGATTTTAAGGGCATGTGTCCATTCTATACATTTGTCTATGTTCTCATTAGACAAAAAGGATGAATTCAACACGAAAGAGACTTTATAAAACTGCAGTTTTAATATTTACACACTAGGTGTTTTCAGGGACAGGGTGATAATATTTGGGTGGCTATTTCACGGTAATTGTCAGTCGAGTTAAAATCGAACATTTCAGGTAAATACACGAAAGTGTTTAGTTTATCTGTGTGGATCCAATATTCATCCAACGTCTGGAATTAAAATGGTCATAAATCACACCATGACAACGATATGTTTAATGATAAATTAATAAACAATGAAAAATTATGGGATTAAGGCTAGATTGAAAGGCTACTCTATAGAATATAAAATACATGGTTGCTTTTACTGTTCCTTTCATAACTCTGTTTTACTTGCATGACTTTTGCTGAACTCGGTCATGTCATGAACATGACCGTTGACCAGTAATATTTTGACCGATGTCATACTTGCCTCCGACATTTCGACGCTCCACCAATTCCAGTTTGCTTGTTGTTAATGTTATTCTATTCAGAAATTTGCCTTCATTCAGAATTTTCGTGATGGTATGTCAAAGATTTCTACGCTTTTCAGTGTTTTGCATTACTGGCACCCAAGCGACAAACAAACCAATTCCCAGGCTAAAATTAAGTTTACTCTGCTTTTCCAGAGTGATTAAAAGCCTTGACAATCGAGCATATAATAAATTATGACACATGGTTTGGATATATTTCCAGGGACTCAATGGGAGTCGTGACCAGCGGACGGTATTTCTGCCAATTATTCAATATTCAGTTTCAAAACCCATGGTTGTCACATGATGTACTATCCCACCTCCCCCCAAAATTTCTCTGTGTGAGTCGTGACGAGCGGACAATATTCCTGCCACTTATCCAGTATTCAGTTTCAAAACCCATGACTGTCACATGATGTACTATCTCCCCTCCCCCAAACTTTGCCCAGTCCCACCCAGCCCCGGATAGGCTTATATAACCTCGAACGTTTTACGACTGTCAGCAAAATCACAGGATTTTCTGCGCCTGCTTGGAACCTCATTTGAAGTAAGTTCTGTTTAAATCCCTTGGTAGTCTGTTTTCAGATTGGCTCTTGTACCTGTGTTTACCTGTGGTAACAATTCTGTCTCACCCTATCTTAAGGTAGACACAGTTGAGTCAAAAATTATTAATTATTAATTTCATTATTGATCTCTAATCTAACACCAATACCGATATATTATATTTTGATATTCTGTTAAACAGATACGATGTGTTCTTAACATGTTACACAATATCAGAAGAACTGTTAAGTTATCGTTAAAGGGAAAGACCTCATAAAAATGAATTTAAGGTGAGTAAAAAGACCATTAAAAACTGTATCTGAAAATACTTTCACTTTATTTTATAGATTTTTTTTCACCAAAATAAACGCAGTCAAATGTTTTGATTGTATTGTCGGTTTTATACACCATACTGATGATATGGTTCACGAGTGACATAGAAGTGTACAAAAAGTTGTGTGACGTTACTGGTGAACCACATTATCAATATGGTCCACGAACCCCAAAATACTATCAAAATATCTGACTGCGTATATTTCGGTGAAAAAAAATCTAAAAATTCAGTGATGGTATTGTCAGATACAGTTTTTAAAGGTTTTTTCACTCACTCTAAGTTCATTTTTACGAGGTCTTTCCCTTTAAAGAAAGCATACAAATTATGTAAGAATCAGTAGAAAAATATAAAAAAACCGTGTTTCTGTATGTGTGTTTTTATATTCCTGTTGAGCTTGCACTGAATTGAATGCGGTCAAATGAGTGGATTGTAAAAACATTGGCCACTTTGTAATTGTAATGCATTCGCCACATTTTTGTCACATGATATCACATCGCCATTTTTCTACACACGTTTACTTCAGTATTATGCTTTCCTCTTTAAATACTGGTAATTCACTGCTTCATTAATAATGAGATCATAACAAAATGTCTTTGCCTTCAAAACAGACTGAACATCCCAGCAACACCAGGATGAGGACATGCCTTCAGTTGTTGTGTGCCGCGCTGGTGTGTCTACTTCTCACACTGGACGCCCGTGCCCAGGGGCCTGAAGGTGGACTCGACGGTGGCGATAAACCCGACGGCAGCGTCAAACCCGACGTCGGCGACAAACCCGACGGTGGCGTCATGCCTGAAGCTGGCCGTGGTGGTGGCGGTGGAGGTGGTGGTGAGGAAGGTGGCAACGGTAAACCTGACGGTGGCGAGACATCTAGTGATCGTGAAAGAGACGGTAACCTTCGCAGGGATGGCAGTAGGCGGGGTGGTCGGAGAGGTGGTGGTGGTAGAGGCGGCGATGGTAACAAATCTGAGGACGGTGAGAAACCTGAAGGCGGTCGAGGAGGTAACGGTGGAGGCACAGGAGGTGACAGACGTAGAGGTGACAATGAACGTAGACGTGGCGACGGTAGAAGAGGTACCGGCGGTCATGGCGAGGGAAAAGGAAACGGCGGTGAAAGAGGAGGCCGCGGTAACAGTGAAAAAGGAAACGGCGGTGAAAGAGGAGGCCGCGGTAACAGTGAAAAAGGAAACGGCGGTGAAAGAGGAGACCGTGGTGACGGTGGAAGTGGTAGCGGCGGTGATAGAAGAGGCGGCCGTTGAATTTAAGTAACACGAATACATTTTAAGATAATATAACGACGACAAAATAACAATTTAGTACAGTTTTATGTTTTCATGACCAGTACTAACATACACAGATTTTTCTCAACTAAGTAATTACAAATGCATTGATGATTTATTTTACGACACGTACGTTTCCATTAACACGTTCTCTGTGCAAGTTTCAGTATGGTTTAATTAAAATAAAAAGCCACTCTGGTACTACTATTTTGCTTCGTTTTGCTTTGACCGACGTCTTTTGACATCTTGACATTTAAGGGTGCACGTTAAATGTGTTGCTGGCATGTTTGCAGTAATCATAATGCCTAGAATATCCAGAACCCAGTCTAATGGAGACATTTACAGGAAGGTGGTGCATTTCGTATTATTTGCTGTTCTGTGTATGCCTGCTCTCTTTATAGCAACCACATCAACAGGGCGGTAGATTTATCATATAGAGAGGTTTTTGCTCAGCAAAAAAAAATTAGCATCTCCAGCTATCCTGCTGAACCTATATCAAGTGTACTTTTACTAACATTTCATGTAGGGCCTAGGTGGCCCGCCAGTGCAGCGCAATGACCGAAGAGCCTCTCCTGCATTCAGTGCGGTCGCTGAGAGTTCAAGTCCTTCTCATGTTGGTTTTCCTCTTCAGTCGCATGTGCGAAGGTCTTCCAGCAACCTACACATTTTCGTTGGGTTTCCCGGTTTCCTTCCACTATAAAGCTGGCCATCGTCGTATAAGTAAAATATTCTGAGTCCGGCGTAAAGCTCCAATCAGATAAACAAATAAATAAATAAACTAATATATCCAGACATTTTCAAAAAATTGGATACAAACGCATCCAAATGATTTGGATTTGAATATAATGTTTTCTTTACGGATCATACTCTCAGTGGCCCGATGTTCACATCACCTTTTTTCACTCCCTTTTACTTCGACATACAAATAAAATTTTTGTCTTTTATTACACGTGGCCAGTAAAAGGTATTCCAACATTAAAAGCTGCTTTTAGTGTTAACAAATGCGTGCGAAGCAAGCACAGGTTACATTGTTGGTGATGTCTGATTTTGCACATTTTGCCCTATGGAGTATATTCTTTGGTACTTGTTTTGCAGTACCGAATGATGTTTCACTTATATGGCAACAGAGGAGACAGAAGGGACCTGTAATTTGTGCTCGAATGAGAACCGCAATATGTACTATGCTCCTGTTCGATTTTGGCAAATCAATCTATTCGCACGTATCTCATATATGTAATCCTTTACAGTAACTGTCTTGTTTACAGAGGAAATTCTTTGTGAACATTATTTAGATAATCTTTTGGACATCAAGAGCTATTCCAACATTAAAGGCTGGTTTAGAGTAAGAAAACTATTGTGACGTCAGAGTACCTAAACACAGGTCATATGGTAACGTCGACCATAGAATTTATGGATCACTTGAAAACATTTAATAATTTTTAATATCTAAAAATTATAACATAAAAATGATAACAAATGATTGTCAGCCGTCTAATTGAGAAACCTTGCTTTATTTTTATTGACACGAGTAGGAAGGTCCGTCTGCGACCTGCGGATGGTCGTGGGTTCCAACGGGCTACGCCCGGTTTTCTCCCACTATAATGCTGATCACCGTCGTATAAGTGAAACATTCTTAAGTACGGTGCAAAACGCCAATCAAATAAATAAACAAATAAATCAATTGAAACACTTGATTACTTTTTATTTAAAACTCACAAGATATTTTTATGATCTACTGCTGAAACAGTAACAGGAATACACGAAAGTGCAGCAGGCTAATTTGACCACAAATACCTAAAGCGCCATAATGATAAAGACACGTCAGCGCTTTGGAATATTTGTCCCCACATATTTAGGCAATAGTTTATTGGGTAAAGGAAATTCACCAATGATCAGGTGACATGTAACCTAAAGTAGAACTCACGTGGGATTCGTGGTGGGGCTATAGGTGCTTGTGTGCCCTGTTCAGCTTGCTTGACCTGTCTGATCTCATCTAGGTGTGACGATTATAGGGTGATTCTTTATTGGTTTTCTCGGTTAGGGGATATCCTATATCACAAGGGTCTCTAAAGCCGCGTTGAGTATATGCCAAATAGAAAAAGCCGAGTGAACTAAGTGTAGCTCATTGATCTTGATGGGAAAATATGGAGTCAAAAAAGTCAAAAGGAAACAAAACACAAAATGAGAAATATCGAGTTCGCGTACAGTTGGTACAAACATTTTGGTGGAGAAAGGAATCGTACAGATTGCTGTTTGTAAACAATTGGCTGACATTCGCCTTAGTCAGCATGCTGAAATGTCACCTTTGGTCAAGTTTTGATATAAATACAGCGGAGTTTGTTTGTAATCTTCGAAAGTTTCCACCGCAGACAGTGTTTAAGTCAGTTTCTATATCACTGGACGGGTTCACCAAGGCCGCCATTTATACTTCCAGCTTTACAATGCAAAGCCGTGGGCATTATTTCGTTCGATGTAAGAAAGGTATTTCTGTAAGTCTTAATTCTGCCTCGTCTATAGTATTTTTGTAACGCCATAGGCTAAGTGATCACTAGTGAAATATCATCATGAGCCGGTTTTATTTCCTTATTTAAAGATATTTATGCTCGGCTTGGCGTATATTTCTTATCATACATGAATTAATTGTTTTATGTCATGCAATTCAGTAAAATTAAGCAAAGTAAGCGATACATGCTTAAGTCTGTTCCACAGAAATGGGAGTCACTGATTTTTAAAGGCCATGCTTTATTAAAAGAAACGCTTCAAATAAAGTACATTAATCTTTACTCGCATTCAAAGGAGAAATCTTCCAACCAAGACTGCTTTCTTTTCTTCTTGTTTGGCTCGCTTACATCTTCACAGCATGAGGAAATCAGCAGTCTGCGTAGTCCAAGTCGTTCTCTTTGGTTTGGTGATCACCTCTAAGAAGACTTGGAGGCGGACGCTGAAACCACTAGCCAATTTTCCATTTAATTATAGCTTAACGCTGTCCTAAAGAATATTGCGCTTTTATGACTACGATTAGGTATGTGGATGGAAACAACCACAGTGCCCACTGAGGATATATCTCGCCCTTCAAGGTGTACCCTAGTTCTTCTCATTTTTGGGACATTTGCTCTGTTCCTTTTTTTGGCTCTTTTGCATGTGATTGTAACAGGAACACAAGCTTCCTTTCGCTAATGGTTAGACAAGCCTTTGAACAGCATATCTGTTCCTTTACTCTTCCGAAAAAAATGGGTGAGAAATGTAAGATTTTCTTTTAGCAGTTGTAATATCTGTGTCCAAATAAGGCGAGTTAGGATTCGAACTTGCGAGCTCAGGTGCAGGAGATCTAACTTCATCCTCCTGAGAAATACGTGGCATTCTTGTGCTAAAGTTACTGTGAGGCATTTTACAAGCTCATGTTGGTTGATTTAATTATTGGTTATTTATCTGTTTATGTATTTGGTTGGTATTTTACGCCGCACTCAATAATATTGTACTTACAGGACGGCGGTCAATATTATGGTGGGACGAAACCTAAACCATCTGCAGTTTGCTGGCGGACCTTCCCACGCACGACCGGAGAGGAAGCCAGGATGAGTTGAACTCACAGGGACCGCATTGGTAATAGGTGCCTGGGTCATTACGCTGCACTGGCTCGTTAATCCCCTCTGTTACGGAGGCACCATTTGATTATTTGTTTAATATTACTGTTTCAGTCTAAAAGTTTGGATGAAGAGGGTGAGAATCGGAATAAAAACCTGAGCGACCGTGGTCGTATATACGATACAACAGCTTTGTTCTACAAAGACGTCTAAGGCTAACTAACATATGTACGTAGGAATAGTGGTTGACGTGCCAGCACAGAACAATGACTCTGAAGCCTCTCGCCAATGAGATCGCTATACATCAGTTCGATGCCAGCTGTGGGTGGCTTCCTATCTGGTCGTACATGGGAAAAGTCTTCCAGCAATCTGTGGATGGTGGCGGGTTTCCTCCACGCTCTTTCCGATTTCCTCCCCTTACACTGGCATTATACCGTTGACATATAAGTGAATTATTCTTGAATAATTCACTAAATGAATGACTTATGATGTTGCCATTTTAAATCTATATATGTAAAAAAATGTGCACAAATGAACAGTTATATACACACTTACTTGATGGTAACAATACTACAAAAAATACACAACAAGGTCAGCATACGAAGCCTGCTCTTGTTTTAGGAAAGAAAAACCGTGCAGACACTTTTCACACCACAATATATTTTGTGATTATTATAAGTATCTAAAATTAATCAAAAAAAGATGTAGCATCAAGCAACATGTATACATAAATTTACTTACACATTATTCACGACTACTTGAGACATACGTCTTCATTCGTGTTTGTGATGTCACTGATTTTGCTTTCAATAAGCTGCAGCTCTTGCGGACTTAATACCGCCCTGGACGTCACACCTGGATGATAACCGTGAAATATCTGTGGATAATTCACTATCAGGGGATTCTCAGTGCTAGAAATAGCATTTTTGTGTCATCTGGATATTCTCAGCTCTCATTCAGAACGGGGGGGGGGAGTCGACCTCATTTCTTTACACGACTATAATATAAGTGTGTCGAGACGGATTTGACGACAGCGCGGAATTTAAGACTGACTCCATTCGGTCATATGAACTGAGGTCCTATTCAGTAGGCCTCACTCAATATATAATACCGGTACTCTATTTTAGCTAAAATATGGCTTCTTCAAGCGACATATTTTCCTCAGTTCTAATTGATCAATTCAACCAATACTGCTACTTTTTTGTAAAATATAAATACTTTCTTATCGGGGAAAAATAAAAGTAAAGGCATCTTTAGTGCCTTTACGTGCTCCTGAAAGTGAAATGCCCATGCCAAACTTTAGATAAAACACAGTACGCTCTCTTCTACAAATCTTCTTACACACATATATAGAAGACATTAAAAATGACACGTAAACGGCAAACGATAAAGGACGCGGTTGTTACGAGTGAATGACCATCTTGAGTGCCTTAAGCTTAAGAAATTCTTCTACCAGTGAAAGTGATTAAAAGTTGAAATATAGAATTAGGTGCCAGACGTGGCAAACACACGTTTACGCTAATAGTTTCCGTGAGGTAAGCTCTGGTTGCACTTTGACTATACATTGTCTTTCGTCACACCCGGGTGGGTATCCAAGGGCGACAGCTCATGCAAAATTGGTGACTCATGATTGCACGGGGCTACCCGAGATTTCGAATAACATAACCTACGTCATAGGAGTATTGTAAACAATCTAGGGTGACTGTGACCTTGTGGGAGCTCTGTGGTAACTGTACACTCACGGTCGTGACGTGACAACAAATGGCTGTCAAGGCAAAATAATAGAATGGCCGATGCCTCGTGCCAATTCGTCATTTTGCCCAGTTATTAAGGTGAATGAAAAGTCGTGCGCGTCGCTGTTAATCACTCGACTGTGAGTCTTAGTTCTTTCATCAGATTTTACTATAAATATGGAGGAGTTTGTGTTCAAAATTTCAGACAGCTTTTGCAGCAGACTGCAAGACATTCCGAGACATTAGTAGGCCTTCCGGCTTCTCCATTCATCTCCCTTCCTCATTGCTGTTTCTCGATCGCAGCATTCTTCATTCTTCGGGTAAGCCATTGTAATAATTCAAAGTTGTTTTGCACAAGTCCGCCTTATTTTCATTCAACACCCTAAATCTCATGTAGCGTACACTTTCTTTCACCTGTCAGTCTGGAGGTGACATACATATCATGTTTCACATTTGAAACGGTGGAGTTAATATTTGAATAATAACATAAAATTTACTTTCATATATATTCACTTTTCTCGTTTTAAAGTGAAATCATTTCGTGCAGTAAATTTGCACTGTGGAAACCCATTTTCAGTTTATATATGCATTTAAAAATGTAATTAAAGGGCTCCGTGAACATTTTATATTTTTAGATTTTACAAAATTATAGCTGCAATATATAGGTACATTGAAAACCGCAAATCGAAGACCGATACTATTTGCAATTTATAAGTTTTAAATTCCTCTTGATTTCCATAGTAAGAGATAACTGTGTTTAAACCATCCAAGACATTTATATAAACTCACTGAAACGTCACGTCAGCACCATCCAACGAAAGGGCAAGATGTGAAATTGAACAAATATACTTTTGCAAAGCAATACGGCTTTATGTTTTTTGTTGATAGGTATTTAATATCGTTGGATTTAATTCAAAACATCTTGTCATCACTTTATTAAATCTATTGCAGGTTTTGCCATCTAGTCTGTGGCTAACAATGAAGGCAGCAGTTTGTTTGGTCGGTGCCATTCTCTTGTGTTTGGTGATCACCTCTAAGGCTCATCCCCGTCCCCAGGGGCCATCTGGATCACTCGCGGGCCGACCTGGGCCCCCACCGGGGAGTGACGGGAACTTTACCTTCGACGAACACATCGATGATTGTAACTACACCAAAGATGATAACGAGGAACACAACTTTACCCGCTCTGGTCACCATCATCATGACAACCATTCCCATCACGACAACGATGGCATCAACAAGAACAACACCAGCATAGAAAAGCGCAATGAGGACGGGCCAGAACTCAGACGTCCTCCTCCCGGTGACCGATTAAGGGGCCGAGAATTCATCCCCGATAGAGGAAGCATGGGAAATGAAGAGAAGAGTGACAATGATGAAAGCGAGGAGAGTAATGAAGCGAGGCATCGTTTTCTGGGTTTCCATAGGCGAGGCCCTCCCCGTGGTTTTAGAAACAGGCGTCCAGGTTAAAATACCGTCAGCCATTTTGCTAATATGGCTTCACCGTCAAACTAGCCTATCATCAGCCATGAGATGTACAGATGGTACATCTTTTACCAGTTATTCTAACCCAAGTGAAGAACTATGAAGTCTTGTGGGATTTATGTGCGTAGCTATTTATTTCTTTACTTAATGTGAATATAGGTATTTAAATTTCATGATGTATGCCTGGTGCACACAGTAAACAAGAAGATTGCTGGACAATCGGAGGAAATATATCTAAATCACAAAGTAAGGCTATAGCTATGCTGTACTGTCATTTTACAATAAAACTCTTTTGGATCTAATTCAATGATATTACTTGTGCTACATCATTTACTAGTATGTTTAATGTCACAATTGGATCGTGTGGCAAAAAGAATTAGTTGATCAGAATGTGATGACACTAATGCATGAGCTTCAAACAGCTTACTGGATTGATTTGCGTTGGTTATACTGTCTTTTTCTATACAACTTTGGCCATCCGTGGTCGAGTGGTTAGGGCGCCAGCGCAAGTCCAACTCATGCTGGCTTCCTCTCCGCCCCTCTCCGCCAGCAACCTGTGGATGGCCGTGAGTCCCCTCCCCCGGATTTCCTCCCACCACAATATTAGCTGCCTACAATAATACCAAAAGCGCTAATTACAGCTTAATAATGTGTTAGCGACAATTCTGCGGCATAGAGTGGCGTTCCCTTGCATGAAAGCATACCCTAAGCATAGAATTACATTTCTATCTTATTTTTTTTTCTCAGCAAAGTGGAGATATGCATATGTTGTTGATTTGATGGACTAACCATTTGGGAGAGGAAAAACTATGTACACGTGTTGCAGTTACACGTATATTGGTTAAAACAGCAGAGCAGATGTCCCAAAATGTGAAGAATTAGGGTAAAAAACTTCTTTTAATCGCGATAGTGCCCCTAAGGACTTCAATCGAGGCGAGTATACCGTTAGCTTTGGCTTCGGTTTCAACACATGAAGGGTTCGCATACCTCTCGTCAGGTGCAGCAGTATCGGCGGACGAAAGCTTTCCAAAGAGTACAGGGTTGTCCCTGGCCCCTCATTTACCATTCATTGGATGTGTGATCGTGGTCCGGGCCCTCACAATACAAGCTTCGATTATTTCTACAGATCGATAATATACTTCCTACAAAACCGATCGCAGATTTTCCTAGTAAACCCGCATCGTCAATGTTATCTGTCATGTTCCTAACATGATATATGAGCCCCTGAAATACGTTTCCTGAAGGCACCCATTAGATCTCCATTATTCACACAATACGCTATTTAGTTCTGACGCATCTTGAGAAAAACAGTTTTCCAAAAAACCAATTTCGGGCGATTTTTTCTCCAGGAATGTTTGATCTATCAGTTGCAATTTTGGCAGAAGTCATCCATTATTTATGAATCAAAATATGTTTCTTGGTCTCTCTTATCACTACTTAATACATGAATTGCTTGAATTTTCACTGAATTCATATATATCATTTCGGCTCTCATGCCATGTTAGAAATGTAGCCATGGAATGTAATAGAGAACCGTTATTGTCCTTATTTACGTCCTGATGTACGATTTACCTTAAGCTGGTGAACACGTGAGTTAAAATCAAACACCCACGATGTTGCTCCTGACAGGGCTGTAGGGAACGGTCTCTAGTATCAGGGGTGTACGCAGGTCCACTAAGTCACCTACGTAATTGTTATAACCATAAAGAAGTGTCACTCCTTGTCGTGTCAAAGTAAGCCTTATGATGTAAGTACAAATTGATAACTTTGCTCTGATTTAAATCGGCTAAACAACAGCAACAGTTGTATTCAATCGGAAAACAGGTTAGCAAATAATCCAAGCAACGCCTTTACCACATAAATTTATTCTTAATTACACTACAAAAAGTTACACAACAAACAAGCAGAAATTGGCAATAAGTCGTTTAGAGGTTTCCGGTGCTGACTGAAATGTCTTCTCTGTGGGAGAAACAGACCCATGTGGCTTTCGGTAAAGTGTTATAAACCTCGGCAGTCACAAACAATTCAACAAGTTCTGTGCCTTTTATGCAAGTTTTTGTGACATCTTACACTTTACATGGGCTCGAATACAATTTAAAGTCGAAACCTTATATAAAATGCCCTTGAAAAATTACAACTGAGCTGAATCCTGGGCTATTACAAAAGTGTGTAATATCTAACATAGGCATAAATGATCACTTGCTGTAAACGTGCATCCAACTGATGATTCGTTGTGCGCATGCGCACTTACTACATGCTTCGAGTTGGGAAATATCACCAAATGTCGATGTCGTGCTGCACTTCGACTTCTTGTTAAGTGGATGACCAGAGCTAAAACAATGGATGTCACTAATTTGACCGCAGGACAGACGCACCGACCGATGGACAGACATAGAGAACTGAGACTCATAGAGCTGCTTGTCTTGGCTAAAAGGCCTGACGAAGGCACCTGATGTAAATGAGCTAAATGACGACAATATAGGAAACCGAACATTTGCAGAACTGTGTATAATCCCATTACTTTTAATTTCATCACAAACAAAGAAAGGAATGAGTGCATTGTGCATCAATCGACAGATCGACCAGCCAACAAATTTGTTCATCCATACATCCATCAATCAATTCACCAACTATCGATGTCTCGGATCAGGCCAGACATGACGATTATAAAACCTAATCTGTGTATAGCCTAGAAGCCATTAGTCAACTTTCGATGTTAATCCACATAACAGACTGGCTCTCAGCATCAAGCTAAACGGTCTGGCCATGAGTTATTTTTATGTGTTCTTCAGCATAGCCATATCTGTACAGGATGGCCGGAGAGATAATGGTGCCTTGACCGCCCACATATATGCGACTTTCTGTTCATTCATACCCGTCTTTGGGAGTTAATGAGAACTCGAATTGTTTGACTGACCACACCGAAACAGTTCAGTCTATTTTAAACATAGGCCACTTGTAACTTTTGTGCATGAGGAATTTCGCTGGGTGTCAAGGGTACTTAGGTGAAAAGTACCTGGTGTTTTTTTTGTATTTTAGACTGAATAGTAGTGTGTGTGTGATCGATTACATTATTCATTGCTTCTGAGAAAAACATTGTTTAAAACAAAACGCTTTAATTACTTATTTATTTATTTATTTGGACTTATCAGAATTATAATTCCGCAACATACATATTCAAGCACTCGTGTGGTCAGTTTCAAGCTAGATTGATCTTGTCAGGTGATTTTAAACAGACTGCAGGAACTGAGGACCGATAAACCCGAGGGAGTGAGTAACGTGCCAGAATGTGTTTCTTAGAAAACGTTCTATCATATGAAAGGCATCTTCCTTCGATACCGGAGACGATATTTTCGCTCGGACCAACCGTTATACGTCGATTTCTCAGCGGTGGCCGAAAGGCAATGACGGAATGCAGAGGTCGGTCCGATCTTTGATACCACACTAATTATAGCGCCTTCCGTGGCAAATGGGATCGCACGAAAACTCGGGATTGTTCGCTGATACCTCGCAATAATTACTGACGCCTCTTCGTCCTGAAATGCTCTCGCCTTCAACGGGTTTGCTCAGAGCCGTATCTTCAACCTCAATACCCGACCTTATCCCTCGCCGCGACAGCTTAAGCCCCCTCATATACATATCCAAAGATAGCCGGTATAAAATGTGATTTGTTTGAAATCCCCCATTTAGCGTCTCCAAACACCGCTCAGCGCCGGTTCCACGTCCACCTTCCAAGTTGACGCGGACTCGCCTCTCGTGGCTACAACCATGTGCTGCTTGGCGGAGCAATACGTAAAAGCCCTTGCCAGCACTCAAAGAAACTAAGGTGAAAGTCAGCGACGCCAAGTCAATCTCCTCTGAACTGTGTTAAGATCATTTTAGAACATCTCTCACGAGTAGGCCGCATATGCATATGGACGCAGTTAAAGTTATGGGTATGAGTTTTTCTTATAAACATCTATTCATTTTTTGTACATGTAAGTGGCGTTCCCAATTAAAGGCTATTTTATATACTATTTTGTTAGATCTTATAGGTGGAAATGACAGCAGCCGAGATGCAATTTTTGACAGATACAATTTTTGAAAAACTGACCGATAAACAGCTGTCACAGGTGTTTTTAGTGAATTTATTCCGTTATACGGGGTTTACTCATTATCTTGTATTGTTTTTGGAATAGCAAGCTGCTGCAACTATCAGGAGAGTAGCAATGCGAATAGATTAAATCACCTAACGTAGTCATTTTTCAAATAAATTTAGCCCTTTTATTTGTAATATTACAGAGTTGCACTTTAAAAAAGTATTTCATATTTCGGGAGGAAAGGAGCCATAGAACTTGGGTATGGACATATACCTGAAATGTCTGTTCAAATAAAGCCGTATTTCAGGTAGCAGGTACTTTACTGGAGCATGTGATCGTATTAAATCATACTGGCAGATCATATTGTTTATCTATTTGTTTATTTATTTGATTGGTATTGATTGGTTTTACGCCGTACTCAGATATATTTCACTTATACGAGAGCGACCAGCATTATGATGGGAGGAAACCGGGCAGAGCTCTGTAGAGACTCACGACCATCCACAGGCGGACCTTCCCACGTACGCCGCGAATGGAAGCCAGCATGAGTTCACAAGCAACCGCATTGGTAAGAGTCACCTGGGTGATTACACTGGATTAGCGCGCTATTCTCCTCGACCAGGAAGGTCCCCAGATTATAATTGTATTCATGCATATAAAACCTTACTTCAAAAGAAGCGTATTACTTCTGTCGCTGGCATGATGATAAAAGATGAAAAATGATGTAAATATGTAAAAAAGTGCGTTCAGAAACTAAATTTCCGTTTTACAGGACGACCCGACTCGCGGTTGTCAGAGTTGTCAGAGAAAGAGGGGAAAATACCCACCTGTGAAGAATCTTTATAAGTTGCAGTTAAATGGCTTGAATGGCCTCCGTGGCCGAAGCACAGCGCAATGACCCAGGAGCATCCCACCATTGCGGTCGCTGTGAATTCAAGGTCAGCTCATGATGGCTTCCTCTGTGGCCGTGCGTGGGATGGTCTATCAGCAACTTGCGGATGGTCGTGGGCTTCCCCCTGGCTCTGTTCGATTTCCTCCCAACACAATGCTGACCCCCGTCGTATAAGTGAAATATTCTTGAGTACGGCGTAAAACACTAATCAAATAAATAAATAAATCAAATAAATAAATATGGCTTTGTTGTGCGTTAATGTAATAGGTCGCCAAGCAACCCTTCGGGACTCGCTTGCATAAACAGCAGTAGGCTATGCTTGTTTGAATCTATGCATGTACGGCAACGTGCTGTGGGATGAATTAACACCTATTAATGATTCCGGAATAAAAGCGTTTATCACTCACTGATTTGACATCTTGCGGTAGTATGTGCGACTGGGAATTCCAGTGTCAAAACGTATCACGGTTACGTCACCTTTGTCCAAGAACAACGTCAGTAATTATCACCTCAGCAATAAAGGGTTTAATTTTAAAACAGTGGACGTAGTTACTTTTTGCGGAATAATGTAATGAGAGCAGTGCTATTTGTGATTTGTGGTAGCAAATTCTTGATATAGCACAGATTCGGGTGCTGCAGAGCTATTTACACTATGTGAATCTAAACGTCAAGCCCGACATTCGTATGCAAGTGGTAAACCATGAAAGGGTGTTTCGAGTGGATACTCGCAATTAAGACTCATTTCTGAAACGACCTACATATAAAATATCAGTTCCCAAAGGATTTTGTAAGAGATAACATATGAGTCGAAAATAATTCTGGTAACACATAACAGAGAAGCAGCCATCACTTCCTAATGGTGCTCGAATGATGAATTCAACTTTTGAACTCGTAGTCCTCGAATAATTTCCAGCCGGACACATGTCCACATTCCTGGTTCGAAACCCAAAGTGGTCGCCATTAATTTTCAAAACAGAAGAAAAAATCCCCAGAACCTCTGCTACAACATGAAAGTGCAATAATGACAATACCGTTCAGAAAATGCCATTTTCTGAGCAACATCAGTTTATGCAAAAGGATCGGTTATGGCAGGTAAGTCGTGTTCAATAATTACAGTGATATTAAATGCGATTAAGTCTACACACGTCAACTACATGTACACCCAATTTTCCCAAGGAGCATGTTCGCGGAATATTTCAAATCGTTGACATGAATTGGTGGCAATTTGGGGCCTGGTGTCTCTGCTTCAAACTCAGGCTAGTCACAGACAACTGTATCTACTGAACGGTCCTGGTTTTCCCCCGGGTTCTGCCTGGTTTCCTCCCATCATAATGCTGACTCCCGTCTTATAAGTGAAATATTCTTGGATATGGCGTAAAACACTCATCAAACAAATAAAAAAAAATCAATAAATCAACTGCATCTATTTCGAACAACCTCCACCCCTAAAAAAAAATTGTCTAAATGACATGTCCTTTTCCAAAATTACCAAATAATAAATACCACAGTACGGATACTTGTGAGTGTCAGATAGAAACGACTGAGTTGAACAGTAGTCAGGTAACGGGGTTTTGTTATCAACTGTTCACATAACATAATTAAGATGACTACAACGAAGATGACATGTGATCAAATGTATTTTTCATTTCAGCCTGTCAAAAGTTTGTCAAATAAGTGCTTTTTTGTTTTGCATATCTTGCACTATTTGTTTGTGCCTTCATTACAAATGTCACTATTGAAAAACTAAAATGAGGCTTTGGCTTATCATTTGATCTCAAAGGCAATGAGACAGAATTTGCCTACATTGAAACTTGTTTGGAATTAATGTGATATATGGTAACCAAATGAACAAGCAACTCTAAGATTCGTCATATAGAACTAAGGTCTCCTTTTTAGTAATCAAGCTCTTATATAACTTTTTCAGGAGCATTGATGAGCCCAGTAGTTACAAAAGAACGGGGGCATTACATAAGCATAACAACCGTTACACGATTTTCATACTTTTATATAATATGTAAAACCGTTTAGTCTACATAGGCTTCATCCGCACGTTTGGTGTCCATGATCCCATGATTTAGTGCGGTTCCACTGAGTCTGTGAGAACTACTTGCCTAATTGTAGTTATTCCGTACCGTTATGCTATGGTCTGTCCACCATATTGACACTGCCTTCTCCTCCGTCACACCTTTCTAAGCAGAGTAGTGTTTTATTAACACTACCGCGTCCAATGCAATGTTTGTCTAGAGCTTGTGTTTTTTGTGCGCATTGGAGCTGTACAAACAATCGGTAAATTTCATCACACAGAGGCATTGTGTTCACGGCAGTGCCTTGTTTTGGCTGCCAAGTTAAACTGATATCCTACGGATATTACGACAACACAGAACACTGAGCAAGGAGTAAGGCAAATATTCTACAAATAAGCCTAACTGTCGACGCGTCAAAAGACAATATTAAAGCACTTTTCATTGTAATGTTCATTAACTCCGTCAACAGATCCTCTACATTTATTGCCACCTTATATCACAGTAACACATGGAACCGGCATGGATTTGACCATCATGTTTCCGCCACTGGCGTGATCACATGTTCGGTTGGGTGGCGGTCACCAGGCAATCCTCGGGCTTTTGTTCCTGTTGGGAAGAGAATAAATGTCCCTTAATATATTAAATAAGTGATATCTGACATTTTAACAACTTGCGACAACAATTTCTGAAATTGAGTCGCTTAAAATTAGTTGCTGTTGTGTTATTTTTATTTATATTCCGTTGATTTAAAACCTAATATTACGTGAGATTTCGTAATAAATTCTCTTTGTGTTTGTCCTCCGATATATATGCCACATGAAATATGATTATAACAGGAAAAAAACGATCTTATTGTCAATCGTAAATGACGAAAGGTAGTAACTAATCCTCCGTGGAAACTTAAATCGTGGAAAGATATCGGAACAATTCCAACTGAAAACAATAAATAATGAAGAAGAACCATGATGTGAGCAAAAATGGCCAAGGTTATAGCTGTTTGTTATCGCCATCAAAGTATTACAGGCCGACATATGTTCGACTCTGTTGTGTACAATAAAATCGCATATCCCGTTTGACAGCATGCTGCATATGATCGCTTCGACTACATTACCATCGAATGCAGCCGGCTTGACGGTATGAACGGAAACCGATCTGTATTCATGAGAGCTATGATATGGCTCTCGGAATGCCAAATCACAGAGTCATTTTAGACGAGTCATTTACATACAAGTCAATTTCTGAATGAAGCCGAGCGAAATGTGACGCAGTGTTTGTCGTTAACGAATCCTCCTCATCTCTCCTCGTTTTCCCTCCAGATTTAGGTTTTGACCTCACCCAACTCCAGAACAAACGTCGTACCACAGACCCATGAAAGAACGGCTAAACTGTATGTATGTAAATGAACGGAGGAATTCATCCCTGATTAGTGGGAAATAAAAGTGTACTCTGCACCACAATTACAGTTGTAACTGGAAACAATTAGTTAGTTTATTTGACGCCTGTTACTTTCAACTGCCACTTGAAACGTTGTGGCTCAAGACTGCAAGAGAAATGTAGCGCGCCCGTAGGGCCTGGTCATCTCATAGCATTTTAGGATTTGCCTTAAAGTTTATTTATTGTTGTCTACTTTTACTTTAGAAAGCCTACTCCTCACTTGTTCTTTGAGGTAAGGTTGGTTATCTGTTTTTAATATCACATTTGTTTCCTTATCTCCGAAGCTTTGTGAAGTTAAAGCTAGCGAATGATGCATTGAAGTGAATGTTTTGATATGTTTTGATATCACACTTCCTTATCAACAGTTATGCTGCTTTTGCGAACGGGTGTGGCGATATGCACTTTTGTGTTTCATCATTTTCTAGCTATGAATCGATTCTGGTTTGAACACTATCTGCACATCATTAGCACATTCGATAAAAATAAAACCCTACTGGTAATATGGATACAAATTTCACATTGTTTTTCCACGAGTTCTTAATTTAATGTTGTTAGATTAGTCTTCTATCTCATCTTGCACATACCGGCTTGATAATTCCTTGATTTATCAATGAGTATTCGATTGCCACAACAGAATAATGCCTCCCGTTATCACCATAGGCGTGAACCTCCCCTCCAGAACCCCCCTTGGCGATAGGCTCAAATATTGCGTTTCTGACGCGCACCTTGTCAATGGACAAGACAAGCGGTTCCGCCACCCACGTGACAATTGTAAACATTATAAATTCATACGAACCACCTATTTTCCATATCGGTTCGGAAACAAAGACAGAGACTGGAGCCTCGGAACAGAGGTGTGTGACATTCACAGAAAAGCTAGATTGCCCCATGAGCTGGATCGTGAATGTTTAAACAATCGCTACAGGTGGCAACACTCATAGCCATTCTTTTCTTCATCGATTAAATGGTATTGTGAGCGATTCTAGTTGAGAGTCGTTTTCGTCACGAATTATTGAAAGTATTATAATCCCAGCCCTTGCGAAGTTGTGTCGACCAAAATCGCCAAGACGGGGAATTGCGTGGAAGTCTGCAAGATCACCCTTCGGCATACGCCAGGGTTGGTGACGAAAATGGAACACTCGAGAGAAAGGGGCTGTTCTCAAAGATGTCTACCTTGCATCAGATCACGGACATCGTCGTCGAGAAAAAGCCAGGATGAGATTCCAATAACGGTAGGTATTATTCATTAGTGAATCGGAAAGCCTATAGAAGATATGTACATTGCACGTTGACAAACGATGACATAAATAAACTCACAAGACGTGAGTATATAGTATTTACAAACAACAGTTTTCAGGGGATAGCGTTGCAAACAGGTAAAAACGTAATTGTTATGTCAACGAATACTGTCGAGATATCTCGCCATGGTATATTTACGATTGGTAAAACGTTACAGCCTCTTCGTAAAGTAGACCTCTGGATGTTTGGTCCAAGGGTTAAGATGTCGTGACATTTTTAGGAAGAACGATGAAGAATAAACGTCCTCACAACAACTCATTCAACCTTAAATGTTTCGTTAGCTTCTGGTTATCTTACGTTCTAAATAAGACTGCATGTTATATATGTGTCAGTTATAGAACCAACCGCTTCCATAGTGCCGATGCAGCGCAAAGAACTAATCATTCATTTAAGAATGGCTCCGTTGCTCTGTTTGTATTTTACTCTGGTATACAGCGATTCAACCGCTGTTCAATGGAAAACTTATCGACATGATGTTTACTATAAAATCTTTAACGTCTTGAGCTACGTTTAGCTCGCCCTGCCACGTGGTTCCTTCTTCAATCGTGTGGTCACCCTTCCACATAGAAAATGGGTCATCGACAAAAAATATTCTAATTATTCTGCCAGATTTCGGCGAATTTATGTATCTCAAGTCATGATCTAATCCCTGGGGGCAAATGTTCGATCCCAATGTCTGGTGGTGAAAATTCATTCAGAAGGAGATTCACGTATTCGTCTGCTCGCTCATCGTTAACTCATTTGCAGCAGTTGTGTTCCATAAGCATTCTTCATTTGTCCAGCGTTTGTGTAAGGACACCACTCACATATATCCTCACCACGGATCACAATGAAATCATCCAATGTGTTAAGAAACGGTCTTAAGTGCCTTTACCCTTCAAAAAGTAATATGCCCAAAAGACAGAATAATACTTTTCATCTGAGTTGTGATAGAATAGATCATGTCATTGCTGCAAAATATTTTGCTACTTGTGACTGATTTTATTCCACATTTCAAGAGAATGCTTTTGTTGGTGTGACGGAGTATTTTATTGTCTCCAACATGATGTTGTTTTGCAGTATAACCTAATTCATTCCACCATCCCTCAGAAAGCATAATGTCATGTGAAATTCTATAACTGAGTAGAATGTAGAGTGCGCAGCGACAATTCTGTAACAAGACAAGCTTCAGGCGTCCGTTTTATAACAGAGTGTGAGTTATGTCAAACGTTACTGTCACGTCAAAACATACTGTAGAGATACGTCGCCATGGTACATGTAGTTACGTTTGACGAAACGTTACATCCTCTTCGTAAAAGGGTCATTGGCAAGAGTATAATTATTCAAGGGTTTGGTTCATTTCCTTACCTTCATACTCTTCATGATTATTTATACATGTATGTGTGTGTTAGCGCACATATATATTTTTGAAGTTTTTAAAGACAGTGACAATTTGCCAACTAACACATTGTCGTCACTGCTCTGGTTTTTTTGTTTCTGGTGTGACATAACAGATCAGTTTAATGGCTGGATCTAGAATAATTTATTGTCATATGCCTGAAGAGTATATTCTATTCTATTCTATTCTATTATATTATAAAAAGGGGCCTCCGTGGCTCAGTCGGTTAGCGCGCTAACGCAGCGCAATGACCGAAGCCTCCCACCAATGAGGTCGCTGTGAGTTCAAGCCCAGCTCATGGTGGCTTCCTCTCCGACCGTATATGCCAGCAACCTGCGGATGGTCGTGGGTTTCCTCCGGGCTACTGCCCGGTTTCCTACCCACCATAATGCTGGCCGCCGTCGTATAAGTGAAATATTCTTGAGTACGGCGTAAAACACCAATCAAATAAATAAATAAATTATAAAAAAAAACACACCATGCTGGAAATGTTCTAGGAAATGTCGCATGGACTGCCAGCTAAATGTACGTATACAAATTCATTATTTCTTACATGTGGAATTTTTAGAAAGATACGGTTTCACTGTGCAAACGTATTCTGCAAAATCAATGGAGAAAGACTGGCTTAATGAAAGAAATACTATATTTGCGAGACCCAACAAAGACTTGAAGGCGTCTTGAGGATATCCAAGGATTTGAATCATCTGTTTTCTTCATATCGTTTCGATAGGGTTAGCATTGTTTCTGTTGCAATAACCTGAATAGCTTTGAATGACACTAACATACTTTTTGAGAAAGTATGACGTTGCCATGAATGTGTAAACAATGACAACACAACTTCATCTTTAAACAAGCGCTCTGCTTTACTGCTGTATTTACTATGTGTAGTGGCCTTATCTTCATAACATCCACCAGCGGCGTCTCAAGTGTTAGGGTCGTGTTTGCCTGTCGTAAATTGTTCCATAGTGCTACATGGTCAGAAAACAAAAAAGACTTGCACAGTTTGCCAAGCACCATGGACGGGAGTGGGAGTGTTTTATCAGCTTAGGTTATATAGGTTGATTAGTATTGTAATTAACGAGGAAGGAAATGGGCACAGGGAGGATACGTGAAACAAATTTACACGGTGCGCAATTTGGCATTTATAGGATTAATGTGCTCTGTAAAATTATCGACGAATAATTTCTGAAACAATCCCAAACAAAAGAGTAAAGTTTTGAAATGAGTCGCCGAGAAATATTAGCGAAAAATACTACTCAAAATTTAGGTAACCAACACTGATAGTTCATCTTTCCTAAATATTAACCAATAGATAAACTGATGTGCACAGTACTCAGTCATTTAAAAAAAATTATTCTGACGACAGCTACTTTCTTTCATGATGGCGAAAACATGACGTCACTGAACGAATAGTTTGGGCAAACTAGTCGACTTTGGTAGAAGATGAGCTATTTGCAGGAGACTGCTCTATACAGTGCCTCAGACAGTCCTCACAGTGGACATGTAATACTCACGGCAGGTTTCATCTATTTATCTATTTAATTGGAGTCAAAAAGTACTCCATATTCAAGAATATGGCAGGTTTCATCTATTTATTTATTTAATAGGAGTCAAATAGTGCTCCATACTCAAGAGTATGGCAGGTTTCATATATTTATCTATTTAATAGGAGTCAAATAGTGCACCTTACTCAAGAATATGGCAGGTTTCATATATTTAACCACGTTTATCTTGGGGTGAAAAAAGGTATGTTTAAAGGGAACGGGATCTTACTGACTGAACGGTGACAACAATGCGTGTATATACGAACTAACAACAGCGATAGCTGAGAAACGCAACCGAGAGAGTTAATTTATTATTTGATTTGTGTTTTACGCCGTAGTCAAGAACATGTCACTTATACGACGGCGGCCAGCAGTGTGGTGGGAGGAAACCGGGCAGAGCCCGGGGAAAACCCACGACCATCCACAGGTTGCTGGCAGACCCTCCCACAGGAAGTATTACACTAGGATGTTATTAATAGCATGCTGCTTGGCCTTCTACACCTTTGTCACCGCCCCCATTTTAATTTGTAATAAACCACGACTATAGGAGAATACTTTTTGCGTTTAATTTCAGCAGCAAGCAGTCATAGAATTGGGAAGAAATAAATATTTTTTTCGGACAAATACTATTACTGTTATATAATATTAGCACCCACTTGTTATAATTGGAGTATGTATGCCATATTTAATAGTTCTCTTCTGAAGGCAATTTCACGACAACCCATCCACTATTACGACAGTGGTAAGAACTGCATATTTACTGAAACAATCAGCGTTGCTTCTGTATCCCTTTAAGTCATAATTATTCACTTGTTTTTCTGATAATTGTTACGTAAGTTACGTATGGTTTTTCTATTTGACTTAACGGAAATCGGTTTAAAGCAGAAATGGCTCTGTTTGAGCATCTATTTGTAGTGAAGGTACCGGGGATTATTTTGGTCGACTTTGTAACGTTTAGTCGTTTCATTACTGGGGTGTAAATATATGAAAATGACCAATGAGTCTGAATTCTGGACTGTGTTTTAAAGGGTTTATAACTTTGTCAGTATAGATATGCTAATGATGCACTGCTTGGACAATACTTCGTGCAAAATGACACAGAATCACTTTATGTTTGATTTCTTGATCTCGTTTGCATGCATTTTTTATAGATGGTCATTAGAAACGATCAGTGCTCATGCGTACGACAAACTCGATTTCATCGTCACTTCAGTGCGTCGATGACTCATGTTCTACAAATACTTGAGTTCGTCGAACGAGCTCGTCGAAGGCTCGAGGTTGTTAAATTCTGAACTGCGTCAGATATTCGATGGCGTGTTGTACGTCAATCGAATGGAGCTAAGACAACAGATTATTTGTCGTATGTAACAATCCCTCGATTTGGAATAGTATTTTTGCGGCTTCTGCCTCCCAAATATTATTGATGAAAATGCTGATAAACATTTGTTAAATATGTTTCTCACTTTATTCCAAGAAATAGCACCTCGAACGTTTTTTTCCCGGTAATTCATCTTATTTCATATTTTACCCTCGTTCCAGTAGTGATATTAGGAAAATATTAGAAATATTTAGCAATTACACGAGAGAAATGGTAATCATAAATTACAAGAAAGTAGACATGCTTTTCAATCTCTCTTGGAACTTTTGCAATAAAACACTGAAAAATGAATGTAGGCATTACTCGAAAGGCATAACATGCGGTTAAGTGACTGTGTGGTAATATCCCAAACTTCTGTACGCTGGAGCTGGCAGCGATTCAGTGTGCAAATTAACTAACCATCGCAAAAGTGAAAATTACACACGATCTGCAATAAAAGCGCTCTATGGAATCGTGCAGGCTCGTCCGCAGCATGGCTACCAGCTACGCAGCTGTTAAGACAGTCTGCAACGTTCATATTAACACCCCCCACGAGGACTTCCAATCATTTATCGCTCTGCCGTTCATGCAATCCAGAGTCGCAAATTAACTTAGAAAGCCACGGGATGCTCGTGAAAGCAAATGCGTGCCTGTCAAATCCCATCCCAGACAGTTGTCATGTATACGTGTTTGACAACACCTTTCCTCTTCTTCCGAATATGATGGCTGGAAATTATTATTGAGAAACCACCTTTATTCATTTCAGGGTACATCGCTGGATATATACATGTATAAGTAGAAAAATAATTACGGTCTTACGATGCATTATGCTGCTGGATCTTTTTGTAGCATGGACAGCATTTGTATATTGCAGATGTACATACTGTATTTGTTGGTTTGCACGGAAAGAATTCCACGGGACTATACTTAATTACTATATTTTGTAAAAGGACAGCACTATACCCATTAAACTTTCGTTACTTTGATAAAGTTTTGTGCGGCACAAATCTTTACTCTAAGCTCACCTTTTTCCTCAACATGTGAAACTGATCCCCATCGTAAAAGTGACACATTCTTGAGCTTAACGTTAAACAATAATCAGATGAATGGATAAAGGAATAACAGTTAAAACGCTACTTTAACCTCGTATACAGGCGACATTACTTTTTTTTTACTGAAAATTTGAGCTGTTTAAAAGCAAGCTATGGTTTGTCGTACAAAATCATCTTTTTGTCACTACCCTACTCTGATGCAGTGGAGGTAGAACCAAGTATGCTTCTGGAAAGCAGACTGACACATTTGTGTCACTTTATGACAGGAAAAAACCACTTTGAAATATTTTAGCAGCTTAAATATTTTTCTGACGTGGTATCCAAAATCAAGCATACACAGATTTTGTTTATTTATCCATGTCGCCGTAGGAAGGGGAAAGAGACCATGCATTACATTGATTTGCAGGCGTATCATTTACAGCCGTATCCTTGGTTTTCGCTTTATCTCGTTCTCAGGCTTTGTAAGAGATTTTGAGGCTTTGTCTCTGGTTGAATTTCTAAAACACATTTCAAGCCAACTTTAACTTGTCCACATTTGTCTATTCTTTTAATCGATCAAAAAGCAATTTTGTCTCAGATGACAAAGATCTTCCTGGAGCCACTAGACGAGTCCAACAGACCAATTTCCCATCAGAACTGTTACTAGTAATCCTGCAAGATAGGCACCTTCCGCGCCATGTCAGTGAAAGAGGAATCATTTGATGTTATCCAGGATGACCGTTTGGATCACTCTCATACAAACCGGAAAGACAAAGATTTTCTGCCGCGTTTCTTGTCTCCGCGTGAATTTTCCCGTATAAGTTAGAAAGCTGGCCTTTCCCTGTGTATTTAAACTTATTCATGGACAAAGGTACTATATGAGATCTTTTAGGAGAGTGGCATTCACGACATTGATGGTTTCAAAGTCACAACGCGTTCAGTAGAGATAGTGAAGGCTGATGGTTAAATCGCTGTGTTACGCGACTACTCGCTTATTGGTGTTAATGCCAGTCAGTCGTTAAGTAACTCAGAGCGCGCGGAGAAAATTACGAATGGGAAGGCGGCATGTTTCTTAACTCGCAAGCTAGCGCTAGTGTAAAGCTGGACCTTGGGCCAATGTTAAGTCGAAAATTTATTGTAGCTCAAGTCGTACAATGTTACAATGTATCGGTTTCATTTGTAACGCCGTCTTTAATGTGACGTCATTGTGATGAGCTGGGAAAGAAACATCAGACGTCAACTTCCTGCGGCCGGGAATTGATTTAGGAAACATTCCGCCATTCTTGAAACCATGATTGTTTATGGGTAAGATGTGTGTTAGCAAATGGTGTATGATTATGTAGAATAATAATATTATAGAATAGAGAATCGATGGGAATTGGAACTTCCAAATTTTTATTTCAATTCGGACAAGATAATTCTGCGTGTCTTTACCAATTAAACGGATTTATTGTGAAAAGGAGAGGGAAAATGTGGCATTACTACCATGGCAGTGTGTGTCCGCTTAACTTCGGGTGTAAGCTTAATGTCCTGGGAAATAATCCAGAAACATTCTAATATTGTACATTCTCACGCCGGTTTAACAATGTATCAAGTTATATACACTGTATCATTAGGTTCGGAGATTAATACGGGTGCTAAAAAAATCCGATCCTATACTCCGCTGTTCTCAACTTCCTAGGTGGGAATGAACTGTTACTAGCGGCCCCAAGGGTCACCTGCTGCCCATGTATAACACATGTAATAAGCTGGCCCTGGGGGAATTGGAGGAATCTAAGCGTCATGTGATGGACAACTCGTCTTTTACTGGCTGCTTACTCCTGGCACTGAGATTTCCTTCACATACAAAAGTGAAGACCACACTGAAAGTAAAATACTACAAGTTATACCAGTATGTTGCGTGGGTATACGGCCTGATATTTCGTTGAGAAGGGCGAGTGGAAATATTGATCTTCAAGACCGGAAATCTTCATGCCCAACGGAAAACGCTGGTATGAGGAATTTGTAACGATTCTTGTTGATATTTTTGCCAAAACACGCCGCGGTTTAAAAGAGGCTTTGCCACTGACTGAGCGACCGAGGCCGATATCACGACTCACAGGATGAGAACAGCACAGCTTCGAACCGTGAAACTGATGGCGCAGAACAGAAAACACTTTGTTTTAAATCCACTGCTAGACAGTAACTTTCGATTCGATTTGCAACGGTTTGCAATTTAGCTGTGTCGAAAAGATGTTACTTTGCTACATGTTGTTGTTGCATGTTGTTGTAACTGTTGAATCGTTAGAACTGTTTGGAAAATAGAGGCAAGAAAAGTTACTGACTTGTATGCCGCTGACAAACGTTTGCTAACCTCCAGCGCGAGAATCCTTGACTCCGTAGGGATACAGAAAAGGCGATGTACTGTATTGCTTACCTATTTTGCTAATACGGAAGCCTATTCAAGGGAAATAGACAAATCAGAGGCCTAGAATTTTCTCTGAATTGTGATAAACTCGTGTACTGCATCAAACATTAATTAGTCAGCTAATCCATCAATCATTATTCTAGAGTACTGAGTAAGGCTGTAATGAGAAGATATATTTATTTATTTATTTATTTGTTTGTTTATTCCTCTGACTCGTGTTTAACGTTGTATTCGGGATGGCGATCAAGTCTATGAGATCACTGAATTACACCCAAATGCCTGATAAACATCTTAAGGCCGGGCACAAGAGAGTAAGAGAGCCGGATTCGAACAGGAAACCCCATTGGTCAAGGACCTAACGATTGAGTTGAGCCAACGCTTTAAGTGTCCTGAAGAGAACTGATTTAAAACAAAATAATGGCATCGTATGGCACTTCACCATTTAAGCTGGAAAAACATCACTGTGGGGAATAATGTGAAAACGTGACCACAATAAACATCCGAAGTGATCAGAATCAATTGCTCGGTGTTAAACGTCGGATGATCCGAAAGTGGTTGACTCAGTGTGATGAAAGTGTCGCCTGCAAACAATTGTCTTGCTGAACTTTTCTCTCCAGAGAAAACTTTGATCGGAGATTTCCGACAAAATGTGGCGTAGAAACCTGCGCAGAATACAGAATCTTCACATCTATAACATCAGCTTTGGGTCTTTGTTTGAAACATAGATTACTTTGGATTCTAAACTCAGCATGTGGAAGTCACAAAATTCATTATAGCATGATGTTTTTTCCTTTTAATTTTGTGGTTTGGAGCTTTGCCTGGTGGAACCAAGCTTTGACACGTCTCAAACTATGGTTCATGCTATCACATGTCTACGAAGTCCATCTGGCTCATTTAGAATATTACTGACAAACTCCATTTACAGCAGATATTCCGCGTTTTCCAAATCTGGGATATATATTGCACCACAACAGTATAAAATAAAAGAAGTCAAATGTTGAAAAGGTAAGTGATTTACTGATTTATAAGAATATTTCCCTTATAGGACAGTGGCCATCATCATGGTTGGAGGAAACCGGCCAGAGCGCGTGGGAAACCCACGGTGACCCTCCACGTACGGCCAGAGAGGATTTATTGAGTATTAAACATTTAACGGAATGTGCTCGATTATTTGTAGCTCCAAAAAGGCGGTCACACGGCCTCACAATCTCAGATCAGGTTTTCAGTACAGATAGAAGTTATCTTTGAAAGAAATCTGAATCTGCCTAACGACAAACATCCTTACAGATTGAAACGAAATTCTTGCTTGAAGTTTGTGTGTCATCTGACTCACTACAGGTTATGCAGACTTATCGAGAAACAGATTGACTGATGGACCTTTCCAAAATTAGGATTTGCTCCGTGATAGATGCTTTTATCTTCTATGAAGAGTAATTTAAAACATTTCACTAGAATGCAGCGCCTTAAGAGGAAACAGTCACCCATTTTATCGACGGACTGAATGGTGTATTAAATTCTTCTGTACCACTGAGCATTCCTTTAGGAGCATTCAGTTCAGAACAAATGTCTGTGCCCATGCCATTTACAGAAATGTAAGTGCTCGATTTTCATTTTAGAATTTAGCATCTTTCAAAGAACGAGTCTCCTTTTTTCAATGATCTATTCGCTACGAAGAAAAATCTGCCTGGCGATCGAAAAGTCGATTTTCCGTTGAGCGCTTTTGGCTACCGCTTGATAATAGATGGCTAATGTCTCTGAGTTATGGCGAGAGTTGTTGACTCAAACGATAATGGTATATTACATTTCATGAAGTTTGAGCACGCACGGAAACTTTACTTGCTAAAAGTTTACAACGCTGAGGCACATGCATGTTTCTCATCTGACATGTTAATGCTTCATTTTACGTATATCATTCAAGTTACTCGAGTAAACTCTCTAATTCCACATTCATAATCCTAGGTTTTCTAAAAAAGCATACACATATGACATCTTAAATCCATTTCATTTTCGGCCTAGTGATTTGTCCAAAAAGTTATGAAAAATGTATTAGCAAATTAAACTCCATGAAAGTGGACTCATTCCACTTAGGAGACAAATTTCAACAAGCACTGATCGGCCAGAAATATCGTCCCTGCTGTTCTATGAAACATAATGGAAAAATAAAGGATAGAATCATCTTTGTAATTTGACTTGCTACACGACGATGCTTTTCGTATTCCATTCTCCGGAGACCGAGCATCACAACATATGTATCTTGTCTATAACACATTTAGAGTGAGGGACGTATTAATGAATGCATTATGGGATTGAACATAAGAAAGGTTACTTTTCAGTGAAATATCTACCAAAACTACTTTCTCTATGTTGACCATTGTATTCCAGAATGACATAAATGTAAAGCAATGTATAATGTACACCAGGGCACCAGGCGAGCTGTTACTGCAAGGCAACAAGGTTTCAAAACCTGAGGAAATAAGCGCTCCTTCGGTTTTTGGAATACCGACGAAGAAACCGTATTCTTTGTCTTTACATAAATGTCGAAGTAACTATGCATTCCCTTAGTTTTTGGAACATTGCTTCACGAGTTAATGGTTCTCTTTTCTTTCTAGGAACGTCGGAGGAACAATGCTAGTATAAGGAGTGCCGTGGTGCAGACAAGGACGTCTGTCGTGTTTTCAATGAAGAATCACATCGGAGGTCTTGCCAGTACGCTGAAATTGTTTGAGGTGGGTATTTCCACCAGTCCATGACCTTGAAGAATGGCCGAGTTTTCTGGGACAGTGACGTTTGTGTATGTGAAAAGACCTCGCGGGATGATCGAGGGAAAAAACAAAACAAAACAAAAAACAAAACAAAACAACAACAACAAAAACAGCAATTTAGCATTTAGTCGCCGTTTCAATGTACAGCTAACAGTATGTAAGACTGAGGGTATCTTGCGCAGGGAAGAAGCGTTTGCTATGAAGGTCAGGGATCCAGAGCAAATAACGCGTTGGTTTGCCTTTCGTGTGATCACATGATGTCGATCATATATGGCCTGGAGACATAAATGGTCCAGTGTCTATACGGTCTAATGACAAATCACACGCAGTGTGTGTTTGCTGTGGCACTATACAGGCCTGTTCCGATGATGTCTATGTAGATATAACCCAAAAGCATGTCGAGGTAGAACGATAAACAAATTCATCGTCTAACTGATAGGACCAAAGTATTGGTATTTATGAAGGCATGAATATTCATTGCATTTTTAATTATCGAGGTAGCCTTTTGCGTAACAGTTGCAATCCGCTGATATGTATCCGCTGATATGTATCCGCTGATATGTATCTTGCATCACTTTGTGTTATTAAAGACATAATGTTAATGAAGGTCCGCCTACACACAAACAGATTTAGTCATCAGTGCCCTCGGTAATTAATCGATTTGCAGTCATCCATATGCTCCAGTTCTCATGTACGGGAATGGCATTGACCTCTACATGCGTGACTTCGATTAGCGAAGAAACAAACTCGCAATGGTTTGCGATCTCAGAATAGCTTTTCCTATGGGGTTGCTATTCAGCTGGATTTAGCTGGAAAAGGAGTTCATGTGCGACAACTCTGGATTTATCATCATTTTGCCGCCACTGCAAGCTCAAAAATAATTTTATTTCCCCTTTCCAGGTATAAAAGGTTAAACTTGTCTAGGTTAAATGCGTCTTTATTCAACCAAGCTCTATTCTATATGTCTATTCTAGAGGTTCTGGCAAAGAGACAGGTTACTTGTAGAGCACACATGTTATATATGCCAATCTCACTAAAATCAGATCGTGTTAGCGGAGCGGGCACACGATCTGACTCACTGCCAATGTTAAATGATTTCTGGGGGGTCCTTCAATTAACCAATCAGTGGACTGCTTCTCGACTAGAGGCAGCAACTCCTGACATGGCCGATGATCGCTTTGACGGACCAAAGATTTCCGATCTCAGCGTACAGCATTTCACTACTCTATACATGTTCATGTTGTTTTTGTTAATATCTCTGAACTAGATTATAGGGTCTCGGATATCGCGTCAACAGAATTTCGAACATCGGTAGATTGATCCGCCGTGTCCTTCACCAATTATTAATCCGGTAGCTGGGGTATGTCTTTTCCAGGAGAACAATATCAACGTTTTACACATTGAATCCCGGAAGTCTCGCCGCCGGAACTCTGAGTACGAGATTTTCGTGGAGCTGGAGACTGATAGAATGAGACTGGAGGATTTGGTCAGTTGCTTGGGAGATAAGGTAGCCAATGTGACCTTTCTACCGCCGTCAACTGCCACACCCCTCAGCCCTGGCCTGGACAAAAACGGCAAAGAGAGTATGTGTACAGTCTTCTGGGATTCTGTTTTATTTGTTATTTCTTTTATCCACTTATTTAATTATTTATTTCTATGGTGCTACTGAAGACAGCTACAGTGCTGTTCATCCTCTGGCCCTGTTGGAATCACCTTTGTCAGTTACATTTACGAAGACTTTTCGTACTGAACCGGTCAATGAATCAATAAACCAACAAATAATTCAATTAATCGATGGATAGAGATCAATCAGTCACTCAGTGGTCCGGATACAATAACACCAATGCTCAATAGTAAGAAATACTGCTCATTCGCTTCATGCGTCCATTTAACTGACTAACAAGAAAAGTCATTTCCCCGATGTTGTTTGAATTATAGTTGATGGCACACCGTGGTTTCCCCAAAAAATCTCGGATTTGGACAAAACTGCCAACAGAGTTCTAATGTACGGATCGGAGCTGGACGCTGATCACCCGGTAAGTTTAAAAATCACTGAAGGAGCAACACTGTATTGTCTAGGCGGTCTCCGTGGCCGAGGGAGCTAGCGCGGTGTAATGAGCCGGTGCCTCTAACCAACGCTTTCTTTCCGGCCGCACGTGAGATGGTCCTTCAGCAACCTGCGGATGGTCGTTGTTTTCCCCCGGGCCCTTTTCAGTTTCCTCTCACCATAATGCAGGTGAAATATTTTTGAGTACGGCGTAAAACACCAATAAAAAAATATATGGTCAATTTCAGTTTTGTAACTTAGCGGAACAGGCAAAGAATAACATAAAACATGATGAGATTTACACCAGGAAAACTGGAAAATAAATGACAATAAACATTGTACAATCGATTTAAAGTTTATTCCTAGTTTTTTCGGCAATCTTTCATTCATCTTAATTTGAATTATCCACTGAGTGTAGATTATCAATTATGATAAGTTGTTGTGGACATTTACTCTCGTACCGTTTCTTGTGTCTGAAAAGTTTAATTAAAACTTTATTTCTTCCTTAAAAAGTTTAACTAAAATCTTATTTTTTTGAGGCAACAAGTCCATTCATGCTTTCACGCAGCTTTTTTGAAAATAAAAATCACTTTGGATTGTAACTGATGATATCTAGTAAGTTGAATTAGTCTTGAAGTTGATGCTGTGAATATCATCATAGCTATCAGTCGCTTCGTCAGGCTTTGCCGCCGTGATGACATTCAAAGTGAACAGGAACGAAGATAGCTGTTATGCAAATATATTTATGTATATGATTGGTGTTTAATACTGTACCCAAGAATTTTTCACTTATACGAAAGCCTACAGTGTAATGGGGGAGGAAACCGGACAGTTTGAAGTATACTTATTTATTTATTATTATTTTGATTGGTGTTTTACGTTGTACTCAAGAATATTTCACTTATACGACGGCGGTCAGCATTATGGTAGGAGGAACCCGGACAGAGCCCGGAGGAAACCCACGACCATCCGCAGGTTGCTGGGGGACCTTCCCACGTAAGACCGGAGAAAATTTAAAGCATAAATAAGCCACCGAACTTCGTTGAAAATCCGCCTGACTAAAACCCGTGACCAAGGTATGCAGCAAAAACGAGCTCTATATTTCCTAGCAGATCAATCTGAAACTGAACTAGACGTTAAACTGCACTGTTAGTTCCAAGTGCGAAAATGATGTACATGATCCAGTGAATGTCAGTGTCAATGTTCTTTGTAGGGTTTCAAGGACAACACCTACCGACAGCGTCGGAAGTTCTTCACTGATCTCGCAATGAATTATCAGTTGTGAGTATTAATGTGTTTCGCTATCTTTGCAGTGTTGGGAAATTATGGGAAATGTTTCTCTTAAAGAATTCATGAACTTACCCTGGAAATGTTACTTCTACCTCACATCAACATGGAAACTGGTTGTGGTGAAGTGGTTAAAGCGCCTAGAATTCCATCAGCAGATGAGACGAGGTTCGGATTATCGATCGAACAGGGAATGTTTGATTTCATTTTTCACGCGCACTCAACAATATTTGACTTATACGACGGCGGTCAGCGTTATATGATGGGAGGAAACCGGGGAAAACCCGGCAGAAACCCAGGACCTTTCACAGATTGGTGGTAGACCTTCCCACGGAGAGGAAACCAGCGTGAGCTGGGCTTGAACTCACGTGAACTCGCACATTGGTGAGAGGCCCCTGGGTCATTTCGTTGCGCTATCGCGTTTAACCTTCGGCTACGGAGGCCTCGGGAATGTTTGATGGTTTCCATTCCTCTGTTGTTTTGAACTTGATGACAATAAGCGGTCGGAGGTGCTCTCTCGCGTCGTCTTACATGAAGTTAGGGCGCAGAGCGTTACATGAGTCTGCCCGAGTATACTGGCAACTGCGGTTTTACACCAGGCGGTTTGTCAGGTACTTAGCAAAGTGCGGTACTTTCCGTCGGGCCATTCCCGGTTTTATCAAATGGCACATCTGACCGCTGTATCATTCTATTGATATTCTTGATACATATATTTAAATAAAGTATAACAGTGATTAGTTTTCGAACCCTATATATTGTTTAATTTCAGCGGGAAACCAATTCCGAGAGTAGAGTATACAGAGGAAGAAGTGAAAACCTGGTGAGACAGTTCTGTACTAATTATGCCTCCTCTCTCTCCCGCTATGTCCCGGGCAACAATATATATGATGTGTGGAATAGTCCATGGCTGAAGGTTTCTGACGTATTTGTCCGATAACCGTAACCGACTGAAAATTGTCTCACCGCCAGGATGAATTTATATAACGAATATTCTTGCAAAGGGAGACTATTGTGAATGAACTAATGTGTAATATACCAAATTTAACATCAGTGAACATATTATTAAAGCGCATAGATGGGCAAAATTTAAGTTGCAGGTCGTGTAAAACACATTATTCCCTTCTGTTGCGTGAGCGACACTGCTTGTGAATGATCACTTTACTTAACCTGCAAAACAGTGCGTGCTCATAACGAACATACAGGGAGCCACATATGATACTAACTAAACATCCTCAAATTTTCAACAGACAAAAGGGTTTATGAGGAAATTTGTGTAAAAGTATATTATTTTTACAGGAGCACGGTTTTCCGGGAACTGACCTCGCTATATCCCACGCATGCGTGCAAAGAGTATCTTGCTAACTTCCCGTTGTTGATCAACGAGTGTGGCTACAGGTAAATAAACCCACACTGGGTGTTTTACCGTCTGATAAAATATATGAATTTGAACTGCTGTGGAAATGGTGGATGTTGGCGGGTTAAAACTGGGTGATTCAGAATAGAAATGCTGAGTTTAGGGGTTTAAAGAGTGAAAAAGTGTTCAGTTAAAATATTCATCAGAATGAATGAATGCTTATTGTTTAACGCCCTAGTCAAGAATATTTCACTTATACGAAGGCGGTGTCTCCTTGGTGCAGGGCGGATTTCCACTGTATCTTTCATCTGGTGCTGCCTCAACGAGACGACTTGCCGAAGACACCCAACAAGCCCCCTCACCCAGTCACATTATACTGACACCGGGCCAACCAGTCCACCTTCTATCCCCTTATTGCTGAGCGCCTAGCGATGAAGCAGGATGTACCATTTTTGGAAAGTCTTTGGTATGACCCGACCCGATTTGAACCCAGACCTCCCCGTCCGAAAGCGGACTCTATACCAACTGCGCTATCCGGGCGGGTAAATATTAATCAGAGAGACAAGAGTAATTGTTATCTGCTTTCAAAATGAATTACATTGTGATAAATAAGCTTGCTAAACTTATGCAAGGTGAAAACCTTTTCGGAGGAAAGCTTACTTTTAATAAGGCAGTTTTGGTCCAAGTTGAATTAACCACGGGTCACTAGCAATGCATATAAGTATTTCGTTACCAGTTTGCTCACAAAAAGTTACCTTCAAGGCAGGAATGAAAATACAGGCTAAGTGTGCACAACGTAAGCTTCATGGCTTTAACAAAGACCTCCCATTTTAGCTAAGGTACATGTAATTGCTGTCGATGACCTAGTTTTCTGTCATAACAACCTTGGCTCCACGTGTTCAATTCCGGCCACCGAAGATGTTTCGAGTCAGAAGCCATATACGTTGCCAGCTGAGATGGTTCCTGCTTTCACCCATTAACCTGGCCAAAGTGACATGAGGGAATTATTGTAGCCTGCAAATAATAACAGAATAGGGAGCTTTCCCTGACAAGGATTGCAGTCCCATTCGCCATTACTCTCTTAATATAGTAATATTCATTTGTTTATTTGATTTGCGTTTTACGCCGTACTCACCATTTTTGTCGTGCCCAACTTATACATCGGCGCCCAGCATTATGGTGGGAGGAAACCACACAACACACGGGAGAATATCCACTTTCATTTGACTTGAGAGGATGTAGATATTACTATTGTTTACATAGATATATGAGCCGTTAACTTTGTTGACAGGGAAGGGAATGTGCCACAACTGGAGGATGTGTCTCGGTTCTTAAAAGGTAATAACAGAAGGACCAAATGCTGATACATTTGCTGAAATGAAATAAATATCTACATAAACTGAAATATATGAAGTTCATTTACTTTTTCGAAATCTCCCTGTGGTTATTTCTTACCTGAATGTCTGAACATCTCCTTGTAATTTATATTGCAACTTATTTTATATAATTTTACTTGACTTCTTACACTGTGGTTATATCCATGGGTCCCGCAAATAACTGGTATGTTAACTTAATTATCCTAACCATTTTTTATGTGAAGGCAGGACAGGCTTCCAGGTTCGCCCTGTGGCTGGTTATTTGTCATCACGTGACTTTTTGGCGGGCCTGGCGTTCAAAGTGTTTCACTGCACTCAGTACATACGTCACAGCTCTGATCCCTTCTACACTCCTGAGCCGTGAGTTGTCTACCCCTGTTAGATAGCCGTCCAGTTGACGTTTCATACAATATTGTTTAGAGATTCCTTGGGTCTGTGTATTACTATTACTATGATGTCATTATTTAACTCCTTTATAAATTATTATGGAAGTAGGATTTTAGTTCATATGGACTGTTACTTCCCGTTCTCTGCACCACATTCTTACTCAGATTTATTTCCGGGGTTTGCCTTTAACGCCATTACTCTCTAAAAACGAATATGTATCACAGGTACACACACTGGAACAAAATTGAACAGCTACAAACTTTGTCTACCTGAAGTGTACAAATTGTGTACTTGTGGAAAAAATTGTGTTTTGGTGGTACACATGGCCGCGTACCTCTACTTCACAAAGTTTGTAGATGTTCAGTTTTGTTACAGTGTGTGTACCTGTGGTGCACAGTGGTTTTCAGAGAGTATTAGAGAGTGTCAAGCAGCTTGAATTCAAGACAGAAAATGTATTGTCGCTTGAGACATGTCAGCTAATGGGCTTCAAGGCAGCCAGAAAATTCGTGTGTGTTTAAAGCTCTTGGACCACTTCGTAACTATAAGATTTCTCGTCACAGTTTTCGTAAATGACGGCTGCAATTAAAACACAATAAAGCGACTAGATTTACCAGGAAAATTACCACAAAAATTACTGGTAAAGTTTTATGAACCTGGGATCGTCAGTGTTACATCAAGCAAAGTTTCTCGTGTGTTGTAATCCAGAGCTCTGCTTTCTGGTTTCAACATGTTCTTGATACGATATGGCTGAGATACGTCCTATGTGGTGTTAAGCAATACGATATGGCTGAGATACGTCCTATGTGGTGTTAAGCAATACGATATGGCTGAGATACGCCCTATGTGGTGTTAAGCAATACGGTACGTCCTATGTGGTGTTAAGTAATAATCATTCACTCATTCATTTAATCCACATCTAAATTACATCTGAACAACTCGCCCTCTGGGTCGTACGTCTTTATAGCGGTGATTGGAAAATTCTTATGTGATTCGCAGGCACCACGTTGATATTTTGTATCAGAAGAAAATAGAAATTAAAGATATTTTAAGACATTTAAAGACAACTATGAAGAAATCATATCCTCTCTCACATTGACGCCATTTTTTTCAGGGATTGTTGTCACGAGCTCTTGGGTCACGTTGCCCTTCTTGCCGATCCCAGCTTTGCCCAGTTTTCCCAGGAGATAGGATTAGCTTCACTCGGAGCTTCCGAAGAGGAAGTGCAAAAGCTGGCCACGGTAGGAGGAGAGCTACTAAGATTACATCATAACACCTCAACATGACGCTAGCGAAATGCTGCAAGTATGACTTGCAATTAGCAAACTTCATTTTAATTGAATGAATGCTTATTGTTTAACGCCCTACTCAAGAATATTTCACTTATACGAAGGCGGTGTCTCCTTGGTGCAGGACGGATTTCCACCGTATCTTGTGTTGCCTCACCGAGACGACTTGCCAAAACAGCCAACAAGCCCCCTCACCCAGTCACATTATACTGACACCGGACCGACCAGTCCTCTTATTGCCTGGCGAGGAAGCAGGATGCACCATTTTTTTTTTTAGAGTCTTTGGTATGACCCGACCCAGGTTTGAACCCAGATCTCCCCGTCCGAAAGCGGACGCTCTACCAACTGCGCTATCCGGGCGCAGTTGTGAATTTCATTTTAAGCCTAAAGCAACTTTGAAATATTTGACATAAGTTTTGATTTTCTAAGCACACAAGCTCTACCACAATACGTTATTCGTATTAATATTTTACATTCTATTGATGCTCTAGTATATCAAGCCTCCGGTGTAAAATTCTTTCGTAGCTTGAAATGCTCCAAAGTTTCCCGGGCTTACATCTGTTCCATACTTAATTTCCTTGGATAAGTGGCATCTCAATGTGGTTGCCTTATGAATTTTTGAGAAAAACCATACTCAGGCGCAAGAATTACATTCACGCCTAGATTTAGGCGAAATTTTTTTTTCATCTTTCTGGCATCTCTGAAAACCACTTCACTTTACACGGCTCCATTCTAATGTCTTTATCTTATTATCCTATCCCCAATTCTTTGGGGGTTTGTGTTAGACGTTTTGGATTTTGGTGTTGTAATTAGTACCCTGAATCGTTGATTGCGGTTGAGGTTTAGCATACAAGTGGCTGTTATTTTCCCAAACGGCACGTGCCACTTGTTTTTCAAAAGTACCTTGAAAAACGTTAAGGTATTAATCTGTGCGTAAACTTAACGATGATCATTTCGTGTTTTACTTTTCAGTGCTATTTTTTCACGGTCGAGTTTGGACTGTGCAAACAAGATGGTGAAATGCGTGTGTATGGCGCTGGTTTGTTGTCCTCATGCGGAGAGCTAAAGGTATAACTCTGTTCGTGCGAAACCGATTGTATTGTTTGGTATTTCTTTTGTGAATGTACGTATGTATGCTTAAATTTTACTTAGCAGTTTTTCCGTCATGTGACAACTAGGAGTCGTTAAAATAATTATGTACACTGTGTCCTCTTGTGACAGGGCGAGCCCAGCTAGCCAAAATGCAGCCGTTGAAACGTTATACCGAAAACACCAGACCTGACAGTCCACCCAGTGACAGTCCTGTTTCCTTGCTCTGACCTCTCAGTGCTTGGCGCGAAGCAGCAGCAGTTACCGTTTTCATAGTCTTTGTCATGATTAAACCCGGGACTGATCCCAGATCTCAAGGCCTCAAAGCCAGGCCACTGCGGTGGTCTGTTTCCTTTTTCTTTGTGATGGATAAATCTGTTGTGAATAAAACGAAGGCATCGCTTGCGGACTGATCCTGTTGAAGCATATGCGTATGTTCCACATTCTATTGGGCCCTCGCTGGCCCTCTATGTTATCTAATAGATTCAAGTGGCATGTTAGAACCCAACTTCCTGCATAGTCCACAGAGGCTTTAATTCATAAGCTTTATCAGGTTTCTTGCATTGTGGAGGGATTTCCTTCTTTCTCCGGTTCTCTTCGCCAGTAAAGAGGACAGTCGTCAGTGTATGAAGTACGCGTTAATGCGAAGTTCAACACGAGATTTGATAAATAAATAAATAAATAAATAAATAAATAAATAAATAAATAAATGAGATCTCATTTTCCCCAATTTCTTGCTGACAATGAATATGTCTTTCCCCATCTTCTCTCTGTGGACAGCATGTCTTGACTGATAATGCCCAGAAGCTGCCTTTCGAGCCAGATCAGACCTGCCATCAAGAACCTCTAATAACCACGTTTCAAGATGTTTACTTTTACACCGAGAGCTTTGAAGACGCGAAGGAAAAAATGAGGTACAGTATGTCGCGCTGTTCTCAGGTCTTTAATCTCTATCAGCTGGATGTTCTGCCATTGACATAGTATTGCACATTCTCGGCAATCATATCGCCCGGTCATTTTTGCCTCAATCTTGAATCTTGTGCCTATGACGCACAGCCGTTTTTGTTACTCTTGACCATTTCATCATGTTCAAAGCAAAACAATAGCCCCCCAACCTCCCCCCCCCCCAAAAGAACCAAAACAAAACAACAAAACAAAAACAAAAATCAATTAAAAACTGACCCCACAAAAATGGGATATCACCAGCTCCTCTTGTAAGAGGAAGCAGATCTTCACGGAAGTAAAGCTCACGGAACTGTCGTTCCCTCTGTCCACTTAAAAGAACTTATCAGTATTAACCAAAACTGGAGTTGTTTACGGGTTAAACAGAGGGCCCTGCTGTATTAATGTTCCAAGATTTGTTTTTATTTTGTAGAGGGATGGTAGCCGTCATTATAAGTAGCGCAACATTGAGAAAAAGTTAAGTCTCCACTTGTCACAGTTGTGAATGAACCTCAGTGCAATTCTCACGCATATCCCAGTGTACAGATAGCAGATTCTGCTGCCTGTTTGACCCTCATTGTTGTTGTTGGTGTTGTTTGCAGAAGCTTTGCTCGCACCATAAAGAGGCCATTCGCGCTCCGATACGACCCATACACGCAGAGCGTGCAAGTGCTCAACTCAACGGACAGTGTGGCTCACGTGATCAATGAGGTCAAAGGTGAACTGTCAGTCATCAGTGATGCGCTGATGAAAATGAAAGCCCGCCCACCGATGCCCGTGGAAGTACAGAGTTGTTCCGGTGAATCATCGGGCGTTACCGTGGAAGCGTGAATTTGGTGATTCTCATGTATTGTCACACATTACTGAACAGCACATGCATAAAGCAAAATTTGATCAGCCATGTTATATCATGACAAATTTCGAGCCGAATTGTTGGGATAATGTGTGCCTGATAATTAGTTATAAGCTGACGGTTAGGAAATTAATAAATTTAGATTAAAGATACGAATTGTGGGTATGAACATTAAAATGATATCCAAATTAAAACAGTTCAACCGCTTAAGTCATTTTTCATTGCTCAAATATTACCAGGAAGAGGTGTGCAGTAAAAAGTCGTTGGGATTTGATTCAAACATTATTAATTCTTATATGGAAGCATTTGAGTTTTTATTTTCTGTTTTCCTATCATGTATAAAATACAAAACACTCAAGCCTTATTCCTAGTCAGCCCATTTTTAAGCAATTTTATTATTTATGAATTCCAAAACGCATATTAAATTACACTAGGGACAATATATGTGATTAATATGCGCTGGAAAACATATTTAATATACATACACCGTTTTCTGTTGGAAAGGTGCTTCATTTCTTAAAAATTACACCATGTTGTGGCCAACACAATTTCAATTGTACAAAGTTTTGTCTGATTTCGTGTACATATAGCGCCTTTTTTTTAACTTACGCAATGTCACCCGAGTGATTTGGTTGTTGCATAGCAAAGTAGTTATTTATATCACCACGCGTTGTAAGATGTCACTCGTTGCGTGAGCTGTTGAAGAGTATTATATACAGAAGAAGCACGTTAGTTGAAGGTTCACCCCTGTCATAAATATATATATATATATATATATATATATATATATATATATATATATAAATCGAGTATTAAGTGCAGAGGATGCCACTTGGTTGTTGAAAGTTAATTTGTGTCATGAATGTATATATATTTGAGAGAATAAATCAAAAGGAGTATTACCTGCAGAAGATGCCATGTTTGTGTTAAAACTACATTTAATTAACACAATATAAGTGTTGTTGCACACTGTAGAAGGAGAACATACTGTACTCCTTGAAAGTGTGATATTTACCAGTTTAAAAAATGCTCATTTTGTCATTGATTAAGAGTGCAAAGTTCTCATTAACATCAACCTCACATTGGAGATCGGGAACCCACAAGTAAAGACGTGAGGTTGTATGCAGTTTTTTTCGGGTTATCTCACAACAAGGATGCGAATTGCATCGACTTATTTCTCTGATCCACAGTATTATTCACCGTAAAATGCCTTCTGACAGGAGAAGCATTATTTCTGTTGCCGTCTTCAAATTTCTCAATCTGATCTTGCGTGTGTGTCTTATGCCACATGTGGTATTTCCTACTTTACCATGCCTTTTACTCAGTATGCTAGAAAACTAACCGGTAAGAAGGGCTTAAGCTTCTCGTTCGTGGTTTTTACTGGCACCACTGGTCTCCAATGCCCTGTAGATGTACACTATTACGCAACGAACTACTGATAATGTACACAGTTTACAATAGTAGATTTTGAATTTAGTATACACATTAACGCGGAAAATAAAGTAACTACTGTTCCATTAATGAAGATTTTAATATTTTAGCTGTTAAAATAATTGTGGAAATGAGGGCGTAAGACATCTATGGTTCATTATTGTTTGATGTACAGTGGCGAATCGTTTTCTCGTTGTGCTACTATAACCAAATTATAATAATAAAAGTTTTATATTCAAAAGTTACTGGCGTTGGAAAAATATTATCTGTGTCGCTTTTCTGTTAGCTCTGCTCTTGGGTCATAGCTTGCGGGTCAGGTTGTTCCCCCTGTTTGATTTTTTGTTTATTCATGACCGTTTATGGATATCTGCCCGCGATTTCCTCCAGCATAATGCTGGCCGCCGTCGTATAAGTGAAATATTCTTGAGTATGGCGTAAAACACCAATCAAATAAATAAATAAATATATAATCAGCGTTATCTCTCCTGAGCGTGAAAACAAAAATATTACATACATGTAATTCAGTGGGTTTTAAAGAGACATGGTCGCCCACAATTTCGATTTTTAAACAAATTCTGATTTCGACGTCTTAGCGAAGTTTTGAAGTTCGTTCATAAAATAAATCAGCGGCCTTGAAATTACAAATATTCATTGAGTATATAGCTTTTACGAGCCCGGAGAAGTCTTAATTAGAATTCAACACAAAGAGAGGAGACCATTTTTCGTTTTTGATTTATGTTCAGCCGAAAGGACCCTTTTTCCCCAAGTCCCTTGCGGCCATTAGTGGATCTCGGGAAATGCATCATGAAGAGAAAGCGCTTCCACTCTCAGCGATAACTCTCTGGACAAGGCCCTCAGTGAATGGAGAAAGTGCCAAAAGTGCCGGCCGACTCACCAAAAACTGTCACCGCACCTGGGTTGCCCCCAAAGGCTGCAATGTTGACACGAACCCATTCTAGCGCCATTGTCTGATCCCACAGACCGAAATTTCCGATAGCATTGTTGTCCATTGTGCCCAAAAACCTCAACGCGCAGAGTCTGTAATTGGTGTTCACAACATTCATTCCTTAGTGCTAGTATGGTCCACGGATAGTCTTGCCCAGCACCTGCGCTAAATGCACCACTGTGCACCCACACCATAGCGGTTTTAGGTGACGTCATGGACGATTTCAGGGGCGTGTATATGTTCAGATACAAACAATCTTCGTCTATTTTCTCTTTGGGGTTTATAAGTGGATTGCTTACCACCGACTGCCGACACCGTGGCCGGAAGTATGTGGCATTGTACGCACCGGGCATGCGTGTTTTCCACACAGGTTTCGGGGAGCGACGCTCTCCAGCAGGCGAGTCAGTGAAAGGGATGCCCACAAACTGATAAGTGCCAACATACCCTCAATAATCCAGGAACGAGTGTGTACAATTTTCGCTTGTCCACGTAGCAGCAAGGCAGGTACAATGGTAATGAATAGGAGCCGCTCCATTATTTTATCCTTGGCCTGAAGACAAATTTCATCTGTTAAGGAAACATGGATTATTGGCCAAAAATGTGTTGTATATGCCATAGTGATGAAAGTTTGGGGACAGATATTTTTACAGTTGAAGTTGACAAATTTACTACATGCCCATGAACAGTAAGGAAAATCAATGCACTATCACAACACCACGACAAGATAATCCACACAGTGACACTGTCGTGACACTACGACAAGATAATCCACACAGTCTACACAGAGGGCCACGTTATCATGACACCGGAGACAACTCAAAGAGTCACGACACGATGGAAAACATTATCTGCATAATCATATAATCATGACCCCCAGTCACACTATCAGGACACAGAGGTAAGCCAACATACACAGTCACACCATCTTGATGTTAGGACATGACAGATTACACAGTCAGGTTATTATGGTATTAGAACAAGCCAGCACACACAGTCACGTTATCATGGTATCAAGACAAGGCAGCATACCGTGTAACACTATCATGATATTAGGACAGCCCAACAAAACCAGTCACACTTTGATGATGTTAGCGCGCTAGCGCAGCGCAGTAACCCGAAGCCTCCCACCAATGCGGTCGCTGTGAGTTTAAGTCCAGCTCATACTGGCTTCCTCTCCGGCCGAACGTGGGAAGGTCCGCCAGCAGCGGATGGTCTTGGGTTTTCCCCGGGCTATACCCGGTTTCCTCCCACCATAATGTTGGCCGCCGTCGTATAAGTGAAATATTCTTGAGTACGGCGTAAAAGCAGCAATCAAATAAATAAATCAAATCATGATATTAGGACAACCCAACATGCCCAGTCACACTATCATGATATTAGGACAACCCAACATGCCCAGTCACACTATCATGATATTAGGACAACCCAACATGCCCAGTCACACTATCATGATATTAGGACAACCCAACATGCCCACTCACACTAGCATGATGTTAGGACATTGAAACACAGCGACAAGGGCAGTGCAAAACCAGTAGTCACCCAAGCGTGAACTCACACGGCTTTTGTGCACACACCTGTATCTTCAGTCGGTGAATTAAATTCAAACTGGCCTTAAATGCCCAGCTGAGTTCTTTCAACAGACTGGGAGAATATGTAAAGTTATATTAAACATGACTGATTAGTTTTAGAGTGTTTTAATAACTCGATGTTACACAGTAAGACTTGATTGGTGATCATAAGGACCGGTGTTCATGGCAGTGTCGGTATCGGTGTGTAGTTAAGCTTCTTTGTTACCCCTGGGTGGGATGTGTGAAATGTACATTTGATTATTTGACTGATTTATTTATTACGGCCAACATTATGGTGGGAGAAAACGGAACAGAGCCCGATGGAAACCCGTGCACGACCATCCGCAGGCTGCTGGCAGACTTCCTCGCGTATGCACATTTCTTGCTGTGTAAATATTGCTGATATTGTAAACATAGCTCGCTGTCCTCACGTCAGATATACATGTAATGGGCTCGGTTACATTTCTTTGTTTATCGATCTGTTAACAGACTGTTACCCTCATCTTCTGCCACATGTCCGGCGGGCATAGCGATGTTGTCGATTACATGTATCCGTCTAACGTTTGTCCGTGAGCATTTCTTATCAGCCCAACACAGCCAACAGTTTTTACGGAAATGTGGTGAAACGGAATACACTCAAGCGCTAACTGAGTCTTTCACATACTGCGCAAATAGCTACCCCAAATGTGGTAAACTGACGGCTGTGTGGCACTGTCGTCACTGCTCTAGTTTTACTCCGCGTGCCTTTGTGAATGACCCAATGGTTTGATAGCAGACTTCGTCTCGCGAACATGCGTCTGTTATATTACGTGGCTTTTTGACGGTTTCACTCAACACTGGTACTGTACTACATATGCCACCAACCCTCTGTCTGTCTTTCTCTGTGACAAGTTTTATAGCCGGTACACAGCTCTACATGCGTGACAACAGTGACGTTGTGGTGCGGATGATATAAGACACAGGACAAGGAAAGCCTACTCTTAACACCGCCTTTCAACAAACACATTCAGAATGTCACAAGACTTAAACACCTGTCTTTCAACAAAAAAAAATTCTGACATCATGTTTCTGGTTTTCACCATGCACCTTAAAGTTCAAGGTTTAACTTATCATCACTTTTAAGCATCACTTGTTAAAAATTTGGAGATTATAGTATCATATGTATATATGTGTGTTTGGGTTTTACGTCGTATATACTCAACTATTTTTTAGTCATATGAGGAGGAATCCTTAAAATATAAATATTCTACGTCTCCGTGTGGCAGGGCGAGTCCATGCCGCCAAAGTGCTTCCTACACTGGAACATCATGCCGAAGACACCAGACATGACACCCTACTGAGTTGCCTTATACTGACACCGAGCCGATGAGTCCTGTTTCCTTGCTCTAATCTCTCAGTGTCGAGTGACAAGCGAGGCAGCAAGAAATATCTTTTTGTTTTGTTAAATCTTTGGTATGACCCGACCCGGGACACGCATCTCGGGACATCGAAGCGTTTGTACTAACCACCAGGCTTCCGAGTCACTACAGTATTATAGTATAGGCCTGTATGCATGTGTTAGACATTTATGTTTAATACATAAAAATATATGTGTATTTATTAAACACGTTTTGTTTGACGTTTAATCGCCCATTAAACGCGTTGGGCGTTTGTCACTTTACAGCGTATTTACGTCGGAATGACAGGGTATAAAAAAAACTGGTCTAGTTTCTGTATGGTTTTAACGATTTTGTTACTTATAAAACATACTGGGGTAGTTTCGGTTTTCAGAGACTATGTTCTCTGCTTTGTTGTGAACAATGGCTTCTTCTACAGAAATCATGTAGCCCTCGTTGTATATGCTCTATGCTCAAATTCAGTAAAACGGCATTTGAATTGTCGACAACACGATTGGCACAATCTTCACATACTGTTTTCAGTGTCTCCATCGCGCCACCAGGAGATGTTATCGCCGGGGGTCCATTTACCCTGGACTGTAGGATAACCAGAACACCGAATAGCAATGACAGCGTTTATTGGAAGTTTTTCTCCTTTCAATCCCGTCAGTAGCCGTGGGTCCTGTTATCACATCATAGATGGAAGAGGCGAATGTACGTCGTCTACACTAGTTCATCTGGACTTGCACGAGTATCCATACTTATCAGCTGGAATTGCACTGGGCTGTAAGCACGTCAAAGGCGAGGAGGTTTACGCAGTGAAAATAGAGAATCCAGTAGAAACCTACCGCCTGTCGAGATGGAAGTGTGAAATTGGCTCAGAATAAGACGAGATTTATTTCGATGTCAAAGGTAAATATCTTCTTAATTGGCTAGATCGCTGTTTCCAGTAAGTATGACGGACATTTCTTCTCAACGGAGCGATTAAGTCCACGTTGCTACCGGAAAGCATTGCAGCCCTCGGCAGTCATATACATTCACAACCCAACATTATGTTGGAGTTATTGCATGCGGGCCTTTGTCACATCCGAGATTTTATATCTGTTCTTAGCAGAGTTTTAAGTCGCAAACGTAGAAAACTAGATAATGTAATGTTGCACGATAATTATATATGACAAAAATCAACATATGTGGGTCTAAGCCTACTGTGTTTTCAGGGCGTGTTAAACAGAACTTTTGATCGTCTTCTAGCAGCTTACCCTTTCTTGTTCCTAAAATCTGCATCGTTATAACCCTCAATCCGTCCTTCTGGCAGAAGACGTGGTGTGTGTAAGAGGAGTCAGAACGTGGCGTTGACAGGATGGACGGAACAGAAGACCAGAGTTATATTCAATGTTGTGTCAGCTTTTGGACCACGACATGTTGTTTAAGATAGGATAAAATCATGCCCGCAAACGATTGCTATTTTTTCACAATGCAGGCTGACTGAGACCCAGTTTTGAACAGAAGAATGTTCATATGCCAGTGTTTTGGAAAATACACTGCCATGGCGTTCTTTCTGAACTCTAAAAATCATGTTTTTTTAAAGAAAAAAAATACAGTCCAGAATCGCGTGAAAGGCATTTAAATCTGACTTCACGATTGTCAAAAAATGAGTTTATTTTAAGGATTAAAGGTTAAATCTTGATTTAAAATCAGTCCTCCTGACCTTTTATAGTCAAGAATGCAAAAACAGATATTTAACGGCACTAGTTTAGACTTCTCAAGTGAGCATGGAAAGGCGAAATTTGAATGGAAAAAATATTGGTATTTATATTCCAGTAAACTGGCAAAAATAAAGTCGCAACTTATTGGGACAGCTTATTTCTTAAGAACAGAAGTTTATAGCTGAAGCCAAATCATGTTAAATGACAAAGACAACTAAAAATATATTCGATCTCTGTAACATCCATATTCACATACTAGAATATCGGTACTAATTTGGGGGACAATCCATTAGGAATGAACTTAAAACTATTAAAACATTATTGCATATATATATATATATTTTTATCGGAACAAGTTAGAGCACGCCGTCTCGCTGAGTTATTGAGTGCGACATATGCAGAGTCGAATGTGGACAAATCATTTTAGTGTTTTTGGCGAGGAAATAAATCAAGAGATTCCTTAATCACAAAACTGTTTGAAATGTAACCTGTTTCAAAATGTAATCTTAAATCTATACCTGTACAGAAAAATTAGCCACCGTAAAATGCCAAGTAAAAGTATTTAGACTGGCAGTAAACAGGAAAATATTCTGGGTTCGAGCCTACTTCGGCTGACTTTATATAGAATGTTTGAGTCGATCAGAGGAATCTGTTTTTAACCAAAAATCTCTGCCAGTGTATAGTCTTTTAACATCTAACTATTGCCTGTAAAGTTTCGTTATGTTTACTGGGATATCAACAAATAAAACATTTTGTTTATACCAAAAGAAATGTAAATATATTAGAAAGTCGGTATAAAGAAAAGTAAAACTGGTACACTTATCGCAGTAATAAAGCAACACTCTAACTCCAATATGTTCTTTTAATTCTTTTCCGATGGAATGAATCAGAATAGTTATTATCGTATGATATATATTGTTGATACATTACAGATGGACAGCTCCGGGCAGATTCCGGACAAAGGTGGGTACACAGTCAGCGTCACAGAAAGCAACACAGTGACATTTAACAGTGGTGAGTCCAATCCTGCTTCCGTCTTCAAATGGTATGCCACGTGCAAAATCAAGCGCCCTCTAACAGCAGCAAATGTATCAGCAATGCATGAGGAGGCCCCATCAAGGCTCTCGAACCACACAGAACTATGCGATGAGATAGGTATCATTAGCTTAAACCATAATTTAAAACCAGACATTATTCCAGAGTGCATGAATAGATAATTTAATTTTCTCAAGGATATACCATCTAAAGGCGAATGTTTATGTGAATATAAGTTCTTGGGGACAGTCTAAGAGGGATTACCTTAAGACTGTTAAACCAGTATTACTTACCTCAGTGCAGGTTAGGGGACGCCCCTTGCTGAGTGTTTGGGTTCGACGTATGCAGAGTCGAATGTCGACAAATCTATTTAGTTTGGTCAAAATTTGGCGTGGAAATAAATCAGTGGATAACATTTTTTATTTATTGGATTAAAGAGACAATTTCTGTAATGACAAAACAGATTGAAATGTATCCTATTTCAAAAATTGTATATGATTGTGCAAACAAATTAGCCACTAAAATGCCCAATAAATGTATTTAATCTAGCAGTAAACTGGAAAATATTTTGGGTTTGAGTTAACTTCGGGTCACTTCATAGAAATTCGTACAGACTGATTGGAAATATAGTTTTATCTCAGCTATCGTATGGTATTTTTAACCTTTAACTGTTGGCTGTAACATTTCATTATGTTTACTCTACGGTATCATCGAAGAAAACATTTTCTTGATCCAGAGATAAAGCTAAAAAGATTACAGTCCCTCGATAGCAAGAAAAGCAAAATCAGCACTCTTATCACGATAGTAATACTTACACAAAAGTATTGATCTAATTCTTTTCCAATGGAATAAATAAAAACAATTATTACCGTATGATATATACTGTTGATATATTACAGTCGGGCCAGATACTGTACAGCTCACGGGAGATTTCGGTAAATCGGGAAACACTGTCACCGTTACAGAAAGCAGCACAGTGACATTTACATGTACCAGTGGAGAGTCCCACCCTGCTGACGTGCTCTCCTGGAACAACAACGACAGGCCTATAGCACCAGCGGAGGTATCAGGTGTGAGCTTACAACGAGGGGCCCAAAGGCGGGTATCTGACCACACAGCTGAAGACAGTGACCTGACACATGAGCAGAAGGAAACTGCTAACTTAACACTACTTCTAGTTGGCAGTATGGTAAACTAGGAACGGGTGATGTCACAGCGGAAACAGATGTTAAACTAGAGAAAAGTAAAACGTGACGTTTTTTGAACTATGAACTATGAATTCTTTATCGATACATATATACATTTGGTCTGGTGTTGTTTTTTTCTTTTAAACATAAATGTACATAATGTGTCAGTAGTTCCTCTGCAGGGCTGAATTGAACACTTTTTTGAACACTTTTTTGAGTTTGTATTTTCAATTTCGAGACATACGTTTCACATTCAATGCAAAACCCATTCAATGCTAAGCAAAGCCTGTAGCATCCACTGACACATTACGGTCCAACTGCTAATTAATGCTGATTGGCCCATACAATTGATGGCAAAGCTTTTGTCGTCCATTTAGATTAGAAACATTTAGATTGCAAACGTGCCGCACGTACACGGCACACCATGCGGTTCGCTGTCAAGGGCGATTACTCTGCACCTGCAAATCCCACTAATGGGATGGTTGAGATTAAGATTACCAAGAATATAAAATACTACAAAACTGAGTAAAACTGCTGTATAAATTTCCAGATTAGCAAAACTTACCCCCCACCCCGCCCCCCGGGCGGCACGACATACACCCCCGAGGAGCACGACATGAAAAGAATTAGGTAAAACAACAATAGAGAGGTGTTACTCACATTGCACTGAACTTCACTGGTCTGGATTGCACTTATGAAAACAATCATGACGTCACCAACTACCATGCATCCCAGTTGTTCCACGGTTAGCTAACACCATCTTAAATCTGCGTGGCTGAACCCTGGGTTAGTCATAGTGTTAGCTAAGCAAGGGTTAAATGTCTTCATGTTTGTATTAATGACTGGTCAATGGAGTGATGGGCCAGTATAGATCAAGCGTTGTACGCATAGAGAGTTCCAGCGTATGCCATGGCAACAAGGGGAAATTACCTTTACACTGTAATAACATGTTTATACCTATTCAGATAGTGCATCTTATAAAAGTCATCAAAACTACATTCATTTTTAAATCTCCTATCTTTCCTGTACAAAAAAAATAACTGATAACATTGTTGCAATATACTAACTGCAACAATTGTTGAACTATGGTGCCATGGCAGCTTGCTCATTCTCCTTTATGCTTTTCTCTGTTTAAACATGTACCATGCATTACATGGGCATGTATAAACACATATGATTCATTTTTCAGTATTTCAAGTCTCTATTTCAAATCAGTATAGTTTAGGTAAAAACAAAATTCCTTGATGTTACAAAAGTCGTGAATAATGTAAAATAAGGGAGGAGTAAGTCATTTAACCCACACTCATCCATAAGTTCAAATTAATCCTGGGTTAGGGTCAATTTAACCCAGGATTAACTTTAAAACCGCTTTGAACAACGCAAAGTAGTTAACCCAAGGTTAGCAGATTTAATCGCTACCATCCCTCGAACAACCGGGCCTTGAATATGTACGTCAAGATGTTAAATATGACGGCACTAGGTGGAAGTGCGGCGTTCGGTAGGAAATAGGATCGAAGAAACAGTGACGGGGTTGCTCCCTGCAAATATATTTCTACGAGAAGCCTTAAAATTACAGAAATGTAAACAATTCTATCCCTCTTACCTGTGGTTAAATATACATATTATTAAAATGACCTTTCGAGTGACCTTTTCGATGACACTAACATCGAATGCATGTGTAACCCAACATACCGGCTTGTACGTTTACCTCAAGGAATAATATTCCGTCATGCTGCTTACTTCTTGAGCTGAAGGAATTTGATCTTGTTTACTTGGTAGATTACTTTTATAATTCATATACTTTATACAGCGGTGAAATATCGGGATTTCTTTCAATGATGAATTTCCTACCTCGTATATTTTGTAAATATCACTTTTGTAGATTCAGTTGTAGTACTTTACACTCAGACGTCATGACATCGAAAAAAGATACATTTTGTTTCATGACGTTCCATTCTGAGCTCACCGGGATGACGTCATAATAAACAAAGACATAGAACCTGTGGTTGTTTTACATGGACTCTCCTTTGGAACGATCGAGGCAAGAGGGGTGAACAGGTATCAACTTGAAATACAAGAAAAAAAAAAAAACAAAAACAAAAACAAAAAAAAAAAAAACAGCAGTAAAAAGGAGGTGTCCATTGTTTTTGAACTCGGCGATGAACAGTGCGACCTCGTCCAAAAATAATGGAAACTTGCTTTTTTACTGTAGTTATCACAACGTATAAGCAGTGAATGAAGCCATTATTTCTTAAATATTGTACAACATATCTTGCTATTGTCTGTTGTCATGTATTATGTCCATTGTAAACAGTCACCTGTGTTTGTAATGACCTAAGAATAAGCAATGAAGAATTTTGTACTTTCAGTATTGTACGCAGAAATTGTACGCCTTGCTAACCGGCGCCGTGCGAAATATATCTTTTGAGCCATGAACATGGTGGTTGTCTTGTGTTTTTTCATTGACCATTATGTCCATTACATACAGGATAGTATTTTTGTTTTCATTGCATAACGTATGTACATAATAAATGATATACCTGTGATATGAAAAAAACACACTAAAATGCATCTGGTGAGTATTTTTACTTCCAGAAAATCAAAAAATATTTAACTAACCAAAATTCCGAGCAAAAAAATCGCACATTACTTGTTTGCCCTTCAATGGCGCCAGTGCATCATATGTGTGACTTAATTCTGGCATTTCCGGTGTTGAAGAGCAATCTTTTTAGCCTGTAAAGCGGATCTAAACACATCTCAAAATGGCTAGAGCTTAATTTAGACTGGCTGTTTGGTACAAAATGGTCAGGTCGCACATCAGTTATCCCATGGAGGTTCGAGTGGAATGCAGGAAAACTAATCCAATCGTAATTCGGGGTGTGATAAGCAGAGTTGAATGCTGCACAAATCAGCATGCCGCCAATATGACGTCTTACACTAGGGGATATCCCAGGCGGAGAAGCGTGTAGAGAACACCAATCTTCACGAAACTTAGCCTATCGTCTTGAAAACATATAGTTTGAAAAAGAGTTTTGCTCTTTAAATCACTTCGGCGCCATGTTTCAGATACTTCGAAGATGTACTTTTTGTGCGTCAAATTTTGATCAACCAGGACAGGTCACCTTTACGATCTTAAAACAATGAATCTTTGTAACCAAACCGAACTGAAACGGGATCTGCGCCATAATCGGTAGTTCTTCGGTGCATTGGTTTTGTTGGTTCATTCTCTTCGTACATATTACAGATGTTCTCAGTGGTTCGTGACACTCTTGAAGGCATTTGGGCTGTCTAACGTTGGTCGGAGATCACTTGTGTACCATCTTTATGCAAGGAGTATCTAATTTGTCATTAGACAGCACTGTGGTCTCCACTCATAATCCTGGACCTGATTTCACAAAGAGTACTCCTTTGCTAAGTGCATTTCATATCTTCACACGATAAGTGTTGCATATCTTCACACGATGGCAGTTGAGGGAATACTTAGCTAAGTGCGCTTCACGAAACCGAGGCCTGGCCGCAATCTTACATGTAAAAACTCTTCAATGTGAAGTTATGCAACAATGAAATAAAAAGATAAATATGATTTCCATAAGTGATTTGATTAGGCAGAGGCAGAAGCACAGCATATGGAACAAGGCCATTATTAGACTATTAGAGTCACGACCCTTCCGGCTATGTCCAGAATCGCTCACGATCGGACAGAGATTTTACTGTTGCCGAAAGTTTTCCTTGTGACAATATACCCCTCTTTTGAAAACAGATCGTCAAGTGTATCATAATGCGCCATGTGTATAATCTGCTTTTCTGCGACCACACAGTTCAGTCAAGAAATGCTTTTCATATTTCTTTTATTGGATATCGTTTGTCTTTTCGGCTATCTCGTATAAGACATCGTGAATGAATAATAGTTAATGCCAATGCCAAAATCGTCCCTGAACGAAGGAAATATAGCAGAATTTGAATTGATATACCTAACCCCGCAATTCCAACGTTTGCGTACTGTTCATCAACGATGACTAGCGCGTTGCTAGTCCTTGATAAGAGCTTGTAAATAGCTGTGTTTCAAGTAAAAATAACTCTCACCCCGAGCAAAATGTTAACCACGAGGCCACTAGTTATCGTGTTCGATGGCCAGTGACTTCTCTTCATTTCTCATCATTGGTTTTGGAAACAAGACAACGCTACGCCAGATGTATATAGGTATCAGTGAAGTATCCCTTCCATAGTTAGAAAAAAAGCTTAAATTTTATTTTTTGCATGCTGTAAAATTGAGTTATAACAATTAATTATCCTCTGTGACGTCGTGCAATGCCAGTTTACCATTTTGTGGTAGAGCGCTTACGATACGAGTCGTGCGTCATCGTGTTTCCTGTTGGCGTATTTCATTGCTTCCCAAGAATTCCAGATTAAAGGAAGGTGTATTGAGTGACTTTGATAAAAATGAGTTTACTCTTTAATAGAAAGAAATTTTTTTTGCAGCTGTGTATGTTATGGTGTGTTTCACCACCTTATCAGAAACAGCTAATCTTCTATCATTTCTTGTCGTTTCTTTTAAAGATCTCAAAAAATAATTTCTCGTCCATATCATGTTAGCGCGTTATTGCAGCTCAATGACTCGAGAGACTCTCACGTATCCTGTAGTTGCGAGTTCAAGTCCATCTCAACAGTTCATTCCAGAATGAAAGTTTAAAAAATATAATCTGATACATTCCTTCTGACATGTTGTCTTCCTACCAACCGGTCAAGGGCGAGGTCAGGTGCAAAATTTGAAAATATTAAATTTCTAACTTCACCGTATATGTGGCTGTTTACTGGAGAAACGAGCTGGACATAAACGCTATCACAAGAAGTAACAATGTTAACACATGTAGCACCTTAAAGAGAATCACGTCAGGTGTTGGTCGCTTCCGCCATACACTATTTCCAACATTTATATCTAAGGCGCTGACGCCACTGTTTCGTTTTGTTGTAAAATATATGGCTCTCCTCAAATGCGGATATACCAATATAATACTTGTGTGGCCACTCTAACCAAACAGAATGAAGAATGTAAAACAAGTTTTTGAACAAATATTTTTTTATTCCTCTTTATCATTGTTATAATAAAAATGTCAAAACATAAAGAATATACAAACATATTTTGCTTCTGGATTTCCATTATAAAATTGTGTTGGCAGATATGCACATTTAGACATGATTACATCTGTATACACAATATACTAAAAATAATTACAAATGCAAGACTACTGAACACAATAAAGGAACAGTCGATGAACGAGAATTGCTTGTAATAGAACCTGCTACTACATAGTTTGTGGTATTAAATGATTTTTTCTTTAAGATTAACCCTGAATTGGTTTCAGACTCGACACAGGAACAGTACATAAAAAAAACAAAGAGAGGGTAAAGCACGACCATCAGTTATACTCCACATACTGGTGTGCCATTGCCACCACACGGCGTCTTCAACTTTGCAAAAACCTTCGCAGTGGAAAGCAAGTACATCATAACTTTTACCCACATGTTAAGAATGGTGAAAATCGATCTGACGACAGAGGGCCAAGGTAACCTTCCCTGCCGATGGAGACCTGAGTGGTCAAGAGATGTATGAAGTGAAGCAACAAATATTAAAACTGAATGGCGCTTTGCTGTTGATGAGTAGGGTATGGAAAATGATTTTCACCTGCTCAACTTCGCACTAATACTTTACCGGTATTAATTCACGTATAGTCTTAAAGGCTAATACTTCAGCTGGTGCTCCTTGACATTCTGTTGATACTGCTCTCCTTTGTTTGGTGGTTCTCGTCTCTTGTGTCTTCTGCATATAATGATAATCCCTGCTATGACCAATACGAGGAGAACGAATCCCAGGCTGACAAAGCCGGCTATTAAGGGCAGGTTAAGTGGAGAGTTCAGGTATTTCAGGGACACGGAGACGACGTTTGAGCGAGGACTGACGTTACCGTTATCGTCCAGCGCCTCCAGAGCAAAGTAATATGTAACGCTTCCTGTTAGAAGTAAACAGACACAGTAAATCATGTCTCGTGAAACTGAGTGAATGAATGAGTATGGCTTAATGCCACATTGGCATTATTGTAGCAATATCATGGCAGTAATGACAGTGAAATGACATAGAAAAGACAATAACACCAAGGAAGTTGTATCCAATGAGGTGCTATTTCCCAAGAAATGTGGACTGCAATTTAAATCGCTGAAAGATCACAAAACGACACCGGAAATGCAAAACTGATCAATACACTACAAAGCTTATGCCCGAATTTTTGTTTTACTCGGGGTATGGTTTCCAGTGGTTAGTTTAATATGGCATACTGAGAAGAAATCCTCGGTAATGGTCAAATCTCATTTGATTTTTCGGTAGTGCTATAGCTCATAAAGGGGGACAACTGCTCGTGCAAAGTTTCTAGTTGGGGGTCTAAAACATTTGTTTTTCGCACCTTTTTCTTACTCTTTTGACCGCACATATGACCTTCTCTCATCCAAAATAAACGATTACTATACGGGTAGCTAACTTTGATCGGCATATATATTTCTTAACCGTAATTAAAGAAGTCCAAACGGACAATTTAAGCCAGCTTTTAGTTCTGTTACCAATGGGAAAAACTCATATCAGGTAATTATATTTCCCCTCAATCACACAATGAAACAACTTTAAAGTCACATATAGCGACGTAAAAATTGCGGCAATAGAAGAATAATCCCAGTCCATGTTGCTAGTTTTAAATATATAGGTAACATCATTGAATACATTATATACAAAGGAGAAATAACCTTACCTGTTTCCTCCACATAAATCGTGTATTTCTCTTCCGTACCAGCGGTCTGTGGTTTTATATCCACTTCTACCCTAGTAGCTTCTCGATGGTTTGCGTATATTGTATTAAAGTCTTTGGATTTCCACAAAGCATAAGACGACGCTGCAATATAAAATCGTTCAATGCTATAAATCAGTATGATAATATTGAAGGAGTTTAGCCAGAGACAGACATTTCTTTATTGTTAGCGCAAGCGCACCTAGCCCATGCACTCTTTCGTGACGTAATAGAACAGTTCTATTATCTGCTCGGTGTATCCGTCGAGTTAGGTGTCCGTCGGTTGGTCACTCAGTTATATTTTGAACATCCTATTATAACTTTTAACACGAGCTATTTATTTCATGAGAAGCCTAAGTGGAAAGGGAGATGGAATTTTTCAGAATGTCACAGATGCTGCGAATACAGACAAATATTTCCTAAAAAAAATTATCTCGTGTGCTATGTTATACTCGAGAATAACGGTATTTATAGACACGTGGAATCGGAATTGGGGAAAAAACAAATGTCCTCAACCATTCAACCCGACACACTTCCTTTAAACACACCAACATCCATTCTAGCCATGACTGAACTCCACGGGGTTATACCCCTTTAATCTATCGTCTACTCTCACCACACCCCTACTCTCACCCCAGACTATGGCCCTCTTGGCTTGGGCTTAAAATGTTTCGCGAAATGTGTGAAACAGTTGGTGATTGTAAAGGTTCAGAATTTAAGCTAATGATATATAGAATGAATAAAAAGTTGAAATCCATTATCTTTCAGATTTGGAGCATATTTAATAACTTGTCAATATATTGTCCGCTTATACCCACTGACTTAATAAAGATTACAATCTCAGACACTTAAGGAAATATAACCTTTCATAATTTCCTTCACCCCAATGTGTCAATTGTGAAACACTTCGCCAGTCTTCGGGTTTATGTCGAGTTGACCGAGTTGGTTACCGACATATGGAGACCAGCCATGTGACGTATTAAATAGCAACACAATACATCAGAGGTCAAAGTCTCGACGTACATGTAGGGGTAGATTTGTCTCTAAGCTTAGACTGCCCAAAGTGTATGTGACGTCACCTACCTGTCCCCTGATCCAGATCTGCCCCTGTAGCTGTCCAGCTGAGAGTTACTTCCTCCGTATCGTCGTCCACACTCACTCGTAAGTCCGTCACCTTCCCAGGTGGAAACGCATCCATGCCTAACAGGAAAAAATCAGTTATTATTACGGAACTTACTCAAGGAAGACAAATTTACACATCAAACGCGATAAATAGGGTAGTCTTAATTAAAAAAATGGTAGAAATTCTGGCTACATCCGTGTATTCTTTAGTCGTTTCCTGCTTTTGTAGCTAGGTGAAAAGAACGAAGTTAAAGAAAAGAGTTTTTGAATGCTGAAAAAGTAAAGAATTCTGTGATGGTTATAGATGCTTGGTTTAAAATCGCTGCGCATGACATTGAAGAGAAAGGTCTATCAAAATCTGTGTCTCTCTAGCTTTATGTTATTTAAAACAATCCGTTTACTATACACATCATACAAATGAATAATACCTGGTGTAAAATTCACCAGGCGAAAGGACCCCGCTGACGTCACACGCTGAAATTCTTCCGTCTGTTGTCTAGACTCGGTATTTCGACGCTCTCTGTTTCTTCCCGCCGCTCCGCTTCCGCCTGTTCCAACGATTCTGTCTTTCATGACAACGGACACTGGTGAGTCGTTTACTCTCACTTTTACATGATATCGGCCGTTGTCAGTAAAGTTGGTCACATACGAGGAGTAAATGCCGTCATCTTTCGACGTGTCTCCACCTGTTATGTGTATAGCAATTTGTATTAAATTGTATCTTAACACATTGATCGTTGCAAGCAATATGTTTATAAGATGATTTCATTTCCATTCCTTAAGGCATTCCTTAACGGAACGCAAATTATTCTCAGAATTCTGTGGTTTTTCTTTTTGTTACAGCATATACCTATTTAAGTTAGCAAAATGTTATGGCAAACAGAAGTCTTTGAAGGCGAGAATTTGCTGAGAATGAAGTGTTTTCCTTTGAATAGTGTTTCAGTTTCTAAACAATGTGGCATATGCCTGCTGATGACATCTGGCAGAAATGGACAAATATTTTTTCTTAAGACTATTAAATAAAAGTACGGCCATTACATATCGCATGAAACAATAGAATATCCCGTCTTGCTCAACGAAACAACAATTATCAGAGTTATTTATTAATTACCATGATTAAGACAACCTGAATTTGAGTAATCTTCCTTTACAGACTCCTATGTTACCTCACCACAAACAGAACAAGTTTATGTATGTATGTATGTATGGGTTTAAGGTCGTACTCAACAATTTTTCAGTCATATGACGACGAGGAATCCTTGGAATGTACATATAATGTGCCTTCTTCCATGCCGCCAAAGTGGTGCCACCACTGGAGCATCATGGCGATGACACCAGACATGACACTATCCAGTCACATTTTGAGTGTATGGCAAACATTTCCACACAACCCGTTCAGCGCTTGAGTAAAGCTAGATACAAGGATGCAGTTGGTTTCTCTGTCAGTGGCAAGTTGTAATGTATGGTTGTGAATTTGATTTAGTCATTTCGCTCTCTATATTTTTACATGTCATATAATAATATCGGTTTTGACAGAGCTATGAACTCGGCGATGTTGAAAACTTGGAAACTCACCTGCGCCATTATCTCTCAGTGCCAGCTGTATAGAGGACGCCTCTTCCCCACCAGCATCCGGCCTTTCCAAAATGGCTTCCACGTTGGCTTGCAACACTGGGGACAAGCCTGTGTTGAAGACAATTTATGTTTTCAGTTTGTGGCGTAAGAAGTTATATACACAATTTGAAATCATTATTCACCTATATTAAGATGGTCTTTGTATGTCCTGAACACTGCACCAAATGTGACTGTACCGTCAACTTATTCATGAAATTGAACGGTGTTTGATGCCACACTAACAATACATTACACCAGGGTGGTCTGCTTTCATGGCTGTGGGAAATTGAAGTGTCTAGGTAAAGCTTTCACGGTCCAGACAAACTTTCTGACTTACCTCAGTCGAAGTGAGTCTGCAACCTCATTGGTTGATTATATATTTAAAGATCTTTAAAACATATCCACAAAACACACAAAGAGAAAATATTTTCTGCTCTTTGTTTATAAATTTCATACGGATTATATGCCCGTGAGATAAGTTATACAAGATAACTTACGTTATATATTTTTCACAGCTTATTTGGGCATTGTTCCTGGAGACGTTTAATTGACGTGGCTAAAAGTCCAGAGATTTCTCTTTCACTTGTCTTGAGTAATCTCCATTTACAGACTCACATCTCACCTTTGGACACACTGACATATAGTATTTGACGCTCCCATGGGAACTTGACGGTTTTCTTCGCCCACGTTGCTGTGGTTACAATTGGTCCGCTCTGATCCGTCATACCTGACGTCACAGTTATTGTGACAGGTTGTTCTATTGGATTTGGGTTTCGGATACTCAACTTCCAACGGCCTTTCTGTTAAGATGTAATGTTTCATAAACGATTAGTTTAAGGTTTCAAATTGTTTGCCATTTTTTTTTTTAAAATTTAATGAACATGTCAATTATTTTCTTTCAGTTTTAAAGACGTTTTTATAGGCAGGGATGTGGCATATAGCTATAAAGCTATCATTTAGGGTACGTAATATTGTTATAGGTACTTCCTTTTACACAGTGCTGTTATTAAGGATAAAATCCCCGATTCAAAAAAATTCTACCCAATTCACATACAATAATTCAATACAATAATCCAATAAATAAATTTCTCAAAGACGTTTTTTAAAGTCTACACTCTGTGAGTGGGGTTGGGTTGCTAAATAACGAAACTTACTTCTGCCACTCCAAGGATTTTTATCCGGGTCTCTTTGAATTCCGTGTCTATGATGCATTCTGGATCATTGCTGGATATGGTGCGGCCAGATGGCGTCGTCACCTCGATGATGATCATGTGAACAGAATGGCCAATGAGAAACTCTGTCTTTCTGCCGATGGATGAATCGATGACGACTTTCTCTTCGTAAGAGTCGTTTCCCTTGATCGTGATCGACTGACTAGTTAATTGTATTGGTCTGTCCAGGATCCCTGAAGTTAAAGACGAGTAGGTAGATCAGCTGACAAGTCTTGTTTAATATAGTGCGAATGTCACTACGTTTGATGCTATACTTGGATTCCTTTACTCGTTCATCATCAGGAGAGTTTAATGTCACACCCCAGATCCCGTATAATATCCTCTCTATGACGACCGAACAGAGTCATACTGAAACTTTCTTCAATATTCGGAGCATCAGTTGCATTGTTTTCTCCTCTCTTATTTGTTTAAATTATTTTACATTTACTTAATTTCATTATTTTCAGAAATATATTCCCTTTAACAAATCTCACCAGTTCATCTGTCATGACATAGGTAACATATCGAGCAGGCAAATGTCAGATTTCGTCATCCCTTATATTTAGCCGTTAACATGTATATTTTTGCACCAAGGTCGTGCCAGAGTTCATGTAGCTTTCATTGGCACGGATCACCAAATATGCTCTATATTTATATATTTCATTGATGTTTTTCGGCGCTCTCAAGAATATTTCATTTATACGACGGCGCCCAGCAATATGGTGGGAGGAAGCCAGGAAGGGCCCGGGGGAAACCCATGACCACACGCAAGTTGCTGGCAGACCTTCCCAGATTCAGAGGATGTCTTACACATAACACTGATTTGAGTGAGCCACTGACCTGTTCCACGTTCTCCTAAGGCAATGAAAGCTTCGTTTAAAGCGTTGGAGTCGCCTTTATCGGAAAAGAAGTAAGAAGAACCGAGGGTCACTTTGGCTAAATCTTCTATCTTCTGGTCTGCTTCTTCCGTAATGGCGATCGTGTCAACAATAACGTTATTGGAGATTACCTGCAATCATTTGAAACAACACTGTATGTTTTATCTCAGAATATCATATAGTTAAACTTGATCCTTAATGTAAGCTTAAACGTAAAAGAATCTACGTTGCGTGACTCCCTGATGGTGCAGTAAAGAGACCATACATAAAGGCAGAAGCCTTTGTTACATGCCACGGCGTACAAGCTGCACTTGATTCATAACAGCCTATAACAGGCGGCGATGCTGTTTGAACTTTTATTAGATTGACCTATGATAAAACATTGTACAGAGCTCAAATCATTCAAAGCAAACTACCTGATGTCTGACATTAGCCAACCAAGGAGGCCTGTTTTCTTTGCCGTCAGAAACAAGCAGTATAACGCCCCCTGCAGGATCCTGTCCGCCACGTGATAACACTGCCATAGCCTTCCGCAATCCTGGAATAATTGTTATTCGCATTAGGTGAATATTGAAAACCAACAATTAAATCAAGAGTTGCTACTCCTGAATAGTTAGTTCTAAGTCTTGACAACTCGCTCCAGCTAATTATAGCTGTTTTTTTAGTGTAGCGGCGTTTTCAGGAAAGTAAATGTAGCACAATTTATAGCACAAGGCTTTACAAGTGGTTTCAGTTTAATCAGCTTTTGAAAATGAGGTTTCAAAGTGGCTGAAACATTACAACCAAGTCCGGTCAAGCGGCGAACTCTTTCTTTCTTTTCTGTAACATGTGACTGTTTCTGTATATATAGTTGTATTCATAAATGAAAGCGGTAGAGTTGGATTCTAGCCTGCAGCCTTATTGTTCAGCAACTCTGGCTACGGCAAGATAAACACTTTTTTGAATGGGCAATGAAGATGAACTAAACCTGTCAAACACATTTGTAAATGTAGTTTCGATAACAATCATACCGTCCCCTATGCTTGTCGCTCCGTAAGCTGTCTTTGGGATCTTATTCACGAGTTGAGCTCGTGTAGAGTTCTTCACCGCGGTAAGATGAGCCTTAATGTAGGCCTCGCTGCTGAACCAAACAATCCCTATCTGGTCTCCATCGACGGCCACGTTCAGGATGTAGTTCTTAACAGCCTGTCGAAAGTAATCAAATCAAAACAATTGATATATACAACTTTTTACGTGTTACATGTATCCAGGTGAGAAGTATTTCATACATAGACACGCCTAGGGCCGATTTCACAAAGCAATTTTTAACTGAAGTCAAAGCCATTAAACTCAGTTTTACGGCTTACTGGATACTTCATAGTTTTGAAGTTTGTGCCACTGGTGCAATGACATGGCATACATGCACCATCCATGCTTTTATTTTAAAATTTCAAAAGAGTTTAATTTTAGTTTAGTGTTAAAAGTTTTACTTAAGTACAAAGTTGCTTTGTGGAGCCTACCCCAGGCATGTTTGTGATTTACGTACTTCTTTTACCTTAAAATACTTCACTGCTGCACGATGCGGTGGGGTTCACGAGTAGACGAAACCCAAGAAAAATCGTCACATCGTCTGTGCTGCGTGAAATCTTTCGTCACATAAGGTAGCCAACAGAACCAGGTAAAGGTGGTTTCGAACGCGCGACTCATTTCTTAGCCAATGCTGCCTACACCATTTGATTAACTTATCACATTCAATAATTTCGAAATTTTACCTACAAACATGATAAATTATCACATAATCAATTTGCCACTGAATTTAATAAAGGACATCGGGCATCACACTTAGTGTGAGGACAGTGAAGACGCCAAGCTGTTTAATATATGCAACAGAAACAGGCTTCTTTAGGATTTTAAAAATAGAATTATGAGGACAACATAAATGACGAGTCGATCAATAGCAGTTAACTTCAGCTGTAATGCGAATATAACCTTTTGTTGCCAAAGCTTTTTGATTGGTGTTTTACTCCGTGTTCACGAATATTTAAAATTCATACGACTTGGACAAGCATTATGGTGAAAGGAAACCGGTCAGAGCCCGGAGGATACCCGGGACCATCGGCAGGTTGCTGGCGGACCTTCCTACGCACGGTGGAGGAGAGGAAGCCAGCATGAGCAGGACTTGTACTTGTATGAGCCTTAGAGCTCTCAAGCGATTAACCAATTTCTAAATTCCAAAGACCTGTTTTCCATTTCTTTGACCTTTTTAATATATTGAAAACTTAGTAGCGTGGATCTGCGCATATTACCTACATAAGAATGAAGATGAAAATATTCAGTTTTATTCGTTTAAAATGATTACTGAAACTACGCCTATTTGTCCTTGGATACTGTACCATATTTGGAAGGAATGTGATGGCGTGAGTAAAGACAGAAAGAGAAACACTTCGTAATATGGCTAAAATAGTGACATGTACATGTAGTAATTTAAGCCCAAACAAAGACATACAGCAGAATTACATACCTGTGCCAGCTTATACAGCTTGTTGTTGTGTGTCATGCTACCGGAGGTATCTAGCACTATGACTGTCCGTTTACTGCTGTGTTTTACAAATCGGAACGTGGGCTCAGTACTCGTCACGTCACGTGGCAGATTTGCGCCGTCTGCGAAATCGGGATGGCTCCTCAAAACCTGTGTCACAACAATATATTTCAACACAAGCATGATAGCCAAGAATGAAAAACGAAAATAATACACATACCATGTCACATCTTTAAAAAAAACCTTCCACTGGAAAAAAATGTGCTGAAAATGTAGATGCCGTCTGACCTGTCCTAGAATTTTAACGAAATATGTTTTGCCAAACCATAATTCAGATCAAAATTAAACACATAATTTACAGATGACCTTATGATGATAAAACACAATACATATATAGTTATGATCTTAAGTCATATCAATTGATTTCGCTCTGTTGTAGTTACGAGCTAACTGCAAAAAAGTGGAAAAAAGAGAGCCCATACCTCCCACACGCTTTTCCCGTCACAATTCCGGTTTTGTGTGGTCGGGGCCTGGCGATTGTGTAAAGTGTTCGGCGAATTTGTGTCGTTGTCACAAAACCAGACTACGTGGTCTAAAGTGTGGCTGTACATGAGGGAGCCGTATTTCCCAGAGAGACCCTCTTCGTCCTTGAACCGACAGAATTCATTTGGCAAACCATTCTTGAAGTCACAGAGGCCATTTCCCTTTATGAGGTCATACAACTCTCCTGTTCAAATAAATAAACGATACAAACTTGTTAACCGATTGCATGACAGAATGACTCATCTATTTGTCACTTGGCTGACTGCCTGATATGTGGCATGGGAGACTGATTAACTGATTAATTGATTAATCGATAGGAAAATTATTTTACACTATAAGATACCAACATCTGAAACTATTAAAACAAGACCTAAAACACGGTATAAAAGTCACTTTTTGTATCGCGTAATTCTTCAGTATTTATCCCCTGCGCTAGTATTAACAAGAATATTATGCAAGAATTCTGGACGCTGCTTTTCCTGGTCCAAGGTTTCAGAATATTGCGTGAACTTTTTGAATTGCTCCTTGCAATTTGTTATTACCTCTAAGAGCTGTAGAACACCTGTTTCCTTCTATTTCTCCGTTCTCGGAAGCATAAAATTCCGGACTCAGAAACCCATCTGGATACTCGTCAAACACGCCATACCGTAAATGAGCCCATTCGTGTACAATAACCTGTCATAGCATAATGAAATGGAACACATTTTTACATAAACATAACTAGGTCATTATAATGTTTGCATTTTAACCAAACAATAACTGAATGCATGACAGGAAATTGCATAATTAAAAGCGGATGGATTTATCTTTAACAGTGGTTCTTGTTTTGTTAAAACAATAAATATTATTATTCTACCGGAACAGAATTTTATTCTTTATATACATTAATATTAGTATTATATATATTATACTGTTCTTCAGCATAATATTATATCATAAAGCAAGCTGAAGAGAAAATATTCAAGAAGATACTTAAAATAAACGCACATTAATTTCATCCGAGAGATATTTCTCAAACAAAAGGTAAAAGAGAAGCACATGTTGATGGCAGTGTCTCCAACACTGTAAAACGAAGATTAATGTTTAAAACATGAGATCCGTATTTACTGTCGCTAAAGGGACATCAAACTGTTGCAAATCGAATGAGTCATCGAGATGCATTGTATGCTGTGTTAACATTCACTATCCTTAATATAACAACGGTGTACTCAAAAGCTGTCAAAGCAAAGATCACCGTGAGCGCTGAGAGAAGTCGAACTGCATACAATTATAAAATTGGTTATGTTACTCTCGATACACGAAAAGACGCAATAAACGTCGGGATCGATTACAATGGAAGAGTCCGGATGAATTAAATGCATACCTTTAAGATTAAGGTTATTCTCCAAAATGCAGTTGGAGATGGAGTTTGTAAATGACGGATTGGTTTGCTTAATTTGTTTAGCATTCCATCAATATTAAACTGTAGGGGAGCATAAATGTTAAAGTACAATGAGGACGTTCAGTGAAAGAAGCAACGCTGATTACTATGCTGATTGTACAGAAAAAAATTGATGAAATCAAAGGTTATGATATGACACTATTGATGATGACAATAATAATGAAGGAAGTCGACAAAGATAAGGCTGTAGACAATGAAAGCGAGGAAAATGATAATTATGACGATGCAATAATATACTGGCAAAGATGACGATGACAACAACGACATTAACAAAGATGGCGAAAATGGTGATTTTGACAATGTAATGAGAGTCATGATAACGACGTTGACGATGGTGACAATGATCGAAATGACTATAATGACGTTGTCTTGGTAAAATCACAATGCTGAGGACCAAAACGGCGGCGAGGATGATGATGATGAGAAAGACAATGATGGTGATGATAACAGTGATACCTGGAACGCTTTTACACGTTAGCCCGAAAACAAGCAAGTATGTTTACAAACCTTCTCGTAAGTTCCGTATTGTTCGGCAATGGTGGCATCTGTTAGGTACTCGGGCGTGACCTGCAGATACTCCCCTGGTTTTCCACATGGACTACTACGGATAACAAAAGGCTTGTGCCTCTGTTGCCCGTTCCGGTCCGTCCTGTCTACTACAATGTCGCTTACATCCATAGTTTGATTCGTGGCAGAAACATACTCTCGCCTGTTTGACCAACTTTTGGGTATTAACACAATAATCTCCTCGAAAAATGCTCGTTTCCTGAGAATAAAGAACCCTGTGATAATTAAGTTCTCTGAATGCATCATGTGTACTTGACGTGCTGAAAAAAAAAATGGGTATTGTCTACCAAATTTGACAATTATTGCGATTTTATAGAATTTGAACCATTGCAAATCAAGCCATTCGTATGACAATCGTCATTTCACGTCAGATAACTCAAGATCACTCTCCACGTCAATGTTCAACACGAACTGCCCGAGGATTATGAAAGTGTGTAAAGTAAACATTAGGGGGTCGATTAATGCCAAGAGAAATGGTCGACATTTTCAGTTGTTCAGTCAAGTAGGAATGAATCTGAATGTTCTTAAAGAACTTACATTTAATTAGTGCAACCTGCTAGCTTCGAAGTAGACATTAATCAAATTTCTGTACCTCAGTTGCAGTTTGAGTGCAACAGTTCATATACCCATCATCATTCAACACGATTCAAATACATTTAACATAGCCCCGAGATAAGTGGAATTAAATACACACTTACGAAGCAGAGTGTCAGAGTGAACACGTTATCGATGATGTGTTTATCTGTTTGCAGAGGTAGATTTTGAAATAAAATCCACGTCTAATATATGATATAGGATAAATTTACCATAGTTCTAGTTTTGTGTGTAGGTCTAATATCTTTCTACCCTTACATTTAGTTGATACTTTACCGTGTAGGCCTACATTGTCAGCGTTTATTTTAACACATTAACGTGTTAGCAAAGTGTTACAAATATGCGTTATTTCACTGACACTTTTATTTGGTGTGAACTTACGACCATGTAGTTGAAATCGTCGCACAGCACAAAAGATCTCAAGTTACAAACGATGTATATATGACGAGGGTGTGCACTGCCATGACAGTAATGACGATTCATGCAATGTCAAAATTGAAACCATCTCTCTTGCTGTATATGTGATCGTTGACGCTTTATATCTGGAAATCGTTCCCTCTTATCAGTAGGTGAATGTTGGCATATCCAAGACAAAGTGGCAGTCACATGTTCGATAGGAGGAAATAACCTGGTGATCTGACATCAACACAACCAAGTAGATATTATCTATTCAGATAAGAATATTATTTGGTTTGCACACCTGAAATCTAAATATTGTGTAAATGCTAAACATTCAAAATGCTGATGAATAAAAAAAAAGAAATAGCTAAGGTATAGGCGAAGGGTTGAGAGTTAAGCGTGTTGTGCAGACATTACGTGCAATACCTAAAATGTTCGATCCTGCACGTATGCAGAGTTCAGAAGATGATACGTTGTAATAACACTTACAACAAATCTGTATGCGCCAAAAATACATTTGAGGGTGTCACCTAACCCTAATGTCTATCTTAAAATAGTTGTCTGAATTCAAATATACATTATTGTAAGGCATAACTTGAGACAATTCCGATTCTCAATTTGGGGTGCTATGCTTACAAATTAGTTTTCTTGTAACATGAAGCAGGAATTAGTCCACACATTGGCAAGTTATGACTTCCGATTTCACCAAACATACCGCAGTGCCCAGCTGGTATATCGGAGACTGTGGCTGTTTTTGACTTGTATTGCTCCCAGGTTCTACGTGTGTCTTGCCTGGACATTCAACGATTTTCTCGATTAAAAAGTGCACAGTGTTTGTTATCAAAGACGAAAGAATAATAGTCACAAAAAATTAACTCTCTTGGTTATTTGATAAAGAAACTTATTATCAAAAACAAGAGAATAGCAGCCACAATATAGTTCACTTACTTTGTTATTTGATAAAGAAACTCCGATGCTTTGGTGAAGACGTCTTGAATTCTATTCAGCAGAGATAGGTCTTCGGTAACATTGTCACCAATGGCGATAAGAATTTGTCTGTAACCGTTATTTTTCAAATAAATAGACCCTCGACCACAAGCTTCAGCCAGAGGCAAGTGGTCAAAACTCACGACTAAAACGATGATCAGAAAAGCACATTTGCAGGTGAAACCGCACCGCGAACCCAGAACTCGGACCATCTTGCCATCCGCACACAGCTACTTAACACTGTTTCGGCTGCAACTTTTGCACTCAGACTGTACAGAATATCAGGTGTGAATGCAGCCTTCACCTGTCTGCAAGGAATGTACGTTTTGAAATATCAAAGATCCGTCATCTCCGGAAAAGGCATTTTAGGGTCAAACTGGTACACTCATTCATTGATGACATTGTATAGATGTACCAAGCAAACCCGTTCAGTCTTCTAGGTTTATAATACGACAAGGAAGTCAGCTCATACGGATAATTGACCATACAACACAGATCTGTAGAAATCCGATGCGTCTCTCTGTCGATCTATAGGTAGAATTACAAAAGCAATGTCCCATTTTTTATACTTATACAAGGTATCCACTGACACCCGATTGAGTCCGTGACAATCTCCCAACGCACGCAATGTCATCTTATCTCCTGGGGACAGCACGACTCACTCACTGGCTGTCAGGTCCATACGTGGCGTGGTGGGAGGAGGCGGGGGTCGGGAAGGAGGCACCAGACAAGTGGAGTTTTTCTTTGTTCGTTGTCTTCGGTATTACAGCCCCCCTTTGACTCAGTAGTCCTCCTGGTTGGCAGTTGCCTTTATTTCCTTTAGATCTCATCTGGACCCCCCGGCAAGGTTTTAGAGCGCCTTCACTACAGGGTCGTCTGCATTCTTCACAACGGCTCAGGGCTCAAGGTCGCCCAGAATGCATGGCGAGCTCTGGATCTGTTATGTAAAACACATCAGAGCGTAAACAAGAATATGATAATGAGGTCTCAGAAGTGTTCAATCTGACAGAAAAAGACACACACAGGCAGAAAAGATGCATAGAGTTCATGGGAATGTCAGATCGAACATGGAGATACATGTAGCGATTGTTGTGCAGGTATGCTAAACCTTGGCCATTTCTTGTATCCGGCACGGCCTTGATATCTGACGTGTAGCCTCAGCTAACCTGAAAATGGCACAGGCCTACATATTACCAGAATATATGTAACGTATAAGATAATCCACCGAGGACATCTACAGGAATATATTAACGTCGAAAAAATATAACCAAACATCATTTAATACAGCAATGATGCAGCATATATTAGTCGTATACAGGTCTGCTCAATAATTTGTTTTGGACATGTGGACGTACAAAACAGTCGTTTCTAGCTATAATGTAAACATACCGTATGTAATCAAATCACGTATTTGTTTCAAAAGGAAAAAGGCGCATAAGTACGGCGTGTTAGTAGGGCGCTGATTTACGACGAAGTGACCTCGCATACTACACAATGCTCGGGGAGATATGTCAACATACACATTGAGCATATCCTCACATATCTGAAATTGCAAAAGGGCATAAACATCAGTTGTTTCAGTATGGTACTGGTTTAAGGTTAAGTGTTTGCGTATGTTGTGTCTTAATCGGAACTATACTGACATATAAACACCCACGATATTTAAAGCCTATATCCTGTACTTAACATTTAAACCTCCGGTAAACCGACGTCTCTAATATCGTCACTTCAAGTAAACTATGGATCACTCGCTCGAGAACCTGCCGCCCACGGATCACACTGTTTAACTGTACGAATACATGGCCAACTCGGTTCATAATATACTTTACTGTCTATGTATAGCAATCGTGTTAATGCACACCGATTTGTTTTTCTTTGCCTTCGAGTAAAAACCGACCTGATGTAAACTGACCACAGGCCTGACTTCACCCCGTCACTTGCACGTGTCATCGCTGCTCTAGTTTTACTCGATATATGCTATAGTGTTTTATAGTTTACGGAATATGTGTATGACACGATTTTAAAGCAAATATGAAAGGATTAGTACCAAAGTATGCAGCATGTTTTTTACTCTGTGTTCAGTGTAAGGCTATCTAGTTCATGTGTTGTTATAAATAATGAATGATACGACTTTTTATCCCTTCTTTTCTTGAATGGGTATGTAACTTATGACTGGTTACGCCCTTAGAACAGTGCTTAATGCTACAACAAATCTTTCATTCTTCTTTTGTTTGACAAAGTGTAAGTATACATACATGTTTCTCCTACTCGTCGGATAGGATACAGGATATCAGGCATCTTTAAATTCGTTTTTGCTTCGTGTAGGGTGAGTACGTCCAGGACATACAGAAGGTGTAGACCACGCAGGAATAAAACTTATTTCATAAATGGCATTTTGTAAATCTTTTCTTGCTCAACTGTAAAGAACATACTCTTTATGTAGGATCGTATGATCAGAACAGTAATAGGTTATCACATTGATTTATAGCCATATTCGAAGATATATGTAGATTTGTTCGAACTGTACGTTGGAAAATGTAACTATGACATGATGTATGATACTACATATGTGTAGTTACGAACATGTAGCATATGTTATACAGAATTCTTTGTACAAACGTTTTTGTGTGTTAATTTTGAGCCTTTCTGTTGTACAAAACATGTGCCAATTTTGTTTTACAGGGAAACGCTAAATTACCGCTGATTGACAGGCACTTTCACTTCTGTCTCCGTCACACTTGAATACGCACGAAATTGAGCTACAATACTGGTAATTGACTGAAGCTTGGACTTGTCTCTATCACGTACAACAACCAATCAACACTGAATCCTTCTCCCCTTGAACTTACAGCATTAGCACCGTGTAGCCTTGAATTTAAATGTTATATTTTATTCATGATATGCACGTATCCGTTTATTACTGTGTGGGTCATGTGAGAACAAACGTTTACCTATACTTACTTCACCTTTTGAACTGTACATAAAACATCAAACTGAGACCGAGGTTAAGGCTTTAACGGAGTTTACTATATATCTCGACTTCAGTGATGGAAACCTTTCAACCTAAACGAGTAACGACCACACTTTTACCATTAAGGTGTTGGGAGACCGGTATATCCAGCATCTAGCATATTACAGTTAGATCTTCAGAAACAGTAGAAATCTTGAACGAACGTATACTGCATAGAGAGCTATATTTAGACTCAGACTGCTTTGTAGAAGGAAATACCTGACATGCATATAGAGATAACTACCGATAATTATAGGGGAGTAACTACTGAAAGTTTGCTGATAATACCGACAGTGAGGAAAGGCGCGTAATCTGGTGCAAGTAGGTAACAATGAGGCCTTTCATTTCCGGCCGTTATAGAATGTTATTCTTCTTCAGTTGCGATGTATGCACGTATACTATTCGCAAACTGCACTTGTGGAATGTGACTAAAGCTATTCATAAATACGACATGCCATACAGCTTCGATTTGTTTACCTATTTTCGGTATCTATATATTGATTTTCCGACAAGACTGACGAACACCACGTGCATGGCGTGTTATTCGAAACATAGTTTTCACATGTATCCTCATAGCTCGGTCCTGCATAGTTTTGTCCCCTAGGTGTCTTCATTGCTATAAACCGTCGCTCTGTCTGCAATTAATTTATTCATTTCATTTGTTCTTTAACGGTATATCTACTGATTTTCCGACAATATTATTGACGCACACCATGTAAATTCATGGCTTGTAATGCGAAACATAGTTTTCAAAAACACGCTCATAACTTCGTTCTCTATAGTTTTGAGCTCATAACTTCGTTCTCTATAGTTTTGAGCTCATAACTTCATTCTGTATAGTTTTGTCCCCTAGGTGACCTCATTGCTTTGAACCGTGGCTCTCTCTCTTTCTCTGCAACCAATCGGTCTCTAATCAACTCGGACGCAAGCTGGAATCCAGCTCTGACTGGTTGGGCTGCTACCTTAAGTCGTGGGAGGGGGGGGGGAGGTTGTCCGGTAACTGGCAATGTGCGGTACTTTATTCTGGTATCCTCCAGTCTTTAATCTGAATGCCATCGTAAATAAATATTACAACTACAGAGTAGCCTATGGCCTTAAACACCATTGAAGCAATAAAAATTAACTTGCGTGGAGCCATTACAGGCCTCTGATGCGCACACACATTTACTGTCAAGCATGTTGTAGGTATATTCGGCTAATTCTAAACAAATTCATGACACACTAATCGAATAAATATAATGAAATTGCTTTGGTAAATCAAACGACTCGTGGTACATACAATAGCTTTTCAAAAAAGGGAAAAAAGCACTTCAGACATTTTACCAATATTTGGGAAAGTGCACATAAAATATTAAACCGACGCCAGGAAACCTGAAGGACTGTGGTTTCTCTCGACTTCCTCAGCTTATGCACGCCTCGCCACCTTTGTTTATAATTTAACTATTTTGTATTGAATTTAAAACACAAACAGACTGCTCCTCAGTGAGTATGGAAGTAAGTCCGTATAAAGCGTCAGACCCCAATTTGAAGACAGGCTCAACTCGTTGTACACCTAAGACTCTGGTAAAGGTCTCAGATTGCTAAAACACCTGAGCAAGTTGAGGTTACAGGATCCAATGTCTATGATATAAAAGACTACAACACAGCCAGCAACAATAATGTGATTGTTTGTAAATAACCATGTGTCATTAGCGGTGTCCATTTACATCGGTTTGGGTTTCATTCAAATATATATAGGTAACACTCATGTTTATGTGTTTAAACTGGCATGTACCTTAACGCATAGCTGTTTTCTACCCATCATAAATCGCGGGAGGTGTGTGTGGGGGGGGAGGGGGGGGGAGAATAAGCCTACAGATATGTGCGCTAAGCCCTCTTCACACCGGTTGAGCCCAGCCGCACTATAAATGCATGCCAAGGCATTTGAGTGTAACGCCTTGCTCGTTGGGTAGAAAAGGGCTTACATCTTTATGTGACTCTGTATACGCAAGCATTCTACCACGCCGGCCGTGTGTTCAACTGGGCTTCTTGCGCAATGCAATTATTGAGTTTTACCACCTAAAGTATTGTTACAACTTCGATTAAAATACATAAGACGATACACACACACATATATACATATATATAAGTACCCTATTTCTTCTAATTATTGGGACGCCTATTAGCACTGCTGAAAGCAATATATTATATTCCTCTCCCAGTTAAAAAAAAAAATAAAGACGTGGATATGCTGGATGTTAGGTGAACTCACCGAGGGAATAAAAGAAACAATGTATCCCTGTTACAATTACATACATATTAGCTATAAAAGGCAGACCAAGTGTCTCAAAAATGAGAGGAATTAGGGCCTTTGGTATTTTTGATGTAATGTATACGTGAAAGCAAGTTTCAAGATTCTTATCGCCACGAGATGGCTGAGATATTGCCGATGTGGCGTTAAGCCATAATCATTCATTCATTCATTCAAGATTCTTAAAGTTAAATTAAACCGAAATACAGCATTGCAGTGTAGTGTACATGCACGTGTGAGCCGTCGTATTTCGGTGGTTGGACTTGTGCCTGTTGCAGGGGCCAGTTTTACAAAACTTCGTAAGTTAAATTTCATGTAACTGTCGTCGTGAAAGACGTCGTTTAGGTGATAGTGCCCTCAAGTTAAGAAGAGATACAGAATGAATATAAATGTAAACAGCAATCAAAGAGGTAAACAAATAAATTTACAAATAAATACGCAAGTAAGTAAAGAAATTACCAAAAACTGAACCTGCATTTTCCAATATTAAGCTGAATTCCAACATAACTCACCTCACATTACGCTAAGTTCACCGTGGAACCTATTTTTAGTTCCAATATCGTCGCTGTAGTTACCGTACAGATCAGCAAGCCCAACGTGACGTCTGCGCGTTCGAAAACTGTTGAGCTGCATGTAGCTGTCTTTCAGCGTACACAAGCACGTGCTGTGACGTATCTATGACACATAGCTCCATGTACAATCGAACTCCTCCGCGTCCGATCTATATACTTCCGCAGGTCACACTGCAACTTATGTCGCTGACCTCTGACGTCTTTCCGCAAAAGGCCTTCATATAATATTAGGCCTACACACACGCTGCGGAGGACAAAAATAGATCTACGTTTACTTATGTGTGTGCACCAGAGTATGACTGTGAGTGAATGAGATCATACAGCCCCGAGACCGATTTGTGGACGAGATAGAAAGGATTGTGAAATTCCGCTGTGTAAAAAACGAAGCTTTTTTCCTTCATATTTTTTTCAGCAGAAAAGTTTTAGAGTAATTTCTAGTTTTGACCATATATAGGCCCAGTTAACAATATACATATATATATATCCAAATCGGAAGTGGACGAGGTGCTCTTACGATCTCACTCGATTAATGCCTATTGTCCTTAGAGCTGATAAAACTCTGGCCACTGAAGTTGCAGGTTCGAATCCGACTCTCTCCAGTTTGAATGTATCTTTAAGTCCTTCAGTTTGTCAGTTTTCTGGCGGGGCGAGGTGGTTTTCGGCAGCTTTCTCCACCCACAAAACGGACCCCACCGTGGCTTAAATAAATAGGGAAATAACAATCAACTAAATTAATTAAAAACTTAATGAATTAGTAAATTAATAAATTCTAGAATAAACTAGATGAATAATCTAGCATGCGACCGATATAAGTTTTGGAATTTGTGCAAACATAGTCGTTGTTTTCCCTATATATTTTTGTTACAACACTGATTTTTGTATTCGTGCAAAAAAATATAATACCACCGCCCTCCTTCTCTCTTCCAAAAAGAAGAGAAATAAAACATATATAAAAGTGGCTGCGGACATAATGACCGTGATTAAGGCCAGAGCTTAACTGACGGGTATAAACTGTCCGCCTCTCTCTTGGCTCAGGGTTAGTGGTCCGCACGTTACACACGTGGAAGATTTGTACATCTCATGAAAATAAAAACTGTTATCGGCACAATTAACGTTACATGCATTTTGTACCAATTCTCCTTTACCCCGCAGGGGTTTTACATTGCAAATTCGATAATTTTTTTCAACGCTATGTAAATGATATTGTCCTGTACACGCATAGGTGCAATAAATATGCACGTGTACAAAATGTAAGAGTATATAAAAATATTTCTCTTATGTGTTATAGTCATTGAATGTAAAAATTTACCGTAAAAAAACCCCTCCATTATGTTCGTTATGTGAGTTTTAACGGATTACATTAGATAACGATTTAATTCGTAAGCAAGAATGTATTTATTCCGCTAGCTCTACCAAAATGCCACCCATTATCACTCGGGGCACAGATCTAACGGGAGACTATTTTCAGTGTAGGGATAATTAAGTTTTAAACCGGTATTGTATATTGTGAGGGGGATGGGGATGGAGGGCCTCCGTGGATCAGTCGGTTAGCGCGCTAACACAGCGCAATGACCGAAGCCTCCCACCAATGCGGTCGCTGTGAGTTCAAGCCCAGCTTCAAGCCCTGGTTTCCTCTCCTGCCGTACGTGGGAAGGTTTGCCAGCAACCTGCGGATGGTCATAGGTTTCTCCCTGGCTCTACCCGGTTTCCTCCCACCATAATGCTGACCGCCGTCGTATAAGTGAAATATTCTTGAGTAAAACGCCAATCAAATAAATAAATAAATAAATATAGTGCAAGGGCGGTTATTTAGGCCTATTTTTAGTTCCAAATAAAACCGCTTGGCACTGGATGTTCTTCTACCACTTATATCCGAACATGCTTGCATCATTTCAATCCAGGAAAAATTTTCGATCTATGTGCTGTTCAAACATATAAATGCTTGCACACCCGTAACTGATTCTTTCAGTAACGTGGTGATTAATGTGTGTATAGAGCTTTCACTTTTCACGACAAACCCATGCACGTAGGCAGACGGACAAACACGGCCAAAAATAACCACAGAAGTTGTTCAAAATTTTTTTTACCTCGAATAATGATACGCGAATTATGCTTTTAAGAGCCATACCGTCTGCGTTGGCGCGTTATGCATATATTTACGACTCAGGTTGTGGTTTGACGGTATTTTTAATGCAGGCATGATCAAGGCAGCACGTGACATTGCGGCCAGATATTGCTCTATTTCTGTGTCGCGAATTGTTATGAAGTATGCAATGTGGCGTATAAAGAGTCAGTGTAGCCTCAGGTCAGCTACAGCAAGGGGAGTAATCCAAACAGACGCACTTTTGTGGCGAGCTGGGTGAACGCAGGCACGCGGAAAAGGACATCGTTTCTGCGGCTACGATTGGTCATAGCGAATCCAACCAGCACCTTTTCTAGTGATAATGGGTAGGATTATTGACCTTTACTGATTGATGAATTGATGCATATTGAGAACAGTTTTTAGAAAACATTTATAGCCATGTAGCTACATTGATCGGCTCAACAAGATGCAATATGTCAAAATTTCCGAAATGAATTTGTTTTGGTTGATTGATGTATTAATTAAATCCCTGACGTACAGCAAGGAAAGGCCATTTACAGGCTTGTTGATTAAGTTATCCCTTGCTTGATTGTTTGAACGGTTTGTATATTTATAATGTATAAAAATATTTAGATATATTCGAGTAAACATGACAAAATTGTAATTTTTGAAGCACGGTAATTTGATGATCTGCTATCTACATGTATTGATTGCATATGATAGCTGTAGTATACTCTCTATATTTACGTCCTGGCCAAATATGTATAATCTTCATAAAAACAGTGCCATCTATCATAAATGTAGTCATTCTGGTTTCCTCTCCGGCCGTACATGGGAAAGTCCGTCAGCAACCAGCGGATGGTCGTAGGTTTCCACGGGGATCAACCCGGTTTCCTCGGTTAAATATCCTTGAGTGCGGTGTAAAACACCAATCAAATAAATAAATAAATAAATAAATACATATGTAGCATCAAACATTCTTTGCAACAGTGTATATCCACATAAATTGTGTAGCCTATATTGGCTGGTATTATGGTACGACAAGACCAAAAAATGAAAATGGTGTGTACATGTATGTGAGTATCCTGCTCCACATTATCGCTTAACAATTTATTACATGGGCAAACCGGTTGAGGATGCATATCAAAGTTTGCTGCTGCATACACACTGGGCGTATTTATTTGTCGACCTGAACCGCACATTTAATAACAGGGTAGTTATGAGAGTGATACATCTATCATCAAGATGTCATGTGTAAAACGCTGGCCACCACGGTTATTACAAGACTGATGACTGGCCGTGAAGACGTCCTCTGTCTGATAAGCACTTAGTAAAGTTGCGAGAGCTCTGCTTCACTTTGTCCCCGAGAAATGAGATTTCTGTGTATTCAATGCTTAAGTAAGTGACCTATTTTTGATCTGAAGCTGGACTAATAGTTACACCAAACACCGAAAGATTTAAAAACCAAAACAGTAAATTTATTTACTTTATTGGTATACTCCAACGTTTTAATAATCTGACGACAGTGGGCTATATGAGCGGAGGAAAAAGAAAAGACACAGATGTATGTATGTGTGATCTTAAAATCATCAGTTTAAAAAGCTATTGTCGTTGAGCATATGGTATATGTAAACATAATGTGCAGAGCGAAGGGAATCTGTATGTATTATCGCCATTTTGGTTGCTATTGGCGAGTTGCAATTGATTTTATAGATTTAAAGTCGGTCTGATCCAACTTTAATTTCTGATTGTAGGTTTACAATTCTTTGTAAAATCGTTTTGTGGGACAGACTATCGATTGTAACGTTAGGCTAAAAGTCCGATTTAAGCGATTTACAGTCAACTTAGCCTTACAACCATCCCGGAGCTACATTCTATCATGGGCATTACACGAGGCGCTAGTTACAACAGCTTTACAAAACTAGGTCCCAGACTCTGTAAGACGAGCCAGGTTATTAAGACATTATTTAAGCAAGATACCTAAATGTCAGTCAAAAACTATAGTCATGAAGCATTAATTAAACAAGACAGCCTGGGCATGAGAACAGCCAGGCTATCAAACCAATACTCGAATCAGGTTATCACGAAATTGGTCAACCCAGGGTCTGAAATATTGTTGAATCAGAAGGTTTCATTGAAAGGTCCTCAATCACCAGTAGAACTCGAGAGCCTCTCAAAGCAGTTAAATTCTCTCAAAACATCAATCGAGCTTTTCTCACAAAGCCTCAGTCAAGCCGTTCTCTCCAAGCATTAATCACATAATTAAGGATCTCCAGGTATCAGTCAGTTTTGGCTGACCCAAAAGCATTAGTTGTGCAATCAAAGCATCAATCAAGCTTTGTTTCAAGCGGTGTTAAAAATAAAAATAAAAATGTTCCCAATGTTTAGGTTTCCTGGTTTTACTTTACTTTATTAATTTTTCTTTCAGGGTATTTCAGCGAATCCCTTGAGCCCATGACTTTTGCCTCAATTCCATTATAATGTGTTAATTTATACATAGTTTACTCCTAGCTATTTTAACATGGTATTACTGTCTTGATATCGGAACGAAGGACAAATATCCTCAATGTCTTGACGACAGTTGATCGATGGGGCTCGTGGAAGGAATTTGCGCACTCTTCACTCGTGGGAGACTATTTGTCATATCTGGTGAGAAATGTTTGTCAGTAACTCGCAAAACGTGGGTGGTTTAACCCCGGTACTGCCCGTTCCTTTCCCAGTGACACTCCCTGACATCGCAGACGTGAAAAATTCTTGAGTATGATGTTCATCAACAATGAAATAAATACTTAAGGATACATCGTAATGCCCTTCATAGATCATCCAAACTATCTGCACAGGCACGGTTACGAAAGTTTGACATCTAGTTAATCTGTAATATTTGCCCGGTATCTGGTAATGCCTAAACACGATGTAAAATCCGAAGAGCTGTCATAATTGGCAAGAAGTAGGCCATTTTAAGCCATGGCTGTGTGACAGGTATGGAGATCTCTCACATCATTTTAACACAATATGGGTCTTTGATGGTCTCCAAAAGATAAATTCATCCACAGCGATGCAAAGTTTCGAACCGCTACTTCTGTGTCTTTGGCAAAGTAAGTATACCGTACAAAACTCTGGTTTACCGTGCATGTAATGTGTAATGGACGATATTTGATAGGAGAAAAGTTGACAAGGCACTTACTATGTACATTTTCAGCTCCTGTGATTTGTTGTCTATAGGTTTACAAGACTGTCTATTACGATGAACATGTACATCCACATATGACATTTGCAATATTTTATTGGTACAGTTCTATCAGTGAAGAGTCAACCAGTTTCAACGCCGAGTGATGTCCTGTCCGGCCGTCCTTGAGTGTATGATAACCAGGCCGTCAGCTGATGCGTCTCCTCTCGTCTGGACCCGTGATGTTGGACAGACCTTATGTGATGTTGGACAGACCTTATGTTGGACAGACCTTATGTGCTGTAGTCCTCTCGTGAATGTACATCGCCGTCATCACCCGTCAGGTTATGGATAACCTGAGGCACAGATGATAGATCTGCTCTCTTCTGGATCCGTGATAATGGTCAGACCATATCCCGTATATACGCCTCCCAGGAGTGTACATCGTCAATACCAGTATCACCATCATCACCCACCGGGTTATCAGGGGGATGTCAACTCGTCAACGGTGAAGAAGTTTACACAGTGAACATAGAGAACGTGACACAGAGGAGACAGGCCAGGCCATATGATCATGTCAGTATGGGGGTAGAATCATGCAGAATATTACTCTAGATGTGAAAGGTAAGGTATCAGTATCTACCGGTAATGCCATATATAAGCCCACTCGGCATCTCACGTGTCTCAAAAGATCACGCTGAGGCGAGAGGCGGGACAAAGGGTAGGGGCGGGGGCTTACTCTCGCTAACAAAAGTAGCAGAAGACGGGATTATGCGGTGGTTGCACACGGGGCCTTCACTCGGAATCACCGTGGCCTCAAACACTGATGGCCGAGAGTGGCTTTATCCATTAAATTCCATAAGAGTCGACTTTATCCATTAAAGTAAAATTCCGCCTTTAGCCGTGTTAGTTTGCTAGACCACCAGCCTTTTCTGGCCTCAACCATCGCAAACACTTGAAGTTTATTATTTATATTTCACCTATTCCCAACCTTGTGACACTATATATTTATTTATTTACTTATATGATTGGTGTTTTACGCCGTAGTCAAGAATATTTCACCTATACGACGGCGGCCAGCATTATGGTGGGAGGAAACAGGGCAGGAGCCCGTGTGAAACCCACGACCGTCCGCAGGTTGCTGGCGGACCTTCCCATGTACGGCCGGACACTATATATTCTGCATGCTCATTCTTATGTGTATACAATTTAAATACCGTGGCAAATCTGAGAGAGATATATTTTTTTACATATAAAAGTGAAACAAAGTATATTATATGTAAAGAAAGTTTCACACAAGTCTGAAAACATAAAACCTTCCCTTAATCGCTCCACTATATACATATGTGATACAAATGTAGCAAGTAAAAGAGACGAGCGATTACTAAATACATGTATTTATCTTTGCTTTCCTCTAAGTGATGTTTCGCTGTCATTCCAGTTACAATGAGTACTGTAACCCTAACGAATCCTCCAGATGCGGTGTTAGCCGGTGAACCCACAACTTTTACCCGTGTGGCCTCGGCCAGTAAATCCCAGGCCTGCAGAAGAGGGGACATACGGGCTTCCGGGGGCTAGGCCCACCGGATGACTGTAACCAGGACTCCAGCTCGATACAGACGGCGGACACTGACATTTACAGCTAGTGCCGAGGAGGACGGTGCTGAACGGTACTTATTTATTTATTTAGTTTTACGCCGTACTCAAGAATATTTCAATTATACGATGGCGGCCAGCATTATGGTGGGAGTAATCGGCACAGAGCCAGGGTGAAAACCCACGACCATCCGCGTGTTGCTGGCAGAACTTCCCACGTACGGTTGGAGAGGGAGCCAGCACGAGCTGGACTTGAACTCACACCGACCGCATTGGTCAAAGGCATTTGGGTCATTACGCCGCGCTGGCGAGCTAACCCTCTCGGCCTCGGGTGAGCTGTACTACTTCGCCTCCAAGAATGTGACCTATCCCCCTGTACGCTCGCAAATCTACACATTGGTGGGGTACACTGTAAGTAAATTTTTTTTTTTTTTTGTGGTGGGTGGGGGGAATAGTTTTGTTTGATATGAAAATAGCTTCTCACAGGAAAGACATTCTCCACATTGGACAAACATTACAGCTGTAGGTTAAATATCTACGTAGAGAATATGTGTATCGTGGTAATATTGATTGTTTTCACTAAATCCTGCATAGAGTGGCGTCCTCTTGTCAGGCTATCCTAACAACAAAGATGTGGGTGACCTTGACCTGTTAGGTGGGAAGAAGAATCCCCGAAAAGCACTGAACTGACCATCAGGATGGGATGTGGTCAGGCAAATCCAGTCCCTTGTAACCATGAAAGTCAGCAGATCAGAACCAGTATAACAGTCAGTCCGTCCCAGAACCATCAAGACGTGGGTGTGCAAGGGGAGTCAGGGTGGGGCGCTGACAAGATGGACCGGGGAGAAGTCTAGACGATTCACCGTTCTCTGTAGCCATATTTAATATTTAATATATTTAACTCTTCTAATAACTCTAAATGACTGCTTTCTCTGTAGGTAGTTTTACACTGAATAATTCAATCTACTCGACAACTTACATTTAACTATGTTGTAAACCAAGGCCTACGTATTCCTTCCAAATGACTATAATATTTTACATGTAACTATTATTTATCCCTCATAAACATTTATTTCGATCGTGCTAATCTGCTAAATGCTGAACATATATGCGTCTTTTGTAAGGTCACATTGCTCACAGTATACTATAATATTCTGAAGTAGTCCTACTTTTGTACTATTTCAATCGGGTCTGACAACGTAAGACTCCGTCACAGAAAACAGCACGGTGACATTTACATGTACCAGTGCCGAGTCCCACACCGCTGCCGTCATCCCCTGGTACAACAACAACAGTCCTATAGCATCAGGGGAGCCATTCTTTTCTAGTGGCATAATACAAGACGTCACTAATTCATGTGTGCTATTGAATACCTCCATCTCAGATGTTCGTTGTGAAAAGCAGAAACTAACCACACGAGGATAGTGACGTAATTCATAGAAGCACTGAAAAAGATCGGCTCCGATAGCAACAGAAGGGGTAACAGACGAGAGTTCACAGCGAGGGCCCAGTCACGGGTAAGCCCTACCTAAACACACAGCGGTACACAGTGAGGGCTGATCGGAATTGTGACATCATTAGATGTGACTGAAAGGCCCGGTGCGATCAGTAAACGTGTGTCACGACACCTGAGGCTGGATATTGCGTGCAAGTCATCATGCCCGGTACTATTATATAACGAATGCCTTGCTTTGTATTTTGAATACATCTCGCTTCTCTACAAATCGCGCTACGGGATAATGAAACTGTTTTAGACATAAGTCCCACTCAGTCTTAACGTCCAAACAGTTTACTACGCTAAATTGGTGATAAATCTTTGAATTCCGTCGTCTTTTATGACAACATTGAAAAATAGCGTTTACGTTCAAATTTTGGGTCAGGAAAAATGCCACAAGTTGAAGCTAAGTGTGATTCTAAGTTCGGGACATCTTTGTAATGTTTTCCCGAAGATCTGCCTTTCTTCCCTGCCGGCGGATTTTTGAAAATAATTATTTCGCTGCAAATTTCGTTACAACTACAACTATTTGTGCACATGTATTCGTGCATTCTTCAACATGCTGTGTGAATATGCTTAGAGGCATCTGCGGTCAAATAAACAGAACACATGTATCAGTGATTACTTGAATTCTTAAATAAGAGATAACTCATGATGAATGGCAGTTTGTCTGCATTAGCGGCACCACCCCCAGCGTCTGATAGCGGAACTGTTCAAAAGTTTCGGGTACAAGGACAACAACAAATATCTGACCTCAGTGAACTCTGCTCCTTTTCTCTCCATATGACTTGCGCGCAAAACGGTTTATCTCTCGCGCCAATTTTCACGAAACACAATGCTTTATACCCATAACAGGAAGATGTCTTAGAGGAAGTCAAGCGGAGGGAAGCCAGCTAAATTTTATTTAGTTGAGATCGTCATTACCACATATATTTTTCCGAACAAGCTGGTACCTCCGCTTTTGTAACTTCTTTACCGACACAATAAACAACATCAGCTTGGTGATGATTTGCTTTGTAACCGACACTTACATGCCTACTAATAATACGATCCAGATTCAGTGTTTTTTAACCTGTGGTTGGCTAGAACATGAATCATGGTGATCTTTGGATTGAATCTTCTTCTCGTATTTGGGGCCTCCGTGGCTCTATTGGTTAGCGCGCTAGCGCAGGGTAATGACCCAGAAGCCTCTCACCAATGCGGTCGCTGTGCGTTCAAGTCCAGTTCATGCTGGCTTTCTCTCCTGCCATATGTGGGAAGGTCTGCCAGCAACTTACGGATGGTCGTGGCTTTCTCCTGGACATTCCCACCATAATGCTGGCCGCCTTCGTATAAGTGAAATATACTTGAGAACGGCGTTAATTAATCTTAACGTATTTTATGTTACCCACAGCTTTCTGTAAAGCACTACCGAATTTTATAGGGTAAATTTTTACAATAGGGGGTCTCCCCGACTGCAGCCATAATTACATGAAGGTTCTTTACCTGAAGTTCCCGGCTGTTTACAGCCCTGGTCCATGCCCCATACCCGCAGTCTGTACTTGGATCGTTCTCTATCCCCTCTACCGCGATAAGCTCCATGAACCTGGACCTCCATGTCTGAATTGTGGATGTCTTCCATAGTAACCCACAGATAGCTAGGTAACGTAGCTGAAAGCTCCTATATCACTAGCAATGCCTCTTTCTCAATAGCCCTAAACCTACAAACTTATGTAGGTTTAGGTGCATTGGACAGCGGGATAGGCTATATACACACAGTTATAAGAGAGAAAAGCCTTGGGGCGATTCAGGGCAGGAGTCGTTGTAGAAAAAGAGTGCAGAAATGTATAGTTCATTTTATAGGATTTCAATTTAGCACCTAGCACTTCACAGCTAACCGAAAGTAACTAAACTCATGAAATATAACTCCCTACATAGCGATTTAGCCTATACTAAGTACGACTGTTTACACATTTACGATAAGCCCAGGAGCCAGGTACCATATCTGCTTTGTGCACTGCACCACAACACCCCAGTGACTGTCATAACAACAACAACGTAAACAAACACAAGAAACAAGGAACAGTAAAAAATATAACAGTTATCTATGACTAGACAACTACCCACAGAGAGACAGTAACACCTGTATACATACATGAGACAAACGCAGACTAGGCAATTGCACCCGAAAATTTGTGAAATATTCCATGTGCAAACAATGCCGAGTTAACTGTAATCAAGGGCCGATAACCACCCCCCTCTTGAGTATAAATCATTATACAACTACGACCAGCTCAGAAGTCCCGTGTTCCTGAGTGCCATGGCTATTGAGACGAAATCTACGACCAAACACGGCATTGCCAGGAGGTGCTGTAAGAACTGTGAGAGACCGCAAAAATGACTGGATGAAAGCCTGAACCCTTTTCCTCATACCATCTGTCAGCCTCCTGATACTCTGAAGGAGAAGTCGCTGCCATTCCTCGAGCAAGGGAGCTTCCAGTAGGACCAGACCATGTACAGGTGGATCCCTTGCTTGAACACGACGACCAATCATGTCCCAGACATGGCCCAGAGGATAGAGATCGGAGACCATTGGAGGCCAAGGAATCAGAAGGCTGACAGGTGCTATGAGAAGAAGGGTTCAGGTCTCCAAATAACGTTTTCATGGAGTAATTTCAACCACTGCTTCAACCTGCATGCTCCAGAACCATTCTTGTATAGCCATTGATCCACACCAAAACCATTAATGATAGTAATGCATGTGTGTTATCATTAAAACATATGAGTTCCAATCACGTTGTCGTATTTTCATAAGCCATAAGGTTCACACGGTTCACAACCATTCACATTTTACATTCTTTTGATGCAGAAGAACATTCATCGCATGTGCACAAAAGGGGTCGACTTAATAAAGTTCCTTGTCTATATTAAACCTTCACCCTGAATATCCAGAACAACGCTTGAGATCTGTCGATCATATTGGCACACCCTTCTGCCCTCGCCGTTCGACTTCTTGACGTTCTCTATGGTCACTAAATTGGAACTCGCACCTTCCGCTGATAGTGGCAGCCATCATATGAAAGTTGTATGCCTGCTTAAGTCATCTGTGATGTTAGTAATTGTTTATAGCCTGGAAAGATGGGTGTAAGTAGACAGCTCTTTGGGGTAAAATGGAGTTTAAGTTTTCCATATCGGTACCGGAGTATTGACCATACTCTGAGGGCAGTTATGTGTTGGAAACGTCATAACATAGGCGTCGAAACCGACAGTCGTGTACCAGCCGTGAAGCAAAATGAGCATTCCGGGACCAGTTTTTCAATGGTGAGAAAAGACGCAAGTAATGTACATGGCTGAAGAAAAAATTAGTATCCAAATCGTATACCATTTTAGTATATATCGTGTTATTAATCCAAAATGTATCTCAGGTGTGTTTTGATTGCAACTGTTCATTTATCCAACATGGCGATCATACTCAACACGATGAACATATGGCCCTAAAACCCACCTTTGGGTGTATGTACTCTGTGGAACAAAGGTTATTTGTAAACAGCTCTCCCTCGGACTGGGATTTCCATGAAAACATTTGTAAGGAATTCTTCTCTGTAGAAAGTGCCCTGGCCTGGTCATGTAATGGTATCAATCTGGCAACACCGTCAAACCAGAAACATCGTTAAGCTCTTTGCCAACCTGTAACGGTCTTAGACGACTTTACTTTGGAAAAGTTTGGATTCTGACCGGTTTCTACATCAAATCTTTTTGTCCAGTTTATAAAGGCTATTGTAATTGATGACCGAAATAACATGACATCTTCCACTGATTTTTATTTGCATTTTCAAAATTGTGCGAACTCAGCATTTTCCACAGGTATTAAAATATGTCACTCTCAAGATGGCATTAACAGAACATCAATAATTGGTAAAAGTTGAATCAAGTGTTGTGTGATCCAAACACACCTAATATAAAATGTAGTAATTCAACATATACACAGTTTTGCACCTCTATATGTGCATATGTTCTTCTCCCTGCTTCAGCGCTTCAGACACTAGGTTGGCCTCTTAGCGATACTCGCTGATGTGAAGCATGATTATCGTTATCTGACTCTCGTTCAATCAGAAGGGCGAGACGTTCAATCCAGAGAAGGTGGTTGTATGTCATTGAGTGGGTTTGCTATATACGGGCTGTTTACAACTAGCACATCAACTTTTCCTGTAGCATTCAGACGAGAACAGGTATATGTCTGTCAAAAATTTGACTACAGTACGTACCCATCGGTACAAAAAACATCAGCGAACCAAGGGAGAGTGTTTCGATTTTTTCGGTTTGGCTCTAGCACAGAATTCCATCATTTCTGTCATGAGAATTTCTATTTCGAATTTGAATTCTGAGTTTCAAAGAGGACTGGCCAAATACTAGTCGGCGCATTGTCAGCATATTGTGATTTGAGAGAACTCATCATTTGTGCTGTCTTCGCATGATATTCCATTGACCCAGCATCACGTCTTTCTGGCAATCAGACGACATCGTCAAATAATCTAAATGATGTGGAAAGCGACTATAACCTCGTGCTAAGCAAACGAACAAACATACTTGCTGAATTGAGCACTAAGAACACTAAACACAAGTGTGTTGTCAATAAAGTCAAGATGGTAGTTTTGGTTACAGACAACAGGCCTTATTTCCCACACCTGGACTTCCCCTAAGACTGGTATATGGAACTCGACGATGACTTCTCCTCACTGCCCAATTGTCCATACAGCGACGGGATTTCCTTATATATGATGCAAAACAGGAAAACACATAAAATGTGTGATGCCAAGCAGGAAAACATAACACAGACACACTCATCTGTATGGAAGTTGGAATCATACCCATGGTGCGTGTATTTTCGAGTAGTTCTCATCACTGAGAACAACACAATTAATGACAGGTTTGGTTATGACATGAAAAAAAAATTTGTAAAAGCTAAATCACGATTTGAAACAAAACGCAGAATTATGTCCATGATTTCGTGATCTGGTATGATCAAGTGTTCTACAGTTTTAAAACCAATATGTTAACATAACAATCACCATAACAAACACCGTAACAAACAGTTCACAATATCATCAGAGCACAGTGGAGTTCTCGTAGACCCTGTGGTCACCAGGTGTGGAGGACGTTGCTCTTCCTGACAACTCCTCGTAATGTGGGGCTGTTGAGGGAAAACACAAGTAAAGGTGTTATAGAACGTGAACAAAATGTACGAATCAGTTGGAGACATCCAAGGCAACAAGACAGCAGTGTTGAACAACTACACACGAGGTTGTTGCGTATATTGTCTTTTTTCTGTTACGCTGTGCATGAAAAATAACCACTTCAACCTCAATGAATTTTTTTAAAGCCTTTACATCGACATTATGACGTTACAACTTAAAGAGCGTAATTTATGAAGAATTATTTACAACGTTTTCTGAACGTGGCCGGACACCTGTAAAGTCTCCGAATGATGAAAAATGAGTATAAACTTCTTGCAAGCAGCATCTCTCTGATCAAACTGTTAGTAAGAACAAAATATATTTTCATTACAGGGGAATTTGAGGGAGGGGGGAATGTTTACAATAATTTAAAATTATATACAATATTTTTTTCAAAATATCATATTAAAGGACAAGAATATTGAATGCTTGAGATTGAATTATTTTACCTGAAGAAGGCCTTGGTGGCCGACGGGGTAGCTATGACCCCATGCCTCTCATCCAAGCGGTCGCTGTGAGTTCAAGTCCAGCTTATGCTGGCTTCCTCTCTGAATGTACGTGGGAGGGCCCGCCAGCCACCTGCGGATGGTTGTGGGTTTCACCCGGGCTCTGCCTGGTTTATTCCAACCATAATGCTGGCCACCGTCGTATAAGTGAAATATTCTTGAGTACGGCGTAAAACACCAATCAAATAAATATAGAAATAATTTTACCTGGACTGGGTGCGGTGTCCAGATCCTCATAATGACCTACAACAAATAAAATGGCGGCACCATGTTACCGGAAGGGAAATTGGCGATGATATCAAATCAATAATTGATTGAATTTCCAAATACACTACCTTTTGTATGAAAAATGCTCGCAATACATTGATTTATATTACACAATACTGATAATATTGAAGCGAAAAACGACATAAAGCTAAGTTTACCATGCGCAGAAGGTTCCAGGCCTGCCGTGCCCTCTGCAACTCTCCCTTCCATTTCCCTGTCTTCAGCAATACTGTAAATGTAACAATTATATACAAAGTTATTTTCCTTTATGTTTTTGTGTACCTCCTTGAAAACCGTTCTCACCAGCGCGTTCGCTGTGAGTGCAGGCTGAATTCCTCTTTGGCAGTGGGTGGACAGTTCTGCCAGCAATCTGCAGATCGACGTGGGTTTCCCTCAGGCTCTGCCCATTTTCCCCCCAAAATAATGCCGTATAAGTGAAACATTCTTTGAAAAGCGTAAAACTCCAATTAATGAAACAGATCAACTGAATCCCACACGCAAGACGCAAAGTCTCCAGATGTGTTTGAGGACTTGGATTCAACTAGCTACAGCCACGAATACCTTGATAAAAGAACAACGGAAAACAGAGAGTGTAAAATTGATACCTCATGACTTGACGTGTATCTTGTTTCTCCGACGCAAGTTCTGACAACAAGAAAAGAAACAGAGAAATCCAAATCATATACGTTTTCGTACTTGTATGTATTTTCTCCATTAGCCTACTATATAAAATATGATATATTCATTTTTCCTTCTGCTTTGATTTTATTTATCTGTCTGCTTGTTTTTATCTATAACATCAATTTTACAGGAAATGATATACGCATTTAAATGAAATTTAGTCCTTGTCTCAAGCACCGATCCATACAATTGTGCCGGTAATTCTGACATGGTCCAGGGAATTCTTAACCATTCTTAAATGGCAGAAACTTTACAGGAAAGGTTTGTTGTACACAAATTTTCTTGCACTACTTGGTTTATGTTTGGCATCAAGCAGCTTAAAGTTTGATGGTCATCCGAATCTGGATCAGAATCTGGGAATATTTAAACCCTTCTTCACAGCACCGTTGTGGTAAAGAGGTCATGCGTGGATTTGGGTGAAACTTTGAGCAACTCTTAGCACAAGCATCAAAGAGTTAATTATTTTGTTGTTATTCGAATCTATATCCGAATCCAATAATTCTTCTCCGTATAGCGAATGCGTGATACAACATAAATGCAGAGCATTGTCCCATTTCCTGTAGTGTGGATATTTGTACATTTATCTTTGGTGGTGATTTGCTCTCTTGGAGTCTCGTCCTATTTAAATCAGTGTACACCGACACCATATCAAAATCACCATCATGACAAAGACTCCAACAGATTACTACATCTCTTACCATTACACAAGGAAACCAGTGGTTACAGTAACTCTGTAGTTAATTCCGTTATTAGCAGCTCACCTGTGTGCCCTGAGGATGGTGTTTTTCGCCGCAGCCAGCAAGTCACAGAGACACAAATGACGGTGACGACAGCAGCACCAACAACAACACCTACACCTAACATACCACCTTTACTCAGGCCGGCTTCTGGGACATCCCTGTGTCCTTGGAATGGCTGTGAATCTGCAAAAGAGGATATCGAGCAGGGTGAAAAACATGGTGGCATAGAGCAGGAACCGTCATGACATTATCGAAATCGACTAATAAGGGGTTTAAACCATTCGTATACCAAATTACACAATGTCTGTTTATTATGTTAAATATTAAAATAAAACCCACCTTGAGTGGTGCAATTTGTTGTAACATATCCTGACAAAGCTATGTCCGAGTTAGGCTGAAGTCTGAACTGGTAGAACACTCCAGGCTGTAGATCTCTCAGTGTTTTCATCACGAGCTTGACCCTCCCTGGATTTCTGACCAGTTCTCTCTTCCAAAGTCCCTCTGTCCCTTTGTATTCCAGTTTGTAGTATTCCACCAGAGATTCGTCAAGCCCAGAGGCCCAGACAAGAGAAACTTCGGTGTGGGTACAGGAGATCAGCTCTAACTCCTTCGGTATAAACTGCCCCTCTAGCAAAGAAAAAGAAATAACTAGAACCTGAAGGTTTAAAATGGATCGGGCTATTGCGTATTATGTAATTTAAAGATCATACGGTGTACAATGGCATAAGGAGCTGACACAATTTTGTCATCATTGAATACAGGCGTCCGAAACTCGAGCTTATCTGTAACTACACCAGCTTATAGTCGGGTTCTGAATAGCTGTGGCTAATAAAATCTCTACTTAGTAACAGCAATATACAAGAAAACCGGACTCATTTTATTGTTGCCGTTAAATTGACGGCACTGTAAGATTTGAAAAGAAGTCAGGAAACCTGGCCAAATTCAAAATGGCTAAAAACGGCCACAATGTTTGAAAATTGACGGAGCGGCCCAAAGCACAATCTTCATCGGTAGGTCACCATGGTAAAGTAAGTCTTCTTCTGCACAAAGGTGGGGAGTAGGCGTAAGATGTCATATACGTGTGTTATGAGATAATGTAGATTGAGGAAAACTGATTTGTACATGTAAGTGCAGGCTTGTTTTTCCTTTTTTTTTTCTTGTCGTTTTTTTTTGTGTTACCTACCATTTCAATAAAGCCATCACATCGCAGCACTTCCTCTTTCTGGTGGTAGTGGTGATAGCAATATTTTTCGTTCATCGAGGGACCGATTTACGATACGATTGCAGGAACAATGTTTTGGACTATCGAACAAAAAAAGTTACCTAGTGCATGTAATTGTTCAAGTTCTTAGATGTCCTTCCCATTACTGGCAACGGGGGTGAGATTTCAAAACAAATACCAAAACCCCAGCTGGTTCAGTGGGTCTCTATCAGGGAGGCTGAAAGCGAAAATATTGAATCCTTCATATGTACACTGGGAGGGAGTACAGTCCATACCGGATAACGGTACCCTGTGGAGCCTCATCAACGAAGTAAACTGGCAATAAAAGTTAACTTTTATCAGAGAAAAATTCTAAAATCAGCAGATTCGAAAGTCTTCCACGCTCATGTCTTAATGTCAAACACACAAAAGATACCGTAACTAGCTGGTCTTGTGCTTAAATAATGCGATAAATTTCACACAGCCAGCTCGGAGACTCAGTTTAAATAATCAAGGATACGGTCATAGCAACGACCTTTCAGCCACCCTTTAAGCTACTCAGATTGTTTGTAAAAAACATATATGGAGAGAGAGCCCCGTGGGAAGACAAATCCTGCATTAGCCGAGTTGTGATTTGTTCATACCATTATCACATTAATATGATTCAATGTTAAACAATAATGTATGTGGATATGGTCAGTCTAGGGTGGTTTTCACTGCCACAGTTTTTCTATTATTTCTTGAAAACTTTCATTTTTCCTAATTCAATACAATTATGATATAGCCTTGGTTCAGTTCAAATGTATATGATCAACGTCTCACAATAATATCAGCTTGGAACAATATCAAATACCGTGAGCGCAATAAATTGTCACAGACTTGGCTGCGCGTTATATGATGTCTTTCGTTTGCAAGCCATGTGACCTTACAGTGCGTGGTGCAATAGGGGTTAACGTGTAACTAACTGGTCGAGCTGGCTGTAGGAACTGCACTCCTCTCCCATCTGTATATATATGCAGAAACCATTTCTTTTCGAGCCATTATGGTGTCCCCTGTGTGTGACGGGTCGCACAAGCTATATTGAAACTTCAAAAGCCGCCCAGAGCTGCCCAGAAATTTGCTTACCAATACATTTCGCCTTCTGTTTATATTTTAACACTCAGTCCGCTGTGGTTCTCCTCCAGCCCCATGACCTCCCTTCCCCCAAACTACACATAATGAACGCTATGCTTAGATCATTAAGTCCAACCCTGACAAGGTCAGGAGAATGTGACGAGCGTGTGTACTGCATGAACAAGGCTTTTCTTCTTGCTCCAACGAGAGTAAACCCGCAAAGCTAAGCCTAATTTCGGTAATTTGGAGCAATGCAGTGGGTTGTGTTCCGGAATGTTTGACTGATGGAAAAGGGAAAAATCTTCAGAGTATCTAGAGAGTGGATCGAGTTACCCGCAACAAACATTCTATTTAATAATCGCCTGACCGAGTTACTGGAAATGCCGATATATTGTATCATAGAGCAAAAGAGTGCCAGCAGACATGAAACAAATGGTATTGCTAAAAAGTGATTTGAGCCGTATCGCATCACTGAGTTACGTTGTGCTACACAATGACAATAATCTTAAGGGGCTTAAATGCCCAATTAGAAGTTAGCATGCCAGGGATGCCAAAACAGGCCGCAGCAGTACACCCTAAACCTGGAACTACTTCGGTAAATCGGTGACAATTTTCACCACCTCCTAAATGCCCTCAAAGGACTCTCTCCGCTTCACTTCCAGGTCCCCAAAATACATTTGCTAACAAGGGGTTTCAAGACAGAATTTGTGGTTTATGACGTTAATTCAGTTTAACGAAGTACATCTCCTTGTGACGTAAATATTTTACACTGATATATTTCTTCAATTTCCCTTGCGTCATTCGCAAAGGAGATACATGTACCATCGAATACGGATTCTTCCCGGTTTGTTAACACTGATCGTTAGGCTTGAGAAGATCACATGCCATATTACTAAATGGCGAGCGTTTCCAACTTTTATCCCAGGAAGACCACTTGAGCAAACCGGGTGTATTAAGGCTATGTACAACTGCAGTTAAAATTTCAGTGTATTGCCTTCAGTCCTGGAGAGAATGAATGAATGAATGAATGCTTATTGTTTAACGCCCTACTCAAGAATATTTCACTTATACGAAGGCGGTGTCTCCTTGGTGCAGGAGGGATTTCCACCGTATCTTTTATCTGGTGCTGCCTCACCGAGACGACTTGCCGAAGACACCCAACAAGGCCCCTCACCCAGTCACATTATACTGACACCGGGCCGGCCAGTCCACCCTCGATCCTCTTATTGCTGGGCGCCTAGCGAGGAAGCAGGATGTACCATTTTTTGGTCTTTGGTATGACCCGACCCAGGTTTGAACCCAGATCTCCCCGTCCGAAAGCTGACGTCCTGGAGAGAAATATATTTTCATTTTACACAAAATCCATATGGACCTCAAGTCACGTCACAAAATCAGCGTTAATGTTACGGCCTAAAACACCGCAGTGTGGAGAGTAACACCAGCAGAGTGATGCCGATGAAATCCGACCTTAGGAGATGCGTAACTTCAAGTTCTTCGTTAAAGGATTAGCGCCCAGGTTTTCCTACGGTTCCTAATTATATAGATTCAACCTGTTTTCACAGTATAATACCGACAGAGCTTCTCAAAATTGTAATAATGACTTTACGTCCGCCAAAAACTTACGTCAAAGACCGCCAACCCAACATGAGTGAGATAAATAGCCTGAGAATTCGTATCAAAATGACATCATTTTTCAGATGGATTCTAGCTGCACAGAAGCAGATATACTGCTGTAACAATTTCATCTCTTAGTCGATGACGATGAAGTTCGAATTTATGACACTGACATCTCCGGCCAGGCTTCGGATTCTGAGTTTTCAGACAATGAATTTGATCTTTGTGAAGGTATTTGCAATTCTACTGGCAATCGGGATTGGTGAGCTTTAGCTTTATCGTGTGTCACATTGTATATTTCGTGTGTTTATCCAAAATTCAATACTTATTTACTATTTTTTCCGTCTGTGCTATTCACCGTAAATATTATTCTACTCCACGGAGCTGTAAAATGACGATAGCAGATAGGCTGTTTTGGCTGGGTACAAAAATACTTCCGTCCTCTACCGTAAATGCACGCCTTCCTCATATTCTGGAAACTTGCAAAAAAAAAACTAACTCCTGGGTTCTTCGACGATCTGTTTTCACAACCCTATGCAGAATATCAAACCATTTCGTGGAGAAATTCGATATGCTTGTTGTCACTCTTGTAGCTTCCTAAACATTAGACTAAATGGTATAGCTCTGACTGTTTGTGAAGGTTGGACTTGGAAAATGAAATTCGAGGGAGATGTCGGAGGAAAAAATGCACAAAACCAGCCTCATTGTCTAGTGATTTTATATGCTATACTACACAGGTTAATGTACGTTTTTCAAATACGTTTTTTTAGTCCTAATATAACAATATATGCAGGGGAAGATAATTATGAACAAACACTAAATCTCGACACTAATCATTTCAGTTTTCATTTTTTGGCTTAGCGCTTTCGCTAGGAATACACCACAAATTTCTCACGAATAATAATCATTTTTGCAAATACAACAGAGTTTCTAGCAGAAGAATGAACTCGTAATTATTTCTATGTTAGAGATTTTCCCATCAAGCTAACTCAAACTGTAAGCAAATATATATTCATATCTCTTGCCGAGGAAATATTAGTAACTTTATAACAGGTTTAATCAATTGATGTACTTACCTATCACTGTTATTTTTATTTCCGCTGTTGATGATCCAATGCTGTTGGTGGCCTCGATCTGATACACACCAGAAAGCCTCGCTTCCGCCGACTCAAACTCCACTGACGATATAGTGACGTCACGCCGAGTTGGACCTCGAAGGTTTGTTGTCAAAGCGTTATCAATTCGATTGCCACCTTTAGACCAGTGGATAACCACGTCGTCTTTGGATGTTACATCACACGAGGTTTTCAATCTCTGGCCTTCAAACACTGTCACCTGAGTTGAGTTACATGTTATTTCTGGTGCATCTATTAAAAAGGGAGCGGAAGATGACATGAACAACACTGGCTCCAGATCCCTCATTACTGGGCCTATCCACACAAATTTCTTTCCCCAACAGCACGAGTCAGATGTATCTGGTCTAACTTTAATTTACATGTACATCCAACGTCAGATAAGCTTTCTAATACACAGTAACTATCTGAAGAGTTCTCTGCCTTTAGCAACTCTTTTGTTATGTATGAACTTCAAGTGATAGGGTGGTTGTAGTACTGACAACAGACAGTGATTGTTTCCCAATTTTCCTGTGTCTAGGCCACCTTAACACGACTTCTTTGGGAACTTCTTTTTGGACGACGCTAAGAAAGCACTTTATGATCTCGTGTAGGGGGCGACATTCTCGGTGTCTTCGGCATGACATTTTTATGAGGCACCACTGTACATATATGTGCTAGTGGAAGAAGACACCCTCATAAAGTTAAGATGGGCTAAAAATGGTGATTTGATATAAACCCCACGCTAGTGTGCAAATCCTGTCACAACTAAAAGAGAAATAAGTACGCCTCTCTTGTTAGTAAATACGGACGGAGTTGTTTAAATGGCACACGATTTGGATATTGATTTCATTTATTCGCCTAGAACATTCATTGCCACTTTTCCTCATCATTGCAAACTGTTCACTGTTTCTCTATGCATGAAGCCATCCTAATCTTTAAATTTTATAAATTTTTCTACTTCTTTCGTGATTTGTGTTCTTTGTTGTCTTTCGAAACTGATCTTGCGATTATTTACCCGGAACGCTCATTTTAGCAGACGGCTGGTATACGAATGACGGTTTCCAAGCCCAGGTTTATAGCCAGTTAAATTTCATTATCATATATAATGGCAATGGTGGATAATGTCTGTTTCTAAACATTTTTCACTTCACTCTTAATTTGTAAATTCTCTTGAAATCTAAAGTTAATCTTCAAGACTGTTTAATTAAAACATTCATTTAGCACATATTTATTCAACACACCCTGTCATTATCTGACGCCAGGTTACAATTGCACGACATCATACCTACACTGTACAAAGAGTGTGTAGACTTGTGAGCGTAGAGGAGGATCAGTCACACTGTTGGAAGCGTTACAGTACAGCTCAGCTCCGTCCTCCTCGACACTAGCTGTAAACGTCAGTGTCCGGGTTGTGGTCTGTACCAAGCTGGAGTCCTGGTTACAATCAGCCGGCGGGTCAAGCTCCCGGACACTACCGGAATGCCGTATGTACCACCGTATACAGGCCTGTGGCTTACTGGCCGAGGTCACACAGGTAAAGGAGCTGGGTTCACCGGCAAAGACTGCATCTGGAGGGTTCGCCAAGCTCACGCGGGTTACCATTACTGAAATGAAACGACTCTGTCGTTACCATTGTCATTTTAATTTACCTACAAATATGAAGGACACGAAGATGTTAGTTTTCCGACTAAATATATGCAGTATAGTCCACAGTAAGATTGTATTAGCTTGTTGGATGAGCAAACAGCATAGAAATGAAACACAAAAAAACTATTAGAAAATCAAGATGCAGTGTTGTAATACATTTACTCTTAACGTCCAAAATAATATCTTTAAATCCTGTGTGTACTTTGGTACTTGAAAGCGTCTTTCATGACATGAGGAGTACATAGAATAGCAAACAGATAATACACGTTGCTGAGGAAAAATAAGCTACAAGCCCTACAACTATGTTCTACCTTTAACATCCAGGGTAACCTGGTCGGTCTGTCCTGCATACAGACATCTCCAGATGCCTCGACCCGTGTCTTCTGTGACGTTATCTATGGTCAGTGTGTAAACCCCTTCACCGTTGACGCGTTGACATCCCCCTGACACCCCGGCTGGTGCTGTTACCGCTAAGGGTATTGACGCGTTACAAAACCTGGACAGGTATATCAGGGATGTGCTTGCAGCAACATAATCCCAGCGCACACGATTAAGGTCACCTGTGGGTCTGGTTATCTTACACTCCAGGGTAAATGGACGACCCGTCACGACATCACCTGGTTCTGTGATTGACTGACTGAAGACAAATAATACTGAAATAAAACAGAACAGGCCTAGGTTTTAGGTTAAAATGTAAAACGCTTGAAACATAAGCTGTAAACATTAACGACGACTAAAGCAGACGTCGCTGCTGCTACACTATGTATGTAGATGTAGATAGGGAATCATTCAATCCGTGGGATTTTCTTTGTTCTTGCAAAGGTTATACTTACCTTGCCATAAGCTGAAAAATACCGTTGATAAGCTTTTCATTATATTTCGAGCACTCGTTAGCCTCTTTAAGGACATGCTGTTGACGCGACTGAAAACGTATTTTGAGGCACAAGGCCTAGTTTTACCCGTGGGGACATCTCAACATAACATGATAGTCATTAAACCAGGGTATATAACACACCGTCAGTCCTGAATTGAAAACAGTCCCTGTGTTGAGCAGAGACCACAGCTAACCCACATAGGACCGGGGCTCTTCAATTGTCACCTTTACATGACAAAGCTCAACCTGTACTTCTTTGAATCTTTGCATGGTATGTAAAAAGGTTAGTTTTACAGGTGTAGGAAACGCCAAGGCCGAACTGTGAAGCCTCCGAACGGTGGCGGTGTGTAGTAAACCACTTTGAGTTCATCCATCACCATATTTTAGTAAGTTCCTTGCCGCAAGATCTAACGGGGAGAGTCTAAAATATAAAGCTCATCTAAAACCACTCAACCACACAAATGGGTCAATGTACACTTGCCGGGCGAGTAGTGTAAATGTGACCAAGAGGATATCTTCTTACAGACATTGTATGGTTAGCACATTTCTCTTATATGATGGAGGCCAGCATTATGGTGGGAGAAGAAAGACGAAGTCGTAGAAGTGAAATACCGTCGAGTGCGGCGTAAAACACCAATCCAGTAGATAAATAAATAAAAAAAAATTTACTAAATAAATATATAGCTGTAATGCTACCCACATAAAACGACAAACCCCTAAAAGAGACTATATATATACAAAATATTTAACCTAGTTAACCAATCCGCACTGTCACTGCTCGCTCTGTCTTGGTGACAAAAAGTAGTCCACGCCGTTGTGTACGGTTTCCGCCGTCGTTCGTTGAAGACCCAGGCCATTTCTATGTCACTTATGGAACAGATCCCCACTAACTTGCCCAAGAATGATTGCTCATACAAGGAACTCCGGGTTTCTTCACCCTTATAATTGGATAACTTCGTAGGAGCAAAAAATTTCTTCAGTGTTACATTTGGTGACAATCAAATACATGCCTATTGGTCGATTGAGTGGAGTTTCTAACCTTACAGATGCGAGTTGGAGCAGAAATTTTCAAGATACGCACATACTGAAACAAACAGCACTCCTTCCCTTTAATAACCGCGCCATAATTATATGCACTTTGTACAGGGAAACATAATCACAGGAACACAATATCCATTGTCATTTACAGACTAAGACATTGCGGAAAAAAAAGTTTGGAGTGGACTAATGCTATATTTTCTTTTCTATTTGGGTTTTGCATCATACGGGTGACAAGGTTAATGGTTGCACTGGAATCGTCATGAGCAGGGGCTCAGATGTCGGAGGTCAAAATATCCAGCAGATGGATGTTTAAATACTGGTTATGTCATTACGAACAATCTCACAACATAGGCTAACACCAAAGTGAAGTATACATAGCTTTAGGTCATTCTAATTCATTCACCAAGTGCATCAAAGACACCACTCGGCTACGTCTAATTTGGCTTTTGTCGTTGACTAGATGTCGAGCAGTCATTTTGTTAGTGCTTGTCGATCTTCTGTCCTCTCTTTCATACATTTATTACGTCAATACAAAATACTAGTCTGCTATAAATGATTTTTTTTACCACAGAACGAACTATGTGGAGCAATATTGGATACTGTAGATGATGTTTTTATTTGGGGGACAGGGAAAGAACGATCAATTAAACCTTACTGGAGTCATCCTGAGTCAGGAATGGTAGACTCAGATATAATACCAGCCAATAAGAAACCTTCGTTATTCACATTCCACCCATCCTGCTGTGCTTTTACATTGGATAAGAATTATGTGTAATACAGTCCTCCACAAATGTATTCTTTATTACAACTGATTTACCCCTCATACTTCGGGTAATAAGTTTCGCTTGCTCTGGAACAATGTCGGTTCAACTTACGGTCTAGCGCCTGTGGCTTTATCTAGCAAGGTTTGAAGGTGTCTGCTAAAAGGGCCTGATTCCTCGCGCCCATCGGCGGTTTCTTGCACTTGTACAACATGTAAATGAAATATCCTTTAATAGGGGGACCTCCCGTGGGCCGAGTGCGGCATTATGACCCCCGAGTCTGTCACCAATGCGGTCGCTGTGAACTCAAGCCCAGGTCCTCTCCGGCCATACGTGGAAAGGTACTCCAGCAACCTGTAAATGGCCGTGGGTTTCCCCCACGCTCTGCCCTGTATCTTTCCACCATAATGCTGACCGCCGACGTATAAATGAGTGACACGGTGACGACACTTGACATCAATCTACATCAATCTACAGTCTACTGACACCACATCGACCAGTACTGTGCCTGTTTTCTGCTCAGCTATACATGTGCACGTGTAGGATTTAGGTATAAACAGACACAATACTTCATCCGGACTTCTCCACTACATGTAGAAGGCGAAAGGTTAAAAATTCCCGAAATCCCGATACGGTAATTTAATAGTGAATTGTCTTGCAAACACGAAGTTTCCATAAAGCACTTTTTCTCAAAAGAAACTACATTCAGTGTACTCCAGTTTTCCAACGAGTTGTAACTGGCCGAAGAAGGTATTGATCTTGCAAATCGAGACGAAAATACGTACAAAACGCTCAGCATTTGTGGCTTAACCATTCGACATGCATCACACTTGGAAGTTTGAAGTAAATCCCATCATATCTAGTATAAATGCAAGTTCCCTCGCTGACCAAGACAACTGATGAATTTTGTTGGAAGTTCACCAGCCCTTGGCCATTTATACTCCTTGTTCAGCTCCAGCACTTGTAGATTTAAGTTACTTCGACCCTTGGGGATTTACACTACAAGGTATCTCTGCTACATGACAAAAGGAGGTAGTTTTCATCAGATTCGGAAAGGGTAGATCTACATATAAACCCAATGATCTGGACAAGTCACGGGCCACATTATCTACTGCAGAGGAATCAACCCAAAAATTTACACGCAGCAACATAAAATTTTAGCAATTATTTATTCTCCGTAAGTAAGAGATCCTGGTTCGATATATAATTAGTTGAGTGGGAAGTAAAACTTCTGGTACTTCTGAGTACGAGTTCGAGAAACAATAATTGGCGCCATATAGGTATATTTTTGGAAGGTGTGCATCCAAACCTGAAATGACCGGTTCCTGAAAATGACCTTGATATATGTATCAGCTTGGGTTACTCATCCATCGGTAATGGAAATTCAACCATGGTTAGTGGTCAGTTTTATATTTCGGCCAATACCTTCTCCTATGCTCTTAGTCATCCGTGCATTAATTTGAGATTTTTATGTTTTTTAGTCATCAGTTCAATCATGTCAGAATTTGCTTGTATATGATGTCTAATAACCAAAAGGGTAAACTCCTGTGCAACACAAAATAGGAAAGCCAAATATAGCAAACACACACACAAATCAACGCGGAAATCATACATTTAGGCAATGAATACCACAGCGAGATTTCTGGATCACCCCGACTTAAAACTTACAAATATTTTTACGTCCCTCCTCACTGGAGTTCGGTAAAAATCTACTAACGGTTAAGACATAGCATGTCCTTAATATTTAACATTTATCTGACTGATGTTTTCCCTCGTACTCAAAAATACATGTCTCTTATAAGTAAGAGTAATTATGACATTTTTATGCACAACAACACAATTACATGTTACATATTAAAGTCAAAGCATGGAGTTTTCAGAGATTATACACATATGTACAACAATGTTTCATTTATGTTTCTCCCCACATTTTCTCCCAACATCACAAAAACTTTTGTCCTAACACCATTTCAAATTTAGCGGATCGTCAGATTTATTGTGCAGACGAGCGCACACTATTAAATCGGTACACTGTAGCATTAGAATACAGAGGCGTTCTCGTAGATCCTGTGGTGACCAGGCGTGGAGGATGATGCTCTCCCTGACAGCTCCTCGTAATGTGGACCTGAACAGTGAGTGAAAAACACACGTAAATAACACGTAAAAGCAAAGTAAACTTGTTACAGAACATGACAAAAATGTGCGAGGAACTTCTAAACATATTCACTAATCACATAGCAATACCAGACAGTCAGGTAGCACATCTATTATTCGATGGGCCCGTTGAGCATATAACATAGAATATGATTTCCACAATCACTTTAAGGCGACATTAGGGCGTTGTCAATTTTAAGAAAACATCATTCACGAACGAAAAGTCGTTTACAATGTCATCACAAAATGGTTCAACAGTGACTCAGTCAACAAATGGTAAAAATGTAGATAAACTTCTTGCAGCGAAGACTCCAATTTAATACATAATACACGGTAATACAAATCGGTGGCAATTTATGTAATTATATTTTTAATATTCCTTATACTTAAGGTGTGTTAAACAGCATTATAACGGACCCCACTATAATGAATTTATGAGCCGGAAAATCATCATTACACATGTATCTGAAAATACCTTCCCTGCTTTTTTTCAGATTTTTTCATCAAATTAATTGTAGTCAAATGTTTTGATTGAACGGTGGGTTTTGAGGCCCATATTGGTGATGTGTGTCAACAGTGAGGTTGCGACGAAATTTCTCTGGCCCTAAAGAAGAACTTTCGTGTCATACTAGCTCCTCCATACGGAGGCACACACTACAGGAGTATGGTTAGTAAGAACTTTATTCAGAGCTGAACATTATGTTGGACACAAAACTTTGTGACGTCATAATTGACGCACATTTATTAATATGGTCAAGAAAACCTGTGCTGTGCTAAAAATCATTGGAGGTATTTTTACGTTCAGCTTTTAAAGATCTTTGAACTACATTTTCCGGGATCTTTCTCTTTAAAGCAGACCATGAATACTGAGTATTTCAGATGAAAGTATCTTACCTGTACTAGGCGTAGTGTCCAGATCCTAGTAGTGACCTACAACAAAGAAAATGGCGTCATCCTCCCAAGTTTGTTAAAATTAATTAACATTTCAAATTTCAGTTTGAAATGAGATTTTTCAAGTTGACACCATTGTAGAGAAAACACTTTACGAATCTGGCAACGGACACCTGTGCACAGTTTCGCCGATTGCTTTCGCAAAAGAAACAAATTCCTGTTTTGAGGATGTTCCCAATGTTAATATAAAGAAAAGACTTAAATTTACCATGTGGAGAGGGTTCTATGTCAGTCGTGTGTTCTTCAGTTCTGTCTCCTATTCCCCTGTCTTGAACTACGCTGTAAATATCAGCATGCTTGCTTTATATTCATGAAAACCGCTTTGGTGCGTTTTCAAGTACAAACTGGCGACAGGATCGAGAACTTGCTCAAAATTAGTATGGAGAAATAAAGGCATGAAAACATTATCAAATCGCAGTTTGTTGACGGATAGATAGTGTTAGATATATACCTGATGGCTTGTTCTGTACTCCTCTGGTCTGACCCAGAGTCTGACAACAGGAAAAGAAACACTCGAATATAAATGTTATACATTTAAATACGTACTCGCAACAAATAGCCTGCTACTTAACGATACATTATCATAATAGATTTTACCATAAGAGATTATGGTCTTTTCCACGCTTATTTGCATTTCTATGTCTGTATCTTTGCCTGTCAGTCTGTCCGTAGCTTTACGGAAAAAAGTTAGTGACTCAAAAATTGAAATCCAAATTGGTTCAAGCAACAATGCACACGATTCTGGGAGTAATTCAGTCCTGAAACTGGAATCAGGAAAGTTTTGAAGCGATCCTTCACCATTGTTAATTGTTAACAACGCATTGCGGCCTTGGATCAAGCACGCATCCACACGATTCTGAAAGTCATCTGGTTCTGAATGTGGAATCATTAAAGGATTCTTCAGTACTGTTAATTGTCAACAAGGCATTCTGAGCTTGGTTCAGACGAGAATCCGCACGATTTTGGAAGTGACCTGGTTTTGAATTTGGAGCCAGAGGTTTTAATTGATTCCCCATCATTGTTGATTGTAAAAAACACATTGCTTTGGGATAAGTAATAATCAGTTTTGTTTAGTTGGTTTGTATATTTTGTAAACAGTTGTCAACCTGTCGTGATACTACACAAATGCATAGTGTCGTCCCTTTCTCTGTAATGAGAATATGTGATCACGAGTGAGAGGCTCCTGGGCTATTACAACGCACCAGCTTGCTAACCCCCAGCATAACAAGATAATAGGTAGGTTTGAGAAAGACCTAACCTTTGCGCCCTGTAGACGGTGTTTTCACCAATGATGGTAACCTACACCTAACCTACATCTAACATACCACCTTCACTCAGACCGGCTTCTGGGAAATAATTTAGTCCTCAGCATGGCTGTGAATCTGTAACAGAGGATATTGAGAAGAGTGAAAAACATACTGGCAAAGCATTGTGGTTCAACGACTGGGACCTGATAGGATCCAATGGCAGTATTTTTGGCTTGTTCAGAATCTGTTCGAGTGTATTTGAGTTGTATCTAATGCATGTGTTACTCTCAGAGCCCATTTAAATATGGAAAAGTAGCAGCAAGATTCTTACTCGGGTATGGTCTTACCGAAAACATATATCAATGACATTTTCATGCACATAAGAAACTGTTCTCGTATTTCCGGCGAATCATCCCGCGTTAGAAACATAGCTGCACAGGTAACAGTAGTCCTAGCAAAGTTTACCATTGTTCTAGATAATGCACAGTCTGTTCAAAAAACTTACGAGGTTTGCATCAGTATCTAATTACGAAAGACGAGATAGACGAGAAATGCAAAAACTGTCAAAACTAACATTTTTTAGACAATCTATAACGCTTAAGGAGATACAAATTTGAAAAAAAGGACTGCGTATTTTCACATTTGTAGCTACCTAACACAACTATCTCTAACCGAAGACTTCGTTATATTCAATATCTTTTTTGCAACTTAGAATGGGTTCCAATTTGACACCTCTTGATTAGATATTTGTGGGAAAGAAATGTTTTTATATAGGATGGTTGTAGTATTTCAGAAAAGGACAAACACATAGAGGGTGCAGATGAGGCAAGATGTATTCTGGTTATCAGTACAAGTCTACGTGCACATCCATCACTGTTGCCAAGCATGCCGGTGACCCTTCACTCGTACCTTACTTATTTGTACATTTACAACGTGCACATTGTGTAAGACACTACATTTTCCCCCATCTACAGAAGAGTTTCCGTTATAAAACAGGAGACAATAATTGTAATTGTCCTTAAGGCTGAATTAAGAGAGAGCACATATTATAGTCATAACCAACAGAACTCGAACAATTTTGCCTTTTTTTAAAACGCTACTTGTTAAAAACAATCAAAGGCATATAAACTACCATGTTACAATGCTGAACAAGTGAAAAAGAAAATATTCTCAATTTCTGACATAATCTTGCATCCAGGCAGCCTGATTTCTGGTCCGGCTTGGTCTATTACAATTAGTTACTGCCTGTTGTGCTACACCAGATTCACAAAAATCAAATGATTAACATGATGATTTGGAGAAGTAATGGAAGAGCCTGATAACTGGTAAAACTACGCAAGTGTTTGGTCCAACTTTCCTGTATGGGAAAATTTACTTTCACCCTTTAGAACATGTCCAGATCTTTTTACTCTAACTAAATCACCTGGTTTGAAGGTTTGTGATTTTGCACCTTTGCGTTTGTTGGTGTATGTAGTGCTTTTTTCTTGTTTGGATTCTACACGTTTGCTCACCATCCTCTCTTCGTTAAAAATAGAAGACTTAGTTGCATGGACAATGTCTAACTTAGTTTTCATGTGGCAACTATGGAGTAAAACAGAAGTTTCAACTCCAGTTATGAGATGGAGTGTGCATCTGTACACAGCTAAAAAGACTCTGACTGACTTTTAGACTGGTCGTCCTAGAATCTTAGCAGTTTGAACAGCTTCATTGAGAATTTTATTAAAGCGTTCAATTTCTCCAGTTCCTTCGGAATGATAAAGGGCAGAATGAGCGTGTTTGATGTTTCTATCTTTAAGAAACGTATCAAATTTATACGAATCAAACTGTGGTCCGTGGTCGGTAACAATTTCCTCTGGGAATCCCTCACGAGAAAATACAGACGTTAGAAAGTTAATTACTGATTCTGTTGTGGAAATTTGTGCAGAGTAAACTTCTGGCCATTTACTGTAATAATCTATCAATGTAATGTCAAACCTATTATCGTGAGAATGATATGGTCATACGATGTCTATCCCTAGTTTTAACCAAGGACTAGTCGGTAATGGCACAGGTTGCATCGGACCGTTGTGACAAATACCAGTCATCTGAAAAACAGAACAATTTCTGACAGCATCACGGACTTGTATGTCCATCTTAGGCCACCAAAACAACTGACGTAAACGCTGTTTTGTGCGCACAACTCTTTGGTGTTCGGAATGACCTAATTCAATAACTGGCGGTTAGAGATTTAAGTACCATAACACACTCGTTTCGATATACCACGTTATTTATCACGGATAACTCATTGCGTAGAGAGAAGAATAGTTTTGCATCGCTTTCAACGAATTTTGCTTTGCTAGGCCATCCATTTTCGGTATAGCCTTTAACCAGACCGCAAGACTTGTCTACAGCTTTGGCTTCAATCAATTCAGGTTTCGTGATACTGGTGTCTCTAATTCAGACGGCATTGTACAGCCTGTGGCAGAGGGAATTTTGTTAGTGACAGTGTGTGGAGTATGTGTTATAGCACTTGACCTACTTTCTGTGCTTTGATCAGCTGAATGAGTAGGCATGAGGCATGGTTTGTGTGGGCCCTGACATTATGAGCAGCAAAACATGACAACGTTTTACCCTGAATGTTAATGCCTATTGCGTGAATTAAATCTTTACCCAGGAGTGTAGAGCCTTGTTTAACAACATACCAGATAGCAGTAGCGCATTGTCCTTTGTACAGAACATTACATTCAAAACACCCAACTATTTCAATGTTATCTGAGGTGTAGGATCTGAATGGTTCTTTGCATGGTTTAAAGCATCATGCAGAAAGTACTTTGGTTAGAGGTTTCTATTCATCGAAGCAGAGTCAACTACCACAGTCATACTGACATTATTTACTTGTATGTCATACATAATTTTTTTGGACAGGTGCAGCTTTGTGCACGCCTAACACATCGAACGGGATGTCGTCACAGTCAACTTCTTGTACAACGTGTGCTGTTTTACTTCCACAGACTGCAGGGTAATGTCAGATTTTCTGACAAATAGCACGTGTTACCTTTGGCTGGGCAGTCTTCATCATTGGCAAGATGGCTTGAAGATGTACACCTGTTTGTTCTTCTGTCTTGATTGTCCACGTTTCCTTTACTTCTTTCCAGCTGGACGGGGCTAGACTTTGACATTTTTAACAGAATTTGGCGATCTGGAATCCGCTCTGAAGATCTGTGCCTCTTTGATAGCAGTTTCAACACGACGGGCGAGCTCAATGGCGCGATTAAGTGTAAGGCCGGGCTCCATGAGAAGACGTTCCCTGGTACGAGCGCCCAGTTTTCGCCACCTGTTGATCGCGTATCATCTCATCTCCCATATTATCAAATTCACATGTGACAGCTAGTTCACGTAATGCCGAAATATATGTATCGACGGACTCACCGAGATGTTGATCTCTCAGAAGGAAACGATGGCGCACAGCAGCCACGTTGACAACAGATTGAAACCTATTTTGTAAAGTTGCCAGGGCTCGAATGTAGACGTCGTTCTCGTCGGGTTAACCTCCGGAAGGGTATAAAATACCCGATGTCCCTCAGCTCCTATGTAGTGTAGCAGTATAGCTCGTTTGCTTTCAGCTGATGCTTCTTGTAGACCCGCAGCGAACATGTCGAACAGCCGCCTCCATTGGATCCACGGCAGGCATGGTCTTCCTGGTGTAGGCAGGAAAGTCACCGGCGTTGAAAAATCTGCGGTCGCCATGATCCCAATAATGTACCAGGTGGGCAAAGTTTATCCTCGGCGCCACTTGTAGTATTTCAGAAAAGGACAAAAAAAGGACTATGCCCCGTTTTCTCCCACCATAATGCTGGCCGTCGTCGTAAAAGTGAAATATTCTTGAGTACGGAGTTAATTAATCTTAACGTATTTTATGTTACCCACAGCTTTCTGTAAAGTACTGCCGAATTTTATAGGGTAAATTTATACAATAGGGGATCTCCCCGACTGAAGCCATAATTACATGAAGGTTCTTTACCTGATGTTTCCGGCTATTTACAGCCCTGGCCCTTGTCCCAAACTCGCAGTCTGTACTCTTGGAGCGATATCTATCCCCTTTACCGCGATAAGCTCCATGAACCTTTACCTCCATGTCTGAATTGTGGATGTCTTCCATAGTAACCCACAGATAGCTAGGTAACGTAGCTGAAAGCTCCTATATCACTGGCAATGCCTATTTCTCAATAGCCATGAGCCTACAACCTTATAAGTTAGGCGTACTGGACAGCTGGATAGGCTATATACACACAGTTATAAGAGAGAAAAGTCTTGGGGGGATCCAGGGCAGGAGCCCTTGTAAAAAAAAGAGTGCAGAAATGTACAATTCGTTTTATAGGATTTGAACTTAGCATTTCGCAGCTAACCAAAATTAATTAAACTAATGAAATATGACTCCCTACAAAGTGATTTAGTCTATGCTAAGTAGGGCTACTTACGCATTTACGATAAGCCCAGAGTCCAGACACCCGATCTGCTTTGTGCACTGCACCACAACACCCCAATGACTGTCATAACAACAACAACGTAAACAAACACAAGAAACAAGGAATAGTCGAAAACAGTAATCTATGACAAGACAACTACCTACAGAGAGACAGTAACACCTATATATATGCATGAGACAAAGCCAGACTAGGCAATTGCATCCGAAAATTTGTGAAATATTCCATGTGCAAAAAATGCCGAGTTAACTGTAATGAAGGGCCGATAACCCCCCTTGAGTATAAATCATTATACAACTACAACTAGCTCAGCAGTTCCGTGTTCCTGGGTGCTATAGCTATTGTGCACTTGAGAGCAAATGGACGACCACACACGGCATTGCCAGGAGCTGTTATAGACAGACCCGGGGGAGACCGCAAAAAGGACTGGATGACAGCCTGAACTCTTTTCCTCACACAACCTGTCAGCCTCCTGATACCGTGAAGGGGAAGTCGCTGCCATTCCTCGTTCAAGGGAGCTTCCAGTAGGACCAGACCAAGTACAGGTGGATTCCTTACTTGCACACGACGATCAATCATGTCCCAAACATGCCCCAAAAGGTTGAGATCGGAGCTCATTGCAGACCAAGGAATCAGAAGGCCGACAGATGGTATGAGAAGAAGGGTTCACGTTTTCATCCAGATGCTCAGCGGATACACCCGATGTGGGCATAAAGTTCCAATCACGTTGTCGTATTTTCATAAGCCATAAGGTTCACACGGTTCACAACCATTCACATTTTATATTCTTTTGATGCAGACTAACATTCATCGCATGTGTACAAAAGGGGGCGACTTAATAAAGTTCCTTGTATATATTACACCTTCACCCTGAATATCCAGAATAACGCTTGAGACCTGTCGGTCATATTGGCACACCCTTCTGCCCTCGCCGTTCGACTTCATGATGTTCTCCGTGGTCAGTGTGTAAACCTCTTCACCACGGACGAGTTGAAATCCCCCGGATCTGCGAGACACAAGTACTGGCGATATACACTCGAGAATTAGATTCGGGATTCGTTTTCTCCAACAGTATAACTCCAGAATAGACCAGTTCTGACACTTGTGGGTCTGTAACATGACCAACGTCCAACGCCTTTAATGTGTGATTAAACTTCAAACAAACATGTTCAATAAATATACACATATAATTAAGCATTAAATATAAGTGTCTAAAACACAGGGCTAAACTACAATGCTATAATTTCCAAGTGCTTAATATCTGATGCATGAAAGTGGTTTTAAGTTAAACATCTAAATTTATAGTGTACACTCCAGAGATGTTGGATTGCCGCCACAATATCACCTGGCGTTATGATCGAGAGACTGCATACGGATAGAGCTACATTCTACTTGAAACAAAAACCTAAAACCTAGAGTTTACAATGGGCAATGTGAAAATGCAAAGAACGCGCACGCTACACAGAATACTGGTAACCCAAATTATGTCTCACCCCATATCTGCTCTATTTGTGGATATACTTACCTTTGTGAACTAGTGGCCCATGCAAAAAGTCCTATCCCAGATACATGTGGAGCAACATTCCGGTAATGGGATACAAAAGTGGTCACGTGATACAGTACAAAGATCACCTGTATAATGGTGTAATCCTGTATATTAGCCTGACAGAGTTTGGAATAATTGCAGAGTATGAAGGCCTACAGATACCAGAGCAGCGGCTACAGTATAATACTTTGTCACACTTGAGTTCCGGTGTTTTGTATATTTACCTTCCCTAGGGTTTTACTCTGATGATTCACCTAAATATCATATACATTTAGTCGTATCCCAGCATGTACAGACTTTTAATCTGAGCAACGTATTTTAATACCAGGCAAGAGCTGTACTCCAATGCTTAACACATTTAAAACAAACAAAAATACTGCAACGGTACCCGAAGTGGGCTGACCATTAAAGACAGATATACATAACCTCAAAATATCCTCGGCGAAATTTTGCGCGGAAAGAACGTCACGTGTTGTAAGAAAACATGAAGTATTTGAGGACAGTGCGAAGGCAATAATTTACATATACGTCGGTTTACATGGAAGAAGTAAACCACAGACAGCTTTAAAACGTTTGCTACTCAACAATGATATAATATATGTGTTACACACTGTAAAGGGAATTTTCAGCTGTTGATCTCATTAGATAGCAGGTGAAAAAATAGGTAAGGTGAAAACTATTGTTGGGACTTGAAGGACAATATCAGGGTACAACGCAGTTGTGTAATAAATAGGGTGAGAAGCTAGAATGATCAAATATCACATACAACCCGTTAACAGTTATCTAGGGCAAGCCCTGATTGTGGCCTCCTTTTTTTTAGGAGACATTTTACTTCCGGGTTGAATGTACTCATGACAGAGGCAAAGGTGTGTAAGCTTTGGTAAAGACAGTGCTAAGAACGTACGAGTACACAGGCATGTGGACACTTAACTTAATGGGACCTAATGACGGAGAATTATTCTGAATGTAGTGCACTTTGCCAAACGTCATGTCAGATAGCCGTTAACTTTGATTTAATCACTGAAAATAATGAGTGCTTTAGTTCTTCTTCTAGCCGCATCAGTACAAGGTAAGTAAATGAACTAATGTGCTTGCCCCTCGTCCACGAATGCATGTGAAATTCACTTTGTCTACATCAATCGTTATATATGCATATGCAACTTACGTGTCTTTCTCAACCTTTGGTTTAGTGTTACTACTGGTGTCCAGTCAATCAATCACAGCACCAGATGATGTCGTGGCTGGTCGTCCGTTTACCCTGGAGTGCAAGATAACCAGAGTCACAGGTGATAGATCTGCTCTCTCCTGGCGGCGAGATATTGGTCAGACCATATCCCGTATATACGCCTCCCGTGTATGTAACACGTCAGTACCAGTATCACCATTACTAACGACCGGGTTATCAGGGGGATGTCAACACGTCAACGGTGAAGAGGTTTACACAGTCACCATAGAGAACGTCACAGAAGACACCGGCCGCGGCAGATGGGTATGTCAGTATGGAGTACCGGCGGACACAGTTACCCTGGATGTTAAAGGTACGATTTAATCCCAATTTCGTGTTAACGCATTTAGGTTTTGTAGAATGATATCCTTTTTATAGAAATGTGAAAATTGTCTGTCCTTAAATATTCTTTGAAAATATTGAAGTCAGAAAGATCTGTAAGCCAGTAAGTGTTTGGGGCAATTCATGTTATGTGGCGTCTTTTCATGTTCGTGGATTTTACATATACATAGAGGAACATTCGGAAGTATTAGTTTACACTAGTGCATGGTGCGCTTCAGTCATTTGTGTCCGATACTGGCTTATTGTCACTAAGCCCTGAAGAAGACTTTTTTTAAGTGTAGGACTTGTGACGTTTGTGACGCCACCAATATGTAAGCTATTGCCCTTACATCCTTTACTGTGCAATTTCTTACACTTTCAGAAAAAGAATTTAACTGCAAGAACGTTATATTCATTTGCATTCCATAATTTCTCGTTCTTAATTCTCTGTGCATATCTTTAGGATTTTTATGAAAAGAAATGTACTGTAATATTTTATTTACTATAATTCATTTATCTCGAATAGTGTTTCAAATATCTTAAATCCGAAAAATGCTTTCTGTAAACTAACTCTAATTGCAGGTATGACACAAAGGTTTTAGTGGATGATGAATCAGTAACGTCGACATTAATTACGCTTTTGGAGTTCATGTTAGGTAGGTTTTGGTCTGATTCCAGTAATGGTATCGAGAATAACCCTGACGAGCCCTCCAGATGCAGTGCTAGCCGGTGATCCCGCCAGCTTTACCTGTGTGACCTCGGCCAGTAAGCCCCTTGCCTGTGTAAGAGGATACATACAGAGTTCCGGTAATGTCCGGGAGCTTGACCCGCCAGCTGATTGTAACCAGGACGCCAGCTTGGTACAGACCACAAACCGGACACTCACGTTTATAGCTACAGCCGAGGAGGACGGAGCTGAGCTGTACTGTAACGCCTCCAACAGTGTGACTGATCCTCCTGTACGCTCACAACTCCACATACTCAATGTACAGTGTAAGTATGGGGTCTTGAGATCAACAGGTCCTATTTGACGAGAAAATGGCTTGTTTTGTATGTAGAACATCGTAGAATATATAGACACGCACTAGCCCATTATAATTTAAACCGAGATATTTGACCCCAGTACGACAGTGTAGTTAAAGCGTCTAAATAGAATCATGTTGAGGTCATAAAAAGAATAACGCCAGTACATCAAGTTATATATATGCGCACAAAGTGTCAAATGGGATTGGAGACCATATTTCAATCCCGGCTCGGGTCATATCACAGACTTTCAAAATGTCACTTGTTACGGCCTCGCTTGGCGCTCAGCAGTAGGAGCTTATAGCAAGGAAGACGACCCGGTATCAGTATAATGTGTCTGGGTGGAGTGTCATGACTGATGTCTACGGCATGATGTTCCAGTGGCGGCAGCACTTTGGCGGTTTGCACTCACCCTGCCAGAAGAAGACACAGTAGATATTCATTTTAAGGACTTTTCATTGTCATATAACTGAAAAATAGTGGAGTACGACGTAAAACCCAAGCATGCACATATTCGATTATTATTTATTTATTTAAAAATGGGGCCTCCGTGGGCAAGGGGGTTAGCGCGCCAGTGCGGCGTAATGACCCAGTGCCTCTAACCCATATGGTCGCTGTGAATTTCAAGCTCATGCTGGCTTCTCCTCAGGACGTACATGGGAAGGTCCGCGAGCAACCTGCCAATGGTCGTGGATTTCCCACGGGCTCAGCCTGGTTTCCTCCCACTATAATGCTAGTAGTCGTCCTATAAGTGAAACATTCTTGAGTACGGCGTAAAACACGAATCAAATAAATAAATAAACAAAAATAATATTTCTTTAAGTATGTTATAACGTGATCCGTTTGCACTGCTTTCATATAAATGTCCATTCAATGTGACACTGGCACAGTATTTTGAGTTACTCCCGAGAAGCTACGCTTTAGAAAGTGAAGATAACACCAATGTATTAATTTATTTACCTAAATTGAGCTGAAATCATGCATGGTGCATGGTGGGGTGTACGTTACTACGATTTAAAAATGAAAGTTTGTCTTTTGCATAAAATGCCCTAGGTATGTATAAGGAAGACGGGCCCTCCAACTGTTTGTTTGACGATGCCGTGTTCTCAAAATTTAGGAAAACAAGTCAACACAAGGATAATTATATTTATTTTTGGAGTGCTAAGGTAAAGAAGCTGTATCCCCGTTAACTTCGTCATGTTGTACCAGTTCAGCGTTTTCCTGATGGATCACATCATTGTAAGCTCACCAGGGGACACAGGCTATCATAAAACACATGGTATTTTTGGAACTCTCCTACATGAAAGCTTGAGACTTCATCCCGTTTCTCTCAACCTGATACACGGAATAGTTCCCAAGACGGCGCGTAATATTGGTTACTTCGTGAACTTTGACATGAAACTCGATATGTTGTCTATTGATGGGATCCAGTTTGACTACTTCGTTTGTGTTTTTATTTTGACAGACAAACGATATGTTTGAAAACTACCTGTTCAACTTTAATTATTAAAACGCGTACATTGGTGTCACATGGAACGTTGTTTAGGTTACCGAGTGCAAGAGATATTTGCATACATCCTTCGTTTGTTAAATATGCTGGCCTAGGCTTCATGGGTTAAACATTTCTCTAATGTGTTAGAATTAAACATTTATATTAACAGCCATAATATAACCCCTGCTATGTCTTTCGTAGTCGGCTATGATGTATGTTGTTCTAACGTGACATCATAAAGGTCCTGGTTCTCAGAAACTAGAGACCCCAGTTTCCCATGCAAAAAATGATTTATTTAATCTCATAGCTACGTACGTTTTGGCATACTGTAGTATGTTAAGGTCGAGTTCACATGTAGCTTCTATTAAAAGACAGTTATTCTCTTGTCAGATCCACCAAAGAGTGGCATCCTCCTGTCAGGTTATGTTAACAACACAGCCGTGGAGTCTGGAGAAATACTGACCATGAAGTGTCAGGTGAGAAAGGGGAATCCCCGACCAGCACTCTCCTTGTCATCGGGGTGTGGCCAGCCAAACACGGTCGCTGGTAACGATGAAAGTCAGCAGATTAGTATCGGTATAACCGTCACTCCGTCCCTGAACCAGAAGACGTGTGTGTGTAAGGGAAATCAGGACGGGGCGTTGACAGGATGGGCGGAGGAGAAGAGCAGAACATTCAATGTCACGTGTAAGCATATTTTAAACACCTATTTCTGCTAAGAAATGCTTTACTGAAATTGACTTTTCATTGAAATAATTTTTTCATTGAGGAATGCTGCCTTGAAGAATGGAAGAGCCTGAAAACTTATTTTCGTCTTGAAGAAAATTGTTCCAAGCTGTGCAGTCTTTTGTTCCTTCGTTTTAGTCAGTTTTTTTGGTGTATGTGTACCCTCAAAATATTTAGGTAGTGCACAAGCACTGCAACGCTGCAACCGAAAAGATATGCGTTTTGAACTGCAGTGTGGATCACTTTGTACATCCCGTCAATGCTCTGCCTTTAAAATAACCGAAATGAAATGTAAACAGATTTTATTTCGACTCATTAATGTGGGTTACCACTATTTTATCGGTGAATACCAACCTGTAGCAGCCGTGAAATTTCTTGTATTAGACTCATTTGCAGTTTGGGTAGAAGTTATCAGGAGAATTTCTGTGACTTATTACGTCGTTACCTTTATCACCAAAATACCACAAATTCACAATGCAGCTTGCTGAATACATAATCTAATCAGGTAGTATTAAACTAGTAAAGCGGAAAAAATGGCGCTCGATGTGTTAAAATTTTTTTGATTGCACCACGCATGTGTGCTGACAGAAACGAGAATATGTAAACTAAATGTATGTATGCATGTATGTATACATGTATGCTTGGGTTTTACATTGAACTTCACAATTTTGCATCCATCTGACGACGAGGAGTTAATATAATGTATATACTGTGTCTTTTTGAGGCAGGACGAGTCCTTGGCGCCATTGTGCTGCCGCTGCTGGTATATCATGTCGAAGACACCTGTCATGACACCCCGCCTAGCCAATTTATACTGACACCGGGCCGACCAGTCCTGTTTCCTTGCTAGAAGCTATCAGTGCTGAGCGCCAAGTGCCACGCGAGGCAGTAGTTACAAGTATACCATTTTTAAAGCCTTATGTATGATCCAACCAGGGGCTGATCCCGGATTTCTAGACCTCTAAACAAAGCTGCAGCTGATATCAGGTTTAACAATGTACTAATGTACCGAGCTCCTGGTCGTTATGACACATGTGCTTCTCACCAATGCGGTCGCTGTGAGTGCGATCACGGCCAGTTCATGCTGGCTTCCTCTCCGGCCGAACGTGGGAAGGTCTGCCAGAAACCTTCTGATGGTCGTGGGTTTCCTCCCGGCTCAGCCCGGTTTCTTCACACCATAATGCTGGTCGTATAAGTGAAATATTCTTGAGTATGTCGTAAAACGAATGAAATAAAATATTTCACTCACTCCTGGTTTCATTCAGGATAAGCTCGCAGTTCCACAGCATCTGTGGTCATTAAATTGTAAATAAACCCTGACATGTATATATTTACGCATCGATAACAGAGAGATTACGCATGCATATAAAAGCGACATTAGTTTTATGTTTCGATCAAGAGGTAGAGTAAATCCTGTGTGTTTTAACAAAATTGTTTTCCCTTTCCTGTAATTCCACCATTTTTATACTCTAAGTTTCGCGTTATAAACATTGTTTTCTATTACTTGGAGCGGTGGCGCTGTCGCATATCCAGACAGCTGTTGACGTTTCCAGTCAGGCAATTCATATCTGTGTAATATTTAATTCGCCGAGTAGAACATCCATCATGTTTTACTCGTGTGTCTCTGGTACACTTTCCACAGACGAGTATTGTTTTCTGACCGTTTTCTGATTCCCTCCCACCAAAACGCCATATTGAGCGCCACCGTAAAAATAAGAAAAATCTTTAATTATCAGGTTTTGTGTACAGTTATTCACTGTATGGTTACTGATGCATTCTTTCAGTTCGGCCTGGCAGCGTACAGCTCCGGGCAGATTCCGGACAATCGGGAAACACAGTCACGGTCACAGAAAACAGCACACTGAGATTTACATGTACCAGTGGTGAGTCCAATCCTGCTGCCGTCCTCTCCTGGTACAACAACAGCAGTCCTATAGCAGCGGCGGAGATATCAGACGTCAGCTCACAGCGAGGTCTCAATCACGGGTACCTGACCTCACAGCGGTATACAGTGAAGGTTGATCGATATCAGGATGGTGACGTCATCAGATGTGAGGCTCAGAGACCGGGCAATGGAAACAGTAAACGCGTATCACCCAACCTCACACTTAGTGTCACGTGTAAGTCAAAATCCATGGAATTTTCCTATCGTATTATATGCTTTTTTCTTTCAATCTAAGGTCTGATCAGAGTCACCTTCGCATGTTTCATGCAGCTGATTTCGCCACTGTAGTTCGGGGCTGACTGATTTAAGTCTTTTCTTGAAGAATTCAGTAGTCATACCAGTCTAGCGTTTGTATACTCTTTGTACAAGTCTCGCAATGTACTTGCAGCAACCTAGAAAAGATGGTATGAAAAGCTTAATATGAGATGTAATTGTCAAGAAATTACAGGTAATTTTGCAAAATAAATGTTCACATTACCTTGGCACCTAAATTTTGGAATATAGTGTTTGGGGCATTGGTGCTCCCAATCGTGGGAATAAAATATACTGGTACAGAGTGTCTTCAGTCAAATGAATACAGTACATTGTGTTGTGGCCCCTGAACATCTTAATCACTGCTCAACCATACTTCTCGTTCAAGAAGTAAAACATGAAATATGACGGCACAAGGTGTAAAATTCTACTTTTATCTGTGAAGAAAATAGCATTATGTCAGCATAGCATAGAGCACAACTTTCCTTTGAAAAATACCTTGATAAATTTTGATATGTTTTTACTAATTTTATTTGCAACAAACTTAATTTTTTTCTAAAAACACATGCATGTATCTATTTCAGATATGCCTCGGGTGGTTTGCAGCAGAACTGATCTAAAGGTGTTTGAGGGTCAGCGGATCGAGCTTTCCTGTGACGTCATGTCTAAGCCAGAGGCCACTGTGACGTGGTTTAAAGATGGCGGACAAGTTGACGGAGTTTCATCGAGAACATCAGAGCAGCGTGACTTCATCGTAGCTACTCTTCAAGTCGACGTGCATCACGACGCATCGTCTGGCAAATACGAGCTAGTCGCTACCAATGCTATCGGAACCACTAACGAGACAATACGGATAACCAAGAAAGGTACTGCGTTACCTGCTTTTCCGATGTCGATATTTTAAAATATACATGTTAGATCTGTGACTTTTTTTAAAATATACATGTAAGATCTGTGACTTTTTAAGTGTCGGTTTGCCTTGCCTTATTTTCTAGTTGAATGCAAGTGGGTCTGAAAACAGTTGCATCATATCTCTAACTCCGTCATGCTTGTATCCCGCAGTGAGTGTCTGAACAGTAATGTTGGTGAGAATAAAGATTAGCAAGGGGAGACTACATTAAACCTTTCCTTCAACTACAACATTCAGTAAAATTTCTATTTGTAGAGAAATGAACAGAAAAGGCTGTTGTTGCTATGATGTAAATGAGGCGAGTTTATCTTTGCAGAAGGTCAGCCTCTACCAGAACAAATTTACCTGGATTCGAACTCCTGTATTAACAACCAGGCTACTCTGCTCTGGGCTTCTGGTATTGACGACTCTGCAATGACATACTACAAGCTGGAGTACAAAGGAAATCAGGACGTTTGGCAAGGAGAGCTCGTCAGAAATCCAGGAAGAGGGAAACTTGTGCGGAAAAACGTAAGCGGTCTACAGTCTGGAGTGTTCTACCAGTTCAGACTTCGACCTGTCTTAGACTTTCTCGTGCCACTCTTCACGACAAGAAATTGCACCGTGAAAGGTGAGTTACTTTTTAATACCTTGTTTTCTTCTTTTTGATTTATTTATCACATATACAACTTAAATTGTCGTGTATGTTTGCTCTGTAAAATCACTTCCAGTCACTAAACAAGATTGCCTTCAGCTAGTGACGCGTAACACAACAAGCTCTACACAAAGTTATATTAGGCGTTCATATATTATTGTCAGGAAATGCTGTTAGAGCACCATTTCTCACTTATAACGTTATAACGTTAACTCCATCAGATTGTTTTCGGGGCCAAAACGTTATTTGTCTCGAGTGGCGTGTTTGTTACTAAAACCGGTAACTTCCTGGTTAATCATGTTTGGAATTGATTTAAAGTTTTGGTGTAGTGTAAAGTTAATAAATGTGCGTTATTTTGTCTCTTGTAGCTTAATCATCTAAAAAGGGTGTCAGCATAACATATAGCAAAAATTTCCTCTGAAATATACCTTGGGTTTAGATTTTAATGTTAGGAACTTCTGTTATCAAAAAACAATGTCGCCTACTACTTGACATGCAGTAGTAGTGTGGGCTTTGTGCTGTTTACACAAATCAAATAAGCACATAAAAACTGGGCGGATAAAAATTTGCATAAGGATTTGGTGTTTGTAGGTTTTCAGTCATGTGACAAACGGACGGCTGAGAGGGAGATAGGCCTAAGTAAACCCGGAATGCTAGGAGTGGGAATTGCTGTGGGAGTTTGCCTCGTCGCTTTATTTGGAGCAGTGGTCATATGCTTACTTCTCCACACACGAAAATTAACTTGGACAAAACGTAAGAATGATGATGTACATGAGCGTGTGTTGTACCATGCATTGTATATCAGAACTTTAAGTTTATTTTGTACAGTTGCAATACTTTTCAAAGAATAAATATTAGCGAGTAGCAAAGTGGTCCTAATAATTAAATTTATGAATTTGTACGTGAGGGAGACCACGCGTGAGATATTTTATGGGTAATTACGAATCTACATGTAATTCTCCTCGATCATCTTTCAGGAGATTGTGAAAAGTACAGAAACCAGACGTAAGTAATAAAAGAAGTGTTCAAAATACCCGTTGAAGCCTTCAACCAGTGAAATTTCCATAGACCAGCTTCATTAAAAAATAAAATTAACATCCCAATTTTAGATATCTAAAAGTAGAAAATGGGCAGCATGCAGTTTCCAAAAACATATCTACATGTATGTACTTGTATTATTCAATGCGTTAACCCCAGATAAACGTAAAATCACCACTAAACACACCATCTGGTTTCTAAATAAGAACAAAGCCCGGTTTCATGAAGCATACTTAGTGCTAAGTAGCCTTTAGGTAAGTGCACTTCCTAACTCTACAACATACGTTGTCATGGAAGTTAAGCGAATACTTAGCTAAGTGTGCTGCATGAAACCCGGTCCTGGTGATATTATACCTGCATCTGCCAAGTTTATGCAGAACCCATCGTAATATTTTCGTAACAAAATGATGGGCCTAAAACTTAAATAAATGGACCAAAACTTAAAAACGTGGAAATAGTTTTTCGAATTTGTCTTCAGGTGCTCTCCAATATTCGTTTAGGAAGTTAAATATACTTTCCCAAGATTTTTGTTAGTAAATGTTCTGAAGATCTGTGTTGACTTTTAACGGTTTTCTATTCCCCGGTCACCGATGTATGACTTTGCAAGTTTTCTATTTTTAGAGCTGACACCACCGGAAACAGCTCAGAAGATCCACCGCTAGGTAACTTCAGATTTTGTTCGCTTATTTTTTCCGTGGAACCACAAATACATATATTTTGTACTTATTCCTGACGAAAGTGTAGCATTTTCCCTTTAACTTTAAACGGATGAAAAAAATAATGTCTATAATTTTTTATATTTTAATTAATTTAGCCGATTCGCAACTATTTTCAAATCTGTTCACCGGTATTGTTTTAGGTCCATATGAAGATTTGAATACCAGGCCAATCTCAAGTAAGGTTTGTGTAAAACTTCCTAAACACATTCCTAAAATTCTAAGACATAAATACATAATTAGTGTTTGTTATTTTCATGCAAAAGTGGAAACAGGTTGTGAAAAACAGCAGTATCTATGCAGCAACGATTTTTGCATGTGTAGTGCATTCTTTCCATGTATAGCTGAAAGTAATGAAATTTTAACCAATTTACATCCATAAACATGTACATAATATCTGTGCACTGTCCGGTTTCAGGTGCCAAGTACGAGGAACTCTCTGTCAGACCAGCATTACCTGCATCTGCTGAACAGGCAGTGTACGTCAATCCTACTGTGATGTGAACAAATAGCTGCCCTTTAGTCGGATGTGGAACCTTTACACAGCGTACACTGGCAGCCGTGATGTAAAACAAATAGCCACTCTGCCGTCTGAGCTGAAGAATTCATACACCGGCAGCCATGATATTAGGAAATAGTTACTCTGCCCTCAGCTGAATGGTTCGTACATGGAACTCTGACAGCCATTATGTAAGCGAACAGTTTATAATGGAACATTGGCATCTGTGATGTGAAATAAATAGCCACTCTGCCGTCAGATTGAATAGTTTATACATGTAACACTGAGAGCCTTGACGTGAAGAAATGGCCACTTTTCAGCTAATACCTGAAAAGTTTATACATGACAGACGGGATGTGGACAAATGTCTCTTGCACCTAACTGATGAAAAGAACACTCCCGGTTGTGATGTGAACAAATAACCACTCGTCTTTTCCAACCTGAGGGGTTTCTACTAACAAATCTTAACCGTAAACACGCATATATACAGGAATCTCAAACACGACTTGATTTAAGTGGTCGAAGCAACCCCTGCCCCACAATGAACCAAAACGATATATGAAAACAATGATAGACTTCTTTCAAATGTGTTTGCAACGCGATGCTTTCCAATACAGTTTGTGAACTCGATTTAATAATTTATTAAACGAAAGGTATATTTCAGGAACTCATTTGTTGTATGTGAACTGGTTTTTGCTTTTTGGCTGAACGTTTGGGCTGCTCATAAAACAGTTTATTCTAATCTGACACTTCTATATGTATACGGTATTGTACTTGTTGTAAGCCCAAGCAAAACGTGTAATACTTCATAAATGAATTTCTGTTATCGTCTTTGTTTCTTTGTAATGTATGTCATTCATTTTCGGAACCGTGTAAACAGCAGACGTAAGGATATTGATATTTAAAGTTTTCTTATTGTTTCAATGTCATTAGTTTTTGACGAATCTTATCAGGCTACTCAAATAAAAAAATGATGATGAATAATGATAAAAACTGTATTTCTGTTCTTGTACTTCTTTCCTGTTTAAACAGATTTAGAAACAGAACAAGTAAACGGTTATTAACGCAGATAAGTTATTTAGTACTTTTACTCCATCAGTGAGTGAGTGGTTGAGGAGGTGGGCGTGTAGAATAATTTGAATGGCCGTGCACACGCTTCTGGACAGGTAGGGTTTTGTGGCATTCTGACAATATTGTATAGGTAATCTAAGCGTGAATTGCGACATTCCTATACTACCCTTATATTCCTATACAAGACGAACACGAAGGGTCGTTCCAAGTCCATCTTAGCACGATGCAATGGGAAACTCGGGAAACTCCGTCCAGCCTTTAACAAAGCTGTCCAAAGCCGTTTGCTCGTTTGTTCTTTCTTGGATTATGTCAAACTTCTAGGTGTATGTGTGCTCAGAAAACACTTTTTAGGTAGAACATAAAACACCGCAACCTCACAGCAGAAAATGATGCGTTTGGACCCTTTTTGGGTAGCCCGTCAGAGTCTCCCATTCCATAACATCTTAAAAAACAAAAGGATGTCAGAGAAATAGAATATAAATAGTAAATAAAACGGGTAGCATATAAGAAATAAGGGGTCATCAGTTTTCACTGAAGCATGGCTCTCATTTCAAATTTTAAGTTTTTTGTTCTTGTTTAAATTCCAGATTGTATACAAATATAGGAGTTTCTGTCGCGCTTTGATTGCAACTACGCATAAAGCCAGTTCAAGAATTAAAGAATATTGTTCTTTACATATAGGATGGTGATTAGAACCAAGGCGTCGAATTCGACATTTGTTTGCCAGCCGTCAGTCAAACTGGGTATTCGAAGTCAAATGATCGCATTTTCCAGAAATCGCAAATAACACAAACCGGCATTTTATCTTCGCATGAATTGGAAACAAACCAAATTCTTGGCTCACTTGCACGAAGCCATCTTAGCGTTACGAATACCTAGTTGCCATTGGAACGTAACGCCTACAGAGTTGGTTGCCATAGTAGTAAGAGGGCTTTACGCAAGTGGGTTCAGAAGTGTCCAAAAATTGTAATCCCTAGAGTTTTAAAAGAGGTGTAAGTATCCCAAATGGAAGTATTGAAATGTCTCCCTACAAACGAGAGTACTCCTGCGGCGTAACTAACGTGAACTCGAGGATATAGGAGTTATAGATGGTACCAAGCATGGAACGCTGTCGTTTAAAAACTCCCTTGCTTTTGCAAGAAAACACTTTTCTTTGATTGATGAAAATATGAAAACGAGATTGTGGAAACGCGAAAAGAAAAACATGAGTCATTATAAAGATATACATCCGCGGGGTTTTATTATGGACAATCTATATAGCGTACTTGCTAAGATGTACGTACTGCACTTAAATTCATATACATTACAGATGCCTGCCCCGTACGCAATACAAACATAACATTACATAACATGTCGTAACAAGTACGAAACCTTACACACGTTTCTAATGGTAGGTTAGAAAATCATGTGACACGTATGTGAACTCGCACACGTGTATTCCATGAAGCTCATGCGATTCACATGCTTGCAACGTTTGCCTGTGTAGGATGACAAATTTTCCTAGACCTCGTTTTCTCTGATAAGCCTAGAATGTATTTATCTGTATGGACTATTAATCTTAATGAGTAATTACGTTTGTCATGTAGTATAAGAACTAAACTGGATGATCAGAAGATTTAACACAAACATTTAAAACTGGGTTGACTCAAATTTCACATGACAACGCACACTGGTCAAAAACTACTGGTTATTTGAATGCAGGGCTGGGGGAAAACAACCACACTAATAGCTCACACTAATGAGAAAAATCATGTTTTTGTTTTTGTTTCTTTTGTTCGCCAGAATTACTAGGTTGCTAACAAATATATCAATATACATACATACACTAATCACAGCTACCTGTTATTCAGCCATGAAATACCTCGCCTGAGAAATACTTTATACAGGATTTTCAGATTTTGAACGTTATTTGCCGGTGAGTAATAAAGATAAGACAGTGAAAATTTATTGTTGATACTTGACTTCAAAATACCAGGATAACATTTCGTTGTGTTGCAAATAGAGTTCGAAACTAGAATGATAAAATATCACAGGTACAATCAGAAATCATTATTTTCGTTGATATTTTAATTCAGGGCTGAATAAGTTTATGGCGGAGGTATGGGTGTGGTGTACATGCCTGGGAAAAGAAGACGTCAACAGGTAACTAAAAGACTTGACACTAGAAAATTGTTCGGAATAAAGCCCACAGTGTGGAACGTTATGTCAGATAGCTTTGACATATATCGTTGACTTTCGCAATCTAAGGATCGCTTTTTTGTTTAATCACTGAAAATAATGGGTGCTATAATTTTCCTATACTATCAATTTCTGTTGAGTCAATACAGTAGGGTTTTTCTTACCTTTAGCGATAAACGAGTTAGAACTCCCGTATTCTTTAAGAATATAACAGCTTTACGCGTATCCGTTATATGCCCTAGTAAAACAAATACAACTGTTCATATAACATTTTATTTATTCATTGGATTGGTGTTTTACGCCGTACTCAAGAATATTTCACTTATACGACGGTGGCCAGCATTATGGTGGGAGGAAACCGGACAGAGAAGGGGGGAAAATCACCACCATGCGCTGATTGCTGCCAGAGTTGAACTCAAAGCGACCGCATTGGTGGGAGGCTTCTGGGTCATTCCAGTGTGCTAGCACGCTAACCGACTGAGCCACGGAGGCCCTTGTTCATATAACATATACAACTGTTAATGTAATTAACAGATATTTTTTATAATATTTGCACAGTAAATATTTTTATAACATTTGTACAGCTTAATATTAGAAATATAAAAACAATTCACAAGGTTATAAGGAACAAAAATTTGTTAAACTTGATTCTGTGAAAATATTTAGCTATAGACAAATACAATCACTGGGTGGTAATTCTACATGTTGTGTTAATAAATCAAATTCATTTTGATCAAACCCTGTTTTCTATTTCTTAAAGCTTTGCTTACTGATTAAATGTTAATATTTTTAGAGCAATGTTATTGTAGTGTAGATATTCCACCAGCCTGCACATGGTCGTCGGTTTCCCCGTTTTATCCTGTTTTCTCCCCCCCTAATTTGACCGGCGGGGTAGGAGCGAAATATTCTTGACTACTGCGAAAAACACCCATAAAATAAACAAATAAAAGCGTTTAAGTTAAACTTAATTTAAATTAAGTTTTAACTTGAAAACAGTTTATTGCGCCGAAATTGGGGCTCGCCTTAAGGACTTTTTTTTTCAAAACTGAAGGGTTTTCGTGGATCTTCATGACAAAACTGAAAATTAGCAGTTGAATTCAAATTAATGTCCAGCAAAAACACCAGAAGTTAAAGCAAAATCTGACTTAAGTATAAGACATCTTCTTGATCCTGGGTCTACAAGTTTGAGCAAACATGTAGCAGCCTTCTTCTCGCCAACAGTTTGCTTTCGGAGTGGACAGGTCTGTACAAGCTACATTACCCTCATTTAATTAATGCATATAAATTATGTCGGACAACGGATTTCAAAATGTTATTTGTATATGTTCTTTAAATATCACCTTGAATATCAAGTCCACCTTGTATGTGTATATTTAGTGGGAGTTTTCTTGGAAATAAAAGGCAAGGTTATCATTACACATCATCATTCGAACAACACATTTTATGTAAACATGGATTGGCTATATTAAAGACACTGGGACTCTTTCCCCGAAAATATATCTTTGTCCCTACATGAACAAACCCGAAACAGGACACTGTGTCCTCATATGAGAATATAACAAACAGAACACTGTGTTCTTACATGAACAAATAGCAAACAGGACACTGTGTTATTTCTTAGGAAAACAGCAGGCAGAATCTGTGAATTTTTAGAATCAGATACACAACTAGGATACACAAGGTCGAACAAGATGCAATACTCTGTGAGACTACATCAGCAAAGAGCAACCCTTAAGCATACACCCTGTGTTTGTGACAACAGAACAACAACACATTGGGCCTTCAAGGGAACAGATAAAAAGCAGCGCACTGGGACTTGACATGAGCAAATAACGATCAGTAAGCATACACTATGTATCCACAGGAGCAGATCAGTTCTACACTGTGACTTCACATGAGCAGATAACAAACGATAGAACCAACAGTGTATTCGTAGGGACAGATAACAAGCGGGCACACTTTGACTTAACATGAGCAAATAACAAACAGTAGGCCTGACAGTGTCCACAGGATCAGACAACAATCAACACACTGTGACTGGATCTGAGGAAATAACAAACAGTAAGCATACACTGTCTGTTCGCAGAAGCAGACCAACAGCGCATTTTGTGTCTTCAAAGGAACATATAACACAACACTGTGACTTGACATGAGCAAATACCAAACAGTGGCCCTAACAGAAGCGGTGCAGAGATTCTTTATAACGCTGTGGCATTTTCATATGCGCTGTTTCCAGGAGGTTCCGATGGGGATGATATCCTATCTGTGAGAACTTCGTAATGTGGACCTGATGAAACAAACAGATTTGTAATACATGGGTGTCACTCGTGACACATCAAAGAGTAAGTGGCAGGGGCTCGGTGTATACAAATTAACTTATTGACAAAAGAGAAATATTACAAATATGTCCATGTTATACTGCTGAAATATAAAACAACAAGAGTTCTGAAAAATGGCAGCTGGATGAATTATTAGAAGCAAGCAAAGTAGTAGTGGCGGTTTTACTATAAACAGATATGAAAACTATATTATATGGGGTTCTTCTGTTTCTCCCCAAGGTGGGAATTTGAAGTACATGTACGTATTATAGGTGCATGTCGTTGTATACACAATTGTCTTTTCCAAATATCAAACATGAATGTACAAATGTCAGATATAAGTGCGTTTAACGGAAAAGTAATACCTGGATTAGCTGAAGTGTCCAAATCTTCATAGTGACCTAAGAAGAAAAGCACATCATATTCATCCAGTTGCTTCTGTGAAGATGAAAACTAATCTCAAAACAGACATTCAGTGATAGACAGAAAGATCGGATGAAGATCTTTGATACAACCTGGATTTTGTGTTACAGTTTGACACAGTCAAAGGTCTGTTTTGTCCACAAAGGTATTGGTTTTCTAAATAAAAATGTAACATAAACTTTACCAGTTGGAGGTAGTTCGGTGTCAGTCATTTGTCCTTCAACCCTGGCATGAGCGACCCTACGGAAGGACAAAAAACACACACTAACGTCATTGAGTGTCTTATTGAACGGTTGTTTACGTAGTCTCTCGAACAACAATATGATGCGCCTGTCCATGATCTATGCAACTGCAACAAAAATCTCAACATCCCCATTGGAGTTTCCGAGGTGAAAAGCTTGGCGCTATAGACGACTAATCCGTGGATTTGCAGTGCAGGCTCGGTGAACTTAATATATTCACATTGTTTGAAGCACATTTCTCTTGTGACGTTTAATGTGTAGAAGATATATTTTTACGGTTCTCCTACTTGAACTGAATTGAATGCTGTTATAAAGTTACTGTGTAACAGTTATAGGTAATAATAGTTTTAAGGGTCTACGTAAAACTATATTTAATGTCATTTTCAAATTTCATCCGCTTTTTCGGCGTCTGTTTCTTATTTGTTTTGATTTTAGATGTAGTCATTCTCTTGTTAAAATACACTGCAACTGTTTCGTATAATTCCAACGTGTTCTCGGCACGTTATGTTGCTGAGATACTGTCAATGTTGTACTAAGCACTAATTATTTATTCATTCATTTCGATCACGAGGTTGACTAAATGAAAAAGATGGCACAACCAAAAGCTACATTTATAAATCTAAGATAACCTGAGATTTGGTACACAAAGACTCTTGATACACACTCACCTCATGCCTACATCTGTAGTCTGCTGGTTTTCCACACTGTCATCTGAAAGTGAAACACAAACAAACCAATGTAATGTTTTCGAAGCATAAATAAACACATAACTCTCAAACCACGCATTATCGCTATGGTAAAACGTTAAAAAAAGACGTGGTGTCAAAGTTTTAAGAGTAATTGCTTAATGTTTCAATAGACACTATGCATGAAGTGGTGAGCAAATTGCTTGTCAAAATACAGGTAAGGGAATTAATAAACAGCAGGGCAACTGTACAAAAAACATTTACCCTTGTTGGATTTTGGCGGTGTTGCTTTTCTCCGAAGCCAAAAAATTAAAAGAAAAAAAATTAAAAAAAAGTTCGATGTTTACTTCACAAACACTTTTCTGCACTAGACATTAAACCCTTGGTGTTTATAGCATTACAGTATACGGCCTGTATACATATTTGAGACATTTGTGTATAATACCTAAATATATGTGCATATTTATTAATCACTCTTGTTTGAAGTTTAATCTCATGTTAAACACCGTTGGCGTTGGTCATTATAGAGTGTACCGACGATGTTGATATGTTTATCTCTCCGGAACTGCGCATGTATTTCAACTTGAAATCCAGTAAAAATAAGAACGGGACGCCGGCTTCATGAATCACCAAAGCCTAAAGAAACTCAACTCACTTTCAACGGTGCACTCAGCCGTGGCATATTCCGATAATGCAATGTCCGAATTCGGTTGAAGCCTGAATTGGTATAACACTCCAGACTGTAGATCGGTCAATGTAGTTTCCACTAACTTGACTTTCCCTGGATTTCTGACAAGTTCTCCCTCCCAAACTTTTCCGCTTCCTTTGTACTCAATCTTGTAGTATTCCACCAGAGAGTCGTCAAGTCCAGACGACCAGACAAGGGTGGCCTGGTTGTTAGAGCAGAACGTTACCTTCATATTCTTCGGGATATATTGCTCTTCTGAGTTGGAAAATATGAAAAAATATAGGTAATATTGCCTGACTTAGATTGACATGTTTGGTTGAGGAATCAAAGAAGTATAAATACAAGTATAATCAACAGCCGAAAAATTAAAACCTAAACTGAAAACATCACGAAAGCTAAAAATGAATCTGAACAATAAATTTTCAAGCGTAAAGAAACAATGAAGTATTAGCCAGCGAAAGGCTTCAAAACCTAAAATTAGAAATCACCTAAGGCAACTACGGATTTTAACACCTATAAAAAACATGATATAAAATATGACATAAATAACTAGTACCTATCACACTGATTTGAACTTCCGTTCTTGAAGACCCAGCACGATTCGTTGCCTCGACGTGATACACACCAGAAGAGGTTTTCTGTGTTTCAAACTCGGAGGTCGATAAAGTTGTGTCACGCCGATTAGGATCTCGCGTGGTTGTGAAGGTGTGGTTTATTCCGTGCCCATTGTCAACCCAGGATACGCGTGCAACAGGATTGGCTGTGACGTCACACACGATTTTCACGCGCTGACCCTGGAAGACTGTCAATGGACTTTGGTGACAGGTGATCCTTGGTGTATCTGATGAGTAAAATAATGCCACAAGACGCTTTATACTGGATTTCAAATCACAGCGATATCCTGAGCAGTTTATGACCAAAATACAAATAATTGATTCTTTTTCCGTTTTTTCAATCTCTTTTCTTTAATTGCCACCTGATTCCAGGCGAAGAAAAACACGAGAGCCCTAAATCGAATGATGTAGAATTTGTAAAACACACACTGAAATACTGAAAACAGAGAACTTTAGCTCACATATCCACACGTTGTGTAATAACGATCAGCCTGTCTTCCAACGCTCTGAAGATAATGAATCATTGGAAGAGGAATTGGACTGTAGAAGCCAAAGAGCTTTCTCGCGCACGAAGCCTAATAAGTTTAAAATCATTGGCGTTTATCTTTGATAGTGTTATACAAAGAAAAGAATTATATCAGTTGTTAGTATATTTTTGCTGCTCTATGTTTCAAACTGCTAATAAATTATTGGCGCTTTCTATATTCCTTTTACTATGGAGATAATTACTCCTAAAGTATCAGCAACAGATGCTCTACTTGCTCCAGGACTTAAATTTATTTATTTATTTATTTGATTGGTGTTTTACGCCGTACTCAAGAATATTTCACTTATTCGACGGCGGCCAGCATTATGGTGGGAGGAAACCGGAGAAACCCACGGCCATCCGCAGGTTGGTGGCAGACTTTCCCACGTACGGCCGGATAGGAAGCCAGCATGAGCTGGTCTTGAACTCACAGCGACCGCATTGGTGGGAGGTCATTGTGCTGCGATGGCGCGCTAACCGACTGATCCACGGGGGCCCCCCAGGACCTAAAGGCATTCATCTTTTATTTAACTGCGGTTAACATAGGTGAGTATATTTATTTACTTATTTATTGGATTGATGTTTTCGGATGTACTCAAGAATATTTCACTTATACGATGGCGGCCAGCATTATGGTGGGAGAAAAGTGGGCGTGGGGAATCCCACGACCATCCGCAGGTTGTTGCCAGACCTTCCCACGTACGACCGGATAAGAAGCCAGCATGAGCGGGACTTGAACTCACAGCGTCGGCATCGGTAGGGGGCTTCGGGTCATTGTGCTGCGCCAGCGCGCTAACCGACTTGATTGACGATAAAATGGCACCCAAACATTGGTCATTTCAGATATAAACATAACCCGAAAACTTTACTAAGAACAATACTTACACTGTACATTGAGAGTGTAGACTTGAGAGCGCACAGGGGGATCCGTCACACTGTTGGAGGCGTTACAGTACAGCTCAGCTCCGTTCTCCTCGGCACTAGCTGTAAACGTCAGTGTCCGGGTTGTGCCCTGTAACAAGCTAGGGTCTTGGTAACAGCCATTCGGGTCTAGTTCCCGGACATTACCGAATGTCCGTATGTACCCCGATATACATGGCGGGGGCTTACTGGCCGAGGTTACACAGGTAAAAGTGGTGGGAGCACCTTCTAACACTGTATCTGGAGGATTCCTTAAGGTTATTTGGGTTACCATAACTGTGAATACAAAGCATATTTATTGCCACTCAATATATAAACAGTAAATAGTGCTGACAATGTGCAGGATAGAAGCTGTCATCAGTTATTGATGTGGCAGGAAAGTGGCAGTCTAGGGGTAACATCCATATCAAACTTCAAACTCGTAGTCCCCGAGTAAGTCACATGGAGGTAAAATACAAATATGTCACTCTCGGTCTTCCTTTGATTGAACCTTTTCGAAAACACACGATGCTGGTGGAGGAAACAGGGATATTTACTCTACAAGGCGGAGTGACGACCAGGTAAAGCGGAGAGATATACAGCTGTAACAGCCACATGTATGTAACAGACAGCCAAAGCTCCTGAACGCTCTGTCCATATTTGGTAACTAAGTGTGTTCAATGTACAGTAGCTATTAAAAACATTTAGAGTGAAGTCGTTTGACAGGACTTTTCAGATACTTACACAGCCTTTTCCCTGTGATTACAAGATATCAGTTTTAGGTTGTTAACCGCACACTCTGTGTCAATAAGCAGTAAACCAGTTCTAAATCAACGTTGACAGTAATCAGTAAATCAATTTTCTAAAACAACATTGATAGTAATCGATAAACAATTGTTGTAAAACAATCTTGACACCAATCAATAAACCAGTGTTCTAAAACAACGTAGAAAACCAGTATTCCAAGAGTTGAGAAAACAAATGATGGAACATTGAACCTAAATTCAGGAAGCCAGAAATTTCCACAGAGATCTCTCTTTAGCTGAACCTTTCAAATCAAAACTTATATTCTGTATTCGCCAGTAATTATACCTTTGATATTCAGTGTTATATGCAAACTTCGTCCTCCATACTGACATAACCATCTGCCCCGGCCCGTGTCTTCTGTGACGTTCTTTATGGTCACTGTGTAAACCTCTTCACCATTGACGTGTTGACATCCCCCTGATAACCCGGCTGGTGATGATGGTGATACTGGTATTGACACGTTACACACACGGGTGGCGTATATACGGGATCTGTCCTGACCATCATCACCATCACGGATCCAGAAGAGAAATTTATTATCTGTCGGTCTGGTTATCTTACACTCCAGTGTAAACGGACGACCGGCCACGACACCATCTGGTGCAGTGACTGACAGGCCACCAACAGACAATACTGAAACGTACATAAGTTAAGGCTTTACAAAACAGATATGAATTAAACGAGTGAAGCAAAAGTAAAACAATGCCTTCTTACTACATTTATCTCTTTTTGGTAAGATATATATTCTGCTTACACAGACTTAATGCGTCACATTTGAAAAGGGAAGTCAAGCCAAGCATAGGGTGTCTGGAACTTAGACCATTTCAAGATGTCAGACAGACATTAAATGGCATGTTGACTGTAATAATATTCCCAATATAATAATTTCAGTTTATGTCTACCCTTGCACAAAAACAGAATCTTGCATACCCTGTATATGCAGAGTAATAGCGGTAGCCTGTCCTCCATACTGACATATCCATCTGCCCCGGCCCATTGCTTCTGTGGCGTTCTCTATGGTCACTGTGTAAACCTCTTCACCGTTGACGAGTTGACATCCCCCTGATAACCCTGTGGGTGATGATGGTGATACTGGTATTGACACGTTACACACACGGGAGGCGTATATACGGGATATGGTCTGACCATCATCACGGCGCCAGAAGACATATCCTACATCTACTGGTCTGGTTATCTTGCATCCCAAGGTAAATGGGCGACCAGTAAAAACATCCACCGGTGGTGTAATTGAGAGACAGGATGATAACACCACTGGAACAGAGACGTTACCTCAAGTGTAAGCATTACTTGGATTTGACTATTCCGAAGTTTTTCATCCGCTACATGATTTATGTATGTATTGAAAGTGTAGATGGCAATAACAAATACTACAGACTTTACAAGTCGCTAACCAGTTTTACCGCACTCTACTTCGCGCCTAAGCGATGATGCAGCTATTGATAAGCTTATGTAAGTAGTACGTACCTTGCCACATACAAACAAGCACAGTCAAAGATCCACGCATTATTTTCGCTCGCCCAATTGCTCTGGCTTTGTGCTCCGTGTCAACCCCTCGGAGTCTCCAGAAACTGAACATAAATGTGTAACTTGTACGTGTCATGGTGCTTGACCTACTTATCCTTTCTTTGTTTCATTCAGTAAGAATGCTTGCCTAAGTATGAAAACATAAAGGTTGGATTGAATACGACCCTATAGGTAACCTCGATTTAAAGTAATTCTGTGTCTGCTCTTCTCTGATAAACGACATATGTTTGTCGCATGTAAACTGCTGAACCTTGAACGAACGCCCAAATGCCTGTATATAATATAGCACGACAGTATTACTCGAATTCCGGAGGAGTACTATTACGTGCCTATTCACTATGCAATATGTACACTGTAGACATACGTCAACTATGGAATCTACCTATTACTGATATAGTGGACTTAAGCATAACATCATACTGCATAGAAATGTCTTCATTTTGCACATAAAGACGACAGACTTGTCAGATGAGAAGGCCCACGTGCATTTCGACAGCAAAGTACCTTACCGCGCTACAGACCTGCCGTTGTGTACATAGACATCAGATTGAATGGATTAATGGAGCGAAATTACTTGAGCTGCGAGTAGAGGATATTACACGCCTTAGACTTCTCCTGTGCGTGACAGCCCTTGTACATGTAAGACGACAATGAAGGCCTATTTCCACTGCATGAACATAATGCGAAAATACCACTATCGGAGAGGAAAGATGATAAACAAATGGCTTGTTTAACTCTCAAACAGCGACAGCCCTTACACAAGATCAAACAAAGAAACACGAAGACGCTCGAATAAGTTCAATACATATATCTAAAGAAAATAGGTAAATAGTACAATTGACAATAATATACAAGAACGTTACAGATAATTAGAAAAAAATTTGTAGTTTCCTACTAATGATAGCGTACACATGCTGGTGGAATATTCAGGCTTCCAAAGAAGAGTCAGTCCACGTAGATACAAATTCCACATCTCTTGGGAATTATCGAATCGAAGCATGACAGTCCGGTAAGTGACAAATATTAGGGAACGGCACGCCGATGTTGGTCTGTATCCAATTATCAATCAAGGTGGACGGACGGATTGATTGTCGTGCTGGTGATGTCGAGCTGGCCATAGATGTTTGATCCATCTGAAATATACACAAACTCACTTTCAGGGTCCACTGTTATGAAATATACGTAATCGAACAAAGAGACAATGAGCGATACAAGCTCCAAAATAACGTCTCAGGGAAAAACAACTGGCGAAACACAAGCTCACAAAGGGCCGTGTACAGAAAAATGGAGTACAAAGTGACAAATGTCGATTGGCGTGAAAGCCGATATCTCCATACCCAGCAAAAAAGTGGACGAAAGTAAATATGACTGCTTTCAAGTGGACATGACTAAACCCACTTCACCACTTCGTCAATTATATTTATAGACTATCGTGAAGAAAATTCTTGATGGTCTGATCACGTATCCGGTTAGCGACAAAGGAAATAAAAAAAATATAATACAATATTTTGAAAACAGGGTTCATAACACTCCTTCTCCCACCCCTAAAGCAAAGATAACTCTTCAGAAGCAAGTTGATCTTCACAATCATTGAATCATTGTAAAAATATTTACACTGGTGAAATTGATGTTACAGGAAATATATGGAGATATACAAAGATATATACATATAGAAGTGTCAAATAAGCTCTGGATAGCGTGTCAGCCACAATATTATCCTTACCAGTATGGATCAGGTGTGCTAATGATGTAGCTAACATGGTTAACTTTTCTCACCACCTTATATGGTCCACTAAACTTTGCTTTATGTGGTTCCTGAAGTAAAGGCAACAAAACTAGAATCTGATTTCCAGGAGAAAAACTTCTTGGTTTAACCTTCCTCTCATAGTACAGTTTCATTTTCTCTTGAGGATCCTCAGATTAGCTCGAGCTATGTCCCAGGCTTTACATAACCTGTCACGAAAGAGGGAAACATACGCTCGTTTGTCAAAACTAATGGGTTCTAAGCTCATGACCACTTACCAAATCAAGTGGACTATAACCAGCTGAACTCATTAGGAGTATCCATAGTAGCAAACAATACAAATGGAATGCCTTTGTCTCAGCCTTCTGGCCATTGCAAGCAATAAGCTTGGAGATTGACGGAGATTGACGGTGGTAAGGTGTGGGCTCAAGTTGCTTAACCCCAGCGGATACATAACTTCGTGACATAATTCTGACATAAAATTTGACCCCTGGTCAGGTTGTATTTCCTTACGTAAACCATACCTGGTAAAAACTGTAACAGATTATGAACTATCTGAGGAGTAGTCATCTACTTCAGTGGGATAGCTTCAGGAAAACTAGTAGTTGTATCCATAAGAGTGAAAAGATACTTGTAACCTGACTTAGTTCTGGGTAATTGACCAACTCAGTCAATAAGTACCTTACTAAAAGACTCACCAAAAGCAGGAATATTCTATGGGACATCAGCTATTTCCTCCACAGAGCAAACTTACTTTATTCCCTTTATCAATGATCTGACGTTGTGTTTAATAAATATACACATATCTTTAAGTATAAGTGTCTAAAACATGTGTATAGGCCTACACTATATTGCTATGATCTCCAAGTGTATAATATCTGAAGCATAAAAGTGTTAGAAGTTAAACATCGAATTTTACAATTGTAAAATTTTTTACAATTTTTAATTGTTTGGGTTAAGGTCATCACATCATGCTTCACATGACAAGATTTTTTCATGTACTAGTATATAGAATTTCTCAGAAATACTTAGCACTACACTTTGAATTTATTACACCATGATTTGAACCTAGAAAAATTTTTATTTATTTTATTGGTGTTTTACGCCGTACTCAAGAATATTTCACTTATATGACGGTGGCCAGCATTATGGTGGGAGGAAACCGGGCCGAGCCCGGCGGAAGCCCACGACCATCCGCAGGTTGAACGTAGATAAAGGTGGTGGTCAATACATCATTGCCATTAAAGGGGGTAAACGGAATCATTTCAAAGGCATAGTGAGATTAAACATAATCGTACACATATATTATTTCAAAGTACCCTTTAGTGGATTTCTGCTCATGCGGCTAATTATTTATGCAATGACCCCTTTGCACTAGTAAAATGTAGTTCGTACATTGTACCACTGTTTCACCCATAATGTTGAATTTATTTAAGAGTGTGGTCCGAAGTGAAATCGAGTCTTTGGTCCAATGAGCTAACACGATATACTAAATCGATGATATACTATTGTTCCCGAATATATTTGCAACAGGATGTTTTTTTCAGATCAAAGAATCGCGTAAGAGTTAGTTTAGTCGACTTAGGAAGTCATGAAAGGTAAAGAACATTTTAAGAATCCGTATGTGGAACACGAATTGGATTTTACTTTCTTTATTGGGTGTTTGTATCAGTGGGATGGTTAAATCAATTCTTCGTGTATATAAGAGCTTTACACGTAACCGTTATATGCCCAGTAAAACATGTACAATTGTTAATATAACACATACAACTGTTATAATATAACTTATGTTATAATATAAATAAAAATGACTATTTTAAACCAAATATTTTTTTTATAATATTTGCACAGCTTAATCACAAATATGAAAACAATTCACAGGGCTATGAGGAATTGCAGATTGTTAAACTTGCTTCTGCGAAAATGTATACTTAGCCATATACACATACAATGATTCGATGACAATTCTCCACATCTCCTTAATAAATCAGATTTATTTTGATGAAGTCGTGTTTTCTGTTTCTTAAAACTGTGCTTCCTGGTAAAATGTAAAATGTTAATATATTATTGCAGTGTAGAAGTTCCACCAGTCTGCGCATGGTTGTCGGTTTTCCCCGGTCTCTGTCCCGTTTTCTCCCATCATAATTCTGACCGACGTGGTAGAAGCGAAATATACTTTACGCCGCACTCAAGAATATTTCACTTCTACGACAGCAGTCAGCATTATTGCGGGAGGAAACAGGGCAGAGGCCGGGGAAAACCCACGACCATCCGCTGGCTGCTGGTGGACCTTCCTACTTACGATCAAAACTCGCATCATCTGTAAGGAAATGCTATCGTTGTATGGACAGCTGAATAGCAGGAAGAAGTCATAATCGACCAGCATATTCCGATCCCAGAGGAAGTCAAGCTATGGGAAATAAAACCTACCGTCTTTCACCAAAACCATCATCTTGGCTTTGCTGACAACACACTTCTGCCCCGAGTCCTTCATGCCCAATTCAGCAACTATTTTTTCGTTTTGCTTAACTGGAGTTTATCTGGCTTTCCAAGTCGCTTGGGTTATTTAACGACGTCGTCTCACCACCGTAAAGACCTCCTCATGCAGACATGTTTATAACTGATGCCGGTTTAATGGAACATTTGGTAGAAACCAGCAGAAAGGATCAGTTATTCAAATTGAAGAACAATAGAATTTCACGTGCTTTATTGTTGGTATTTAAAAAGTAAACATCACAATTCCGTCACACAATGATGGAATTCTGTGCTTGAACCAAAGTTGAAAAATCCAAACATTCTCCTTCGGTTGGATGGTTTTTGTACCGATGGGTGCGACATGTGCCCAACTTTTGGCAGACATATACCTGTCGTATACAAGCAGAAATTATTAAAGAGTACTCTGCACCAGGTTCGATCACCTGGCCAAAAAGTATATTTGCTAGAGGTAAACACTCCGTATATGGCAAACTCAGTCAATGACAGATGTCCATCTTCACCGGATTTAAAGGAAACTACAGACTCTCACGGTACTCTGCATGGTACCTGGACTTACTTCTGAACAAAGACCACAATGCTGTCCCATCACGCCAACTTTACGACAAGAGAGAGACTTTCGCTGTTGATATAGTGAATTGTCCCTACCTGGATAGCAATATATCGACGGGCCTTACGTATGGCGTGTACATATCTTGGTATTTCCCGCCAAGACATTTTATTACTGGTTTGGGTGCAAAACTGGAAAAGACGCACCCGGCTTCCATGGATACAGGTAGAAGAACTCTAAACTGCTGATTTTGTACTTTGCGTTTATTTGGGAATCCTGATATTTTGATGATGTTAGCCTTGTCTCAGAAGGCCTGGCTTATACACACATGCGTACCCTGATCTGACGGGTTACGTGTGGCCTCAACCCACACCGGATTTTTACTTCCCGATCGGCACGGGCTCGCATGTAGGTCGGGTTATTCTTATTGGGTTGAGGTTTCCACAGGCAGATGTAGGCCATTTCACTCACAACAGTTTAAGTGTTTTACCGACCAGGGTAAGGTGGAATTGAATCTTCAGTATTTTTTACGAAACAAAAGATTCTATATTCTGAAATGTATGCCCCTTGAGCACATGTCCCACCGTGCTGAGGCTGGTAGAAACAATGAACGGCTTACTGACGGTATTTAACGTCTTTTTGAAAAGTAAATGTAATGTGTGTATGCGTGAGCTGCACCTAGGCAATGACATGTGGCTACAGCTACTTTGTACATTGTTACGTGCCAAGTGTCGTTTTATATTCATATAAAATGTTCCCGTTACCTTGAGAGTTACGTGTACTCGCACAATAGTTTTGAAAGTCTATTTTGGACACACCTTTACATGCATGTTTTGTTTTTATATTGCATGGATTGTGTACGTATGTTAAAATTGGATTCATGGGTAAAGCAGATGTAGACAGATGTACCACTGGATTCACACGTTTTGTGGGTTCTTTTGTGTACGTGTGCTAAACAGCCACAGTATTTTACATACTGGTGCCCGGCAGGGCCTGGTTCAATGCCCAATCTGGCCATACCACAGAATATAAAATGTACAGTCCTAGCGATTTCTGGTTTGATGTTAAATTTATAACGGGTTGGTCGGTCCCCCATGCCTGGTGTCTTCATTGGAACAGGTCTAATTATCTTCTCCATCTAATGATCTTTTCCAGTGATCTACCACCAATAATACCCTGACATCGGAACCTGTAGCAGCATTTCGACACCTTAGAAGTCGTGTAATGGCCACTACAATCTACTGCAAAGAGCGGTTCTAAAATAATTGAGGAAATGCATAAAACAAACTGTGCTGTGATCAGTTGTATTTATAAATCGGATGTACTCTCCCGTTGTTATGTTCCAGTACGGACTGTCATGAGTGTGTTAATGTCAGCACCGGATGATGCCGCGGCCATTCGTCCATTTACCATGGCGTGTAGGATAACCAGATCGACAGGTGAAAGATCTGCTCTCATCTGGACACGTGATGTTGGTCAGACTACATCCCGTATATACGCCTCCCGTGTCAATACCATTATCACCGTCATCACCAACTGGGTTACCTGGGGTATGTCAACATGTCAAGGGTGAATATATGTACACAGCGACAATAGAGAACGTCACAGGAAACATGGGCCGGGGCAGATGGACATGTCAGTATAGTGGACACACCGGAAGTGTTACTCCGGATGTACAAGGTAAATATATCATAACATAATTTTCGAACCATACAAAAAACCACCCTGTGAATAAGATAGATTTCCTGAAAAATTGTCATTCAATTTGTATATGCATGTCTCTCATCCCCTATATGCCCTTGAGCACATTTACTGCTCACACAAACATGTAATAGTTTGGTTTGGTTGTGGATTAGCCATGCGCACGCGCGCTAAGCCCCCGGTTTTAAATGAAAAGCGTAGGTGTAAAAGTGAGTGAATGGTGTTTAACGTCGGCAGGTGTAAGAGATGACTGCAAAACTATACATGTATGCTGTGAATTGCTCGCTATGATGTGCAGGCTATGTATTAAACAATGAACTAAAGGTGAACTCACATCTGTTGTTTTGCTAATAGCCCAGCATGTGTTCCACAATGGAGAGTTCAATCCCATGTCCAGGTAGAACCGAAGAGATAAATACTGGCTATCTTTTTCATACTTCTTAGTGGTTTGACGATCAACCTCACAGGATAGCCCTTGTATTGGTGGGTGGTATTCAGCATACTGTGACTGAGTGGTTTTTCATGCCTGATGTGTGGCCATTCTCTGTCTCTACATGAGCAAATGGGAAACAGGACACTGTGTTCTTACGTGAGCAAAAAACAAACAGGACACTGTGTTCTTACATTAGGAAATAACTAAGAGGGCACCATGTTATTTCATGAGAAAATAGAAAGCAAAATCTATCAATTAACAAGTAACAAGCAGTATTCTGAGACATCCCATTAGCAAATAACTAACGACACTAACCACACAACAGCACTCTGTGCCTTTAATCGAACGGGCAACAATCAGTTCACTGTGACTTCACATGAGCAAATAACAAGCAGTAGGCCCAACAAAGTGTCCGTAGGGGCTGATAACAATCAATACACTATACCGACCTGAGCAAGTACCAAGCTGTAAGTCTAAACAGAGTGTCCCCAGGGGTAGATAACAATCAATACACTCTGACTTCACAAGAGCAAGTAGCGAAGGGTAAGCGTACACTGTCTAATCGCAGCAGCAGATCAACAGTATATTTTGTGTCTTCAAAGGAACACATAACACTACACTCTGACTTGACATGAGCAAAGAGTAAACAGTGGCCCTAATAAAAGCAGATAACCAGAAGTGCACAGAATCTTCATAAAGCTGTGGCATTTTCGTATGGGCGGTTTCCAGGAGGTTCCGATGGAGATGACACCCTATCTGTGAGAACTTCGTAATGTGGACCTGGTGAAAGAAAACAGAACAGTACAATGTCATCCATGACGCATCAAATCATAAGTTACACGAGCTGGGTATAGGCAAATGAACTCATTTAAAAGGGAATATTACAATTATGTCCATGTTATATCATTTCATTTCATTTGTTCATCAGTATATTCATCATATTTTCATTTTACACTTCATAAATAAATATACCATAGTATCCATAAAACAATGAGAGTTATGAAAAACGGCAATTGGAAGTGTCAGTTGAATGATCAGATGCAGACAAAGTAGTAGTGAGGATTTTACTATTGACAGATATATGTATGAACACTATATTAACTGTGGAAGCCCTGGTATTTACTGTGGAAGCCCTGGTATTAACTGCGGAAACCCTGGTATTTACTGTGAAAGCCCTAGTTTTCCCTCGGTGGGAATTCAAAATACAAGTTGTACGTACAGGTGATGGTCAGTGTATACAGTGTCAGATATAAGTGCATTAAACGGAACAGTAATACCTGGATGAGTTGAAGTGTCCAGATCTTCATAGTGACCTAAAAAGAAAAGCACATCATCTTCATCCATTTCTAGTCGTTATATAACTGAAATATTGTTAAGTACGACGTTAAACCCCAAGCACTCACTCACCCAGTTGCTTCAGCGGGGGTGGCAACCAATCTCCAAACAGGCTTTCAGTGATAACGAGAAAGACACAATAAATGTACGGAGTATTTTGGCCTCAAATATATTTTTGGTACAAATAATAAAAAAGAATTAAAGTTTACCAGCGGAAGGTAGTTCGGTGTCAGTCATTTGTTCTTCAGCCCGGGCATGAGCTACCCTATGGAAAGATAAAACACGCATCGACGTCATTTAGTGCTTTATTGAGCGCTTGTTCATTTTGTCTCCGGAAAAGCAATCTGATGCGACTGTCCATGATCCATGGAATTGCAACAAAAGTTTTCAAGCAAATCTGCGAGATCTCCCGTGGGGTCTACTTGGTGAAAGGAATATTCGGGACAAGCTTGGCGCTACAGACAACTAACCTGCGGGCTTGGTGATCATAATATATCCACATTTTTTAAGCACATTTCCCTTTTGACTTTTAATTTGTAGAAGGCATATTTTTACGGTTCTTCTACATGAACTGAATCTAATCATATAGTAAAGTTATTGTGTAACAACTATAGTTAATAATAGTTCTAAGGGGCTCTATAAAACATTTAATATCATTTTCAAATTTTATCTCCTTTTTCAGCGTCTATTCCCTCCTTGTTTTGCATTTAAATGTTGTCATTCATTCCAACTGTTTTCTTAAATTCCAAAGTGTTTTTGGCACGTTATGTGGCTGAACTACTGCCAGTGTTGCACTAATTATTCATTCATTTCGATCACGAGGTTGACTAAATGAAAGGGACGGATCAACCAAAGGCTACATCTGTAAATACAAGACTGTCTGATATTTGGCACACAATCACTCTTGATAGACGCTCACCTCCAGCCTTGATTTGTAGCCTGCTGGTTTTCCTCACCGTCATCTTAAAGTAAAACAGAAACAACAGCACAGCAATATTTTCTAACCGTAAATAAAGGTAAATCTCCCAAATCACACATTATCTCAATGACAAAAGGTAAAAAAAAACCCATGTAATTTTTAAGAGTAATTGACCAATTGTTCAGTAGGCACTATGCATGAATTGGTGTGTAAATTGTTTATCAATATACAGGGAAAACAATTAATAAACAGCAGGACAGTTATACCAAGAAACGTTTACCCTTGTTAGATTTTCGAGGTGATGCTTTTCTCCGAAGCCAACAAAATACGAAGACATCGACGAGAGCTATGACGAGGATGCCAGCTGCAAAGCCCACACCAAACATGCCTCCTTTGCCCAGACCTACATCAAGGGAAGTATTCTCCTCTGTAAACGAAAGAATATAATCTTGAATTTAATTTTTGAACTTTGGCATTATTGACTTGACGAAAAGTACATATACACTGTAAACTTCGAGGTTTAAATTATAAACACTTTAAGCAAAAAAAAGTAAACACTTGGAGTTAATACCATTATGGAGAGCCTATATACATGTTTTAGGCAATTATGTTTAAGATTTTAATATATGTGTACATTTATTTAACACGCTTGTTTGAAGTTTAATCAGGTATTAATAGAGTTTTGGCGTCGATCATTTTAAAGTGTATTGAAGATGTTGATATATTTATCTATGAATTGTATTTCATCGTGAACAAGGCCAGTAAAATTCAGAACAGGACGCCAGCTTCAGGAAAAACCAAAATCTACAAAATTCAACTCACTTTCAACGGTGCACTCAGTCGTGGCATATTCCGATAATGCTATGTCCGAATTCGGTTGAAGCCTGAACTTGTATAGCACTCCAGACTGTAGATCGGTCAATGTAGTTTCCACAAGTTTTACATTTCCTGGATTTCTGACGAGCTCTCCTTTCCACGCTTCTCCGCTTCCTCTGTACTCAATCTTGTAGTATTCCACCATAGAGTCGTCAAGTCCAGACGCCCAGACCAGTGTGGCTTGGTTGTTGGAACAGGACATTATCTTCATATTCTTCGGGATATATTGCCCTTCTGAATGGGACAATACGACATAATGTACTTAATGCTACCTAGAACGCCAGACGCTCAGACAAGGGTGGTGCAATGGTCAAGCGCATTTTTTGTGTCATTATTTGTTCATGTGTGTGTGTGTGTGTCTAATTAAATGGTAGAATATTTATCTTGATCACGTCATACGTTCTGATTACGGGGAGGTAATCACGCACTGAAGTCAACTGAAAAAGGTGTTTGTGAGTACGCCAAAGTCATATCACGTGCTGTTTCCCATGTGCATATACACCAGGATTTACTGAACGGCATGTGAATTCGTTGTTTGTAATGTTTTCTTAGCATTGTGTTACTGATTCATGTATTACTTGGCGTATTTAATCGCCGATGAGCAGATTTGTGACGATCAATGACGCTCTTAAATTAGCTTTGTAGCAGATCGTTGTGCAAAAGAAAACTTGTTGCGTATGAGTTTGTTTCGTTGTTTGTCTGACCCTTACCTTTTTTAAGTTTGTTTGCTTTTCGAATCATTATTAAAATCACTGCCGATAAAAATAGAGTAACTTCAAGTGACTATTATTGCTCTAAAATGGCTCTTTCTTTTATCTTTGTAATTAATCTGCTGTGGATACCCAGAAAGTTGGACCGGTTGAATATAGCTTCAACAATGAATAAATATCTAGATCTACACAGCATTCAGGTGTTTACTGCCTGGTGGATTCAGATGGCCTGGTTATTAGAGCAGGACAGTACCTTAATATTCTTCGGGACATATCACTCTTCTGAATTAGAAAATATGAAAAATGTAGGCAATCTTGCCAGGCTTACGTAGACATGTTTGGTTAAAGAATCAAAAAAGTATAAATCCAAGTATAACCAATAGCCAAATAAATTAATACCTAAACCGAAACTATCATGAAACCTAAACCTGAATCTGAACAATAAATTTTCAAGCATAAAAAAATATTTTCTTTTGCCTAAATCGAAGTATCACCAAAGAAGGCTTCAAAAACTAAAATTACGAATCATCTAAGGCGACTGAGGGTTTTAACACCTATAAAAATGAATATCCATTAATACCTATAACACTGATTTGAACTTCCGTTCTTGAAGACCCAGCACGATTCGTTGCCTCGACCTGATACACACCAGAAGAGGTTTTCTGTGTTTCAAACTCGGATGTCGACAAAGTTGCCTCACGCCGATTAGGATCTTGCGTGGTTCTGAAGGTGTGGTTTATTCCCAGCCCATTGTCAACCCAGGATACACGTGCAACAGGATTGGCTGTGACGCCACACACAATTTTCACGTGCTGACCATGGAAAACTGTCAATGGACTTTGTTGACAGGTGATCCTTGGTTTATCTGATAAGTAAAATAGCGCCAAAAGATCCTTTATAACAATTTATTTATATTTTCTTTGTGTTCAGCACCGTTCTGAAGAATATTGGTCTTCTACGAAGGCGGCCAAGAGCATGGTGGGAGGAAACAGGGCAGGTTGAACTGGATTTCAATCACAGCCATCGCACTAGCGACAATATCCTGAGCAGTTTATCACCAAAAAACAAATAAATGATTTTTTTCCTTTTTTCCAGTCTTTTTTTTAATTGCCATTTGACGTCAGGCGCAGAAAAACACGAGAGTCCTAAACTGAATGATGTAGAATTTACAAAACACACACTGAAATACTGAAAACAGAGAACTTTAGCTGTGATAGAAACACGTTGTCTAATAATCATCAGATTGTCTTCCAACGCTATGAAGAAAATGAATAATTGGAAGAGGAACTGGACTGTAGAAGCCAAAGAGCTGTTGGATAAATCTTTCTAGCATACACAGCCAATAAGTTCAAAATGATTGACATTCATATTTCATAGTGCTATAAGACAAGATTTATATCAGGTTTTAGTATATTTTAGCTGAACTGTTTCTAGATACGAATAACTTATTGGCGCCAGCTACATACATTTTACTACGAAGATAATTATTCCTAATGTATCATCATCCGTGGCTCTACTTGCCATCACAAACGCTCGAGCCCGTAAAGGCATTCATCTTTTATTTAACTGCGGTTAACGTGGTTGACTGTAAAATGGCACCCAAACGCTGGTCATTTCACATATGAATATAACCCAAAAACTTTACTAAGCATAATACTTACACTGTACATTAAGCGTGTAGATTTGTGAGGGTGTAGGTGGATCCGTCACACTGTTGGAGGCGTTACAGTACAGCTCAGCTCCGTTCTCCTCGGCACTAGCTACAAATGTGAATGTCCGGGTTGTGGTCTGTAACAAGCTGGGGTCTTGGTAACAGCCATTCGGGTCTAGTTCCCGGACATTACCGAATGTCCGTATGTACCCCCATATACATGGCCGGGGCTTACTGGCCGAGGTTACACAGGTAAAGGTGGTGGGAGCACCCGCCAACACTGTATCTGGGGAATTCTTTAAGGTTACTTGGGTTACCATGACTGTGAATATAAAACGTATTTGTTATCACTCAATATATAAACAGCAAATAGTGCTGATAATGTGTAGGATAGAAGCTGTCATCAGTTATTAATGTTGCAGGAAAGTGGCAGCCCAGGGGTAACATCCATATCAATCTTCAAACTCGTAGTCCCCGAGTAAGTCACATGTAGGTAAAATACAAATGTTTTTGGATACTTATACAGCCTTTTCCCTGTAGACACAAGGTACCAGCTTTAGGTCGTTAATTGCACATCCGATGTCAGTAATCAATAAACCAATATTCTAGGCCAACGTTGAAAACCAGTATTGTAGAAGATGAGAAGGTAAATGATGGAACATTAACCCTAAATTCAGCAAGCCAGAAATTTCCACAGAATACTCTTTTTAGCTGAACCTTCCAAATATACACTTACCTTCCAAATATAAACTTATATTCTGTATTTGTTACTAAGTATACCTTTGACATTCAGTCTTATAGGTAAGCTTCGTCCTTCATACTGGCATATCCAACTGCCATTGCCCGTGTCCTCTGTGACGTTTTCTATGGTCACCGTGTAAACCTCTTCACCATTGACGTGTTGACATCCCCCTGAGAGCCCGGCTTGTGAAGATGGCGTTACTGGTATTGACGTGTAACACCCACGGGAGGCATATATACGAGATATGGTCTGACCAACGTCACGCTGCCAGTAGAGAGGGGATCTATCACCTGTGACCCTAGTTATCTTGCACTCCAGGGTAAACGGACGACCGGCCACGACATCATCTGGTGCCGTGACTGACAGCCCACCAACAGACAATACTGAAAGATACATAAGTTAACGCTTTTCAAAACAGATCTGAACTAAATGAGTGAACCAAAGTAAAACAATGCTTTCTCACTATATTTACCTGTGTTTGGTAAGATAGATATTCTGTTTACACAGACTTACTGCGCCACATTTGAAAATGGACGTCAAGCCAAGCATAGGGTGACTGAAACTTTGACCATTTGGAGATGTCAGTCAGACACTAAATGGCATGTTGACTGTAACAATATTCCCAATATAATAATTCCAATTCATACATGTCTACCGTTACAGAAAAACAGTATCTTGTATACCCTGTACATCCAGAGTAACACTGGCAAGCATGCTTCCAAACTGACATATCCATCTGCCCCGGCCCGTGTCTTCTGTGACGTTCTCTATGGTGACTGTGTAAACCTCTTCACCGTTGACGTGTTGACATCCCCCTGATAACCCAGCTGGAACTAACGGTGATACTGGTATTGACACGTTACACACACGGTAGGCGTATATACGGGATATGGTCTGACCAACATCACGCTGCCAGTAGAGAGCAGATCTATCACCCGCCGGTCTGGTTATCTTGCATCCCAGGGTAAATGGGCGACCAGTAAAAACATCCACCGGTGTTGTTATTGAGAGGCAGGATGATAACACCACTGGAACAGAGACGTTACCACAAGTGTTAGCGTTACTTGTATTTGACTATTCCGAAGTCTTTCATCCTCTACATCATTTATGTATGCATTGAAAGTCTAAAGGGCAATCACAAATGCCACAGATTTTGCCAGCCGTTAACCAGCTATACCTCACTCTGTTTATTTTTTTTGATTGGTGTGTTACGCCGTACTCAAGAATATTTTAGTTATGCAATGGCCACCAGGATTATGGTGGAATGAAACCGTGCAAAGCTCGGACGAAACCCACGACCAACCGCACAGTTGGGAGGCCGCTGGGTCATTGCGCTGCGCTAGCACGCTAACCGACTGAGCTACGGATGTTCATTCTCGCTTCACCTCACTCCTAAGCGATGACGTAGTTAATGATGAGCTTATGTAAGTAGTACGTACCTTGCCACATACAACCAAACACAGTCAACCATCCATGCTTCAGTTTTGGCTCGCCCATTTGTTCTCTGGTAGGCTTTGTGCTCTGTGTCAACCCCACAGAATATCTAGGAACTAAACGTAAATGCCTAACATGTACCTGTCATGGTGTTTGCCCTACTTATCTTTATTTCATTCAATAAGAATGAATGGCTACGTAGCTCTGTCAGTATGAAAGCATAAAGGTTAGATGGAATACTACCCTATAGGTAACCTAGATTTACACCCCTTCTGTGTCTGCTCTTCTTCGGTAAACGATATGTACCTGTCGCATGTAAACTACTGAACCTTGAACGAACGCCCAAATGCCTGAATACAATATAGCACGACAGTATCACTAGTATTCCGCAGAAGTACACTGCTGGATCAGTCGGTTAGCGCGCTAACGCAGCCCAGAAGCCTCCCACCAATGCGGTGGTTGTGAGTTCAAGTCCAGCTCATGCTGGCTTCCTCTCCGGCTGTATGTGGAAAGGTCTACAAACAATCTGCATGGTTGTGGGTTTCGCACGGGCTCTGCCCGCTTTCCTCCCATCCTGACGCTGGTCGCCGTCGTATTACACCAATAAAATAAATCAGTCAATCAGAAGTACACTGTAGACATGCGTGGACTCGGCACCCACCTATTACTGATACAACGAACATACACATAACATCATACGCCATAGAAATACCCTCATCTTGCATATAAAGACGACAGACTTGTTAGGTGAGAAGGCCCACGTGCATTTTGACAGCAAGTATCTAACCCATCTACAGAAACTGCCTTTTATACATAGACAACAGATTAAGTGGATAACTTTAGCTAAGCTACTTAAGCTGCGAGTTTATAATATTACAAGCCTTTGAATTCTCCGCTACGGAACAGGCCTTGTGCATGTAAGACGACAACGACGGCCTATTTCCACAGGATATCCATAATGTAAGGGTACTACTATCGGAGAGGAAAATGATAAACAAATGGCTTTGTCAACACAGACATCGATAGGCCTTACACAAGATCGAACAAAGAAACACGAAGGCGCTCGAATGAGTTTAATACATATATATAAACAACATAGACAAATATTACAACTGACAATAATATACAAAAACAATACATATCATTACAAAAATATATAGTTTCTTACTGATGATAGCGTCCAAATCCTGGTGGAATATTCAGGCGTCCAAAGGATGTTCATTGATTGACGGATTGATTGTCGTGCTCGTGATGTCGAGCTGTATGTTGCATCCCTCGGAAATGTATACAGTCACTTACAGGGTACACTGAGATGAAATATACGTAATCGAACAAAAGAGACAATAAGCGATACAATCTCCAAAGTAACGTGTCAGGAAAATAGAAAGTGGAGAAGCAAAAGCTCACAAAGTGGTACGTATAGAGTACAAATTGACGTATGTGGAATGGCGTGAAAGCCGATATCGCCATACCAAGCAAAAAAAGTGGACGAAAGTAAATATGACTCCTTCCAAGTAGACACGAGTGAAAAGACTGTGAGCATCGTGACTTCGTCGCTCATATTTATAGACTAATGTAAAGAGAATTCGGGATCGTCTGATTGCAAAAACGTTTACAACACAGGTACATCTTTCCAGATTGTACGCTCTATGTACAATGACACGAAGCTCATAAACACAGAAACCACGAGAACACGCGATTGAAATCCAGTGTAGGATGTAACGTATACAGTGGTCAACATCTAGGTCAAAAACTGACCCGGTTAGCGAAAAAGCAAATATAAAAATAAAATATAATATTTTGAAGATGGGGTTCGGGGCGGACAGGCCAAACGGAGAAACCTATCATGATAGCCACGACAGGCTTATTTTAATTGGGGCAACCACTGTAAACGCAAACAACTTCATCGGATATTACTCAATGCCAGCGAGATTTACAAGCAAGGACTAACTTATACAAAGGTGCAGGTAAAAGCCAGTTCTTGGTTTTAATCTGTTTTCTATTACCTTAGAAATGCACCTGGATAAAAGGAAAACACACAATGTGCAAAAGATACATGTGCGAATGTAATAATAATCTGTGTTTGGAATAGTTCTCCATTTTGAATGTAACATTACCTATTAGACAGCTGCCTGAAAGCTAATATGAATCCATATAAAACTTGTCTGTGGGATAATAATTTCGTGACTGCCAAAGCGACGTAATTCACACAATGCTGGTTACAACGTCCCCATAAGGGTAAGCCGACTTCGTGCAAGCGGCCCCATTGTGGAGAGCAAGGGTAAGTATTCCGCAATTTGTGGTAAAGGAATATGGATTGAAGATTTAAAACCGATCTTCAATTTTTTTTATAGATTTTTTTACTTCCGAGGCAACAAAGCTTAAGGTTGGTCATACCACACACTCAATCGCGGATAATAAATACCTCACCGTGAAAGGCGATGTAACTATGAAAACAAGTTTGATCAATCAGAACGTAGGATTATGTAAAGCCCGATTGGCGGATATGACATGAATCGGGTCCTAAAATCATTACCATTCTATCTTTTGAATGTATAGAACACGATTCATATACACTCTACGAATGCAAGTTCAATTCATTTATGGGCGGTTGGCTGCTGCCCCTTGTTTTGTGAGTGCACTGACAACAACAAAGCGCTGGCAGTATGCCACAGTGTGGAGATTTTGGCTGCACACACAGCATGTCAAAGACAGGCGAGCTGGATATCGTTAGAGACCACAAGGCCTGATTCAATCATGCAGCATCGGTTCGGTAAAATGTCGGCCTCAACTGGCAGCTATATGAGCTTAGGGCTTAGAGAAAAAATTATACAAAAAATTATCGAATGGTGTTTTTTTTACATCTTCAGGACTTACTGTTTCCACTACAATTTACGTTACACTTCCCCACTCTTCTCCTTTAAGCGGTCACTGTGAATCGTTTTAAATCGTCATCCAACTTTGATCGAAAGCAAACGTTTTGCACAGGTAAGAGCAAATATCACAGAGGCCAAAGTCTTTGAAACATGCTCAAATGAGATCATTATTAACCTGTGGTTTATTTATTTATTTCATTTATTTTTAATTATTTTTAATCATTTACAATGGTAGTCGAGTTTTCTGTTTGAAGGAAACGGAAGTGATGGGAGTCAACCTCCGACGTTTGTTGAGTGTATGACAAACCTCCTGAGTAGTTACAGCGTCGAAGAGACTCCTGTGCCATGCTATGGCCAGTCTCTCGTGGCCAAACACGTTATACACGCTATGACAGTGAGTGTGTTGAAGACACCGGCATTCTCTCCACAACGACAGATCTCGATGTGCACATCAGCAAATAACAAAGAGGATACTATGTTCTTACCTGAACGAAAAAGGAAAACTGGATTTACAAACACATGGGATACTGTTGCTTCATGTGATCAGATAACAACAGACCACTGTCTTCTTCCACAGACAATAAGAAGTACACTTGAACTTCACATGAGTAAAAAACCCACAGGTCACAACTTTTTTATATGATCAAACAACAGGAAACTGGGCTTTCGCGAAAGAAAATAATACAGCATACTGTGCCCGTACACGAGCAAGTAACAGACAGTATACTTGAGAAAACGTTGAAGATGTAATGTGTATTTTTGGGATCAGATACACCCTACACTGTCTGGTTAGAAGCTAAAACAAGTAGTACACTCCGGCTTCACAAAAGAACATAAGAAACTGTGGGCATACATTGTGTGTTCTCATTAGCAAGTGCCTTCAAAAGTAACAGATAACAAGAGGTACATTTTAACTTCACATGGACAAATAACGAGGAATCGGCCTATAAACAGCGTATCCACTGGAGCAGATAATCAGCAGTGGACAGATTCTTCATAACCCTGTGGCATTTTCATTACGCTGTTTCCAGGAGATTCCGCTGGGGATGACACCCTATCTGTGAGAACGTCGTAATGGGCACCTGATGAAACAAAATAGAATTATGCAATGTCATCAATGACACATGCAAGCTCATACATGTTATCGAGACTAGTTGAATATTTCCCAAATTAATTTAGAAATCGAATACTTGAAAATACTTCCATGATATATTATAAGAAGTCAAGGAAGTGTCAACTGTATGATTGATTACAAGCGGGCTGAAATAGTAGTAACCGTTTTTATTCTAGAGAGAAATGAGCCTGTTTTACTGAATGTGTTCACCCCAATTCTGCCGGGCTGAAATATGCACATTACCGCGACTCCTCTTCCAAGAGACCAAATATTTATATAAATTTCATATACAGTAATACCTGGGCTAGTTGAAATGTCCAGATCTTCATTTTCACCTGAAAGAGAAATATATTTTATCTTTATCAGCTTATTTCAGAGGAATTAGAAAGCAATCTCCAAACAGATTTTTGATGACATGCAGAAAGAAAAACTATATTTGTGATACATCCTAGGCTTTTGTTCCGCTTTGACACAGTTAAGCCTAGTCATCAAGTGATACTGAAGGTATTGTTGATATTAAGAAAGAAAAAATTCACAATAGCATTACCAGTTGAAGGTACTTCACTGTCAGTCAATTCTTCGGCAACCCTGCCTTGCACGACTCTACGGGAAGAAATAACATACACCTAGGTGAAGTGATTTATTTTTCAGCTGTTGTTGACGGTTTTTTTTAAAGTCAACTGATAGGCCAGTCCATGATTTATATACTCGTATATATCTAGATTCTTCAAACACGCCTACGAGATCGGCCGATGCAAAAGTCTATACGTCTTAGCCGTCAACGTTAACGTATAAGCTTTCTATCGTTGGCTCGGTTAACATAATTATATCCACATCGTTTATATCATATTTTCCGTGTGACGTTTAATGGGCAGACATCTTTTTAAGGTTGCTCTACAAAAATTAAATTCAATGATATTATAATGTTATTGCGTAACAGCCATGTTTTTAAGGTACTGTGTAAGAAGTATATTTAACGCGACTTTCAGATTTTATGTAGTCTTTACATATAAGCGACTGTGTCTTGTTTTGATTTAGAATATTGTCATTTACATGTCTTCAGGCAATGTTTCCGACAGTCCAAGGTGTTATCAGTACCTTGTGGCTGAAATACAACCAACGTGACCTTAAACTAAGTGAAACCGATGGAACAACCACAAGCTACATATAAAAATCTAAGGCACCCTGATATTTTGTACACTGTGATACTTTGATACACGCTCACCTCGTGCCTTGATCTGTAGCCTGCTGGTTTTCCCGGCGGTGATCTGAAAACGAAAGAGGAACAACACAACCCGTAATTGTGCATTAAACCATGGATATGAAACCTAGAAGTCCCACATGCATTACCTTAATGATAAACCATTAATTTTCGAAGTATAGGGAGTATAACTGACAGATAAGTGTAAACAGGCACTATGAATGAACAATGTATTAAATTGTTTATAAATATACATCTCTTAAGACAACTGTTAATCAGCAAAACAGCTGTATGTTTAAAAATTAATCTTTGTAGGATTTTAACTTCGATTTTATCCACAGCCAACAAATAACGGAGACACCGAAGAGAACAAAGACGGCGATACCAGCCACAATCCCCACAATAAACATGGCCGCTTTCGTAAGACAGGTATCATGAGAGTTGTTCTTTTCTAAAAGAAAGAAAAGAAGATTTTGACATTTGCTTTGCACGAAACAGATGTCTGGTAGGTTACAAAGCTGTGTTCGTTCCCGCGATTGGGAATATAAATAATACAAATATGTAAGCGCTGATTTTAACCCAGGCTACCAGAGTTAACCTGTTCACCTTTGACAAGTTACAGACGAGCTCTGACATGCACAAATTCAAATCATACTGAATGAAGGCAATTCGCCCATAGGTTACATGTTACATGTCCACCAGTTCGGTTCAAGATTTGGCTCCGAATTTTTGAGTGCTAGAGCATGGATTGGGTATAACTGCCACAGAGACAACCTAGGTTGTTGATACATTGTAAATTTCTATACTGTCATTTTACACCTAGTTAAAATATATCAGAATTTTACCTCCATTGGATACAACTGAAAACTTTTTGCGCACTGAGACCACCCTTCCCTCCCTCCACACTGGAGGTTACCAAGGTGACAAAATGTTATTACCTCACTTTCAGGAGCAAAAGCTCAAAAAATGCTGGTCATGCTATGTTGAATTTTTGATATGATGTAGAGAAAATTTCAGCTGTGGGTGACAGTATAGCTTACCACTACCAGAAGGCTTGGTGATATTTATTTTGGCTGTGGAAGTTGACAAACGCACTACATAAACAGTAACGTATATCATTGCGCTCGTGTAACCTATAGGAAACAGGCCCAGTTTTTTTGCCGTATCGCCTTTATTGTGTTCAGGCCAAGTTGTAAGTGTGTGAAAATTATCTTAAACTGTTTTCGTGAATATTTATCATGGCTGATGCCAACCATTATTTCCCTCCTTCCCAATTCTCTTCCCACCACCCCCACCACCCCTTTTTCAAGTAAAATTTCCTTTAGAAACTTAACAGGCTTGATTTTTTTACTTTCATTGGCACAGGTAATTCCAAGATTGAATCTGTCTGATCACAACTGCTTTAGTGTGTATGTATAAAGGCATACCAAGTTATTTTTATCCCATTTTCTGCAAGGCTTACACGGTAAACTTACTTTAACAATGCATATTTATCTATTGTCGATCTTCCACATGCAAAACTACTAAAAAAACATTATATTTGCTGATAGCATGTATTAAAATAGGTCTAAAAGTTGAGCTGCCTGTCATGTGTGAGACAATTTGGTTGAAAGTGCTGTTAGTGAGTGCATGTACAAATGGGAGTAGGAATAGCAGTTCTTAAATAACTCCACTCCAGTTGATGAGAGGTGTTAAAATTTTAGTTTCTAATAACGAGAAGTGCTTCATTTTAAGGAAAAACGGGACCAGCATTCATTTCTGCAGAACTGGTTTTCACAGAAAAGAATTTCATACTTCCGCCTACAAAAATGCCTATTTCCCAGAAAACAAAAGTATCATCCTGGGTGCACATTCAGATACAGTCCTCTAATTTCTACTTTTGCCCTGAAGCATATGATATTTGGGTTTGAGTACCATCATCATATGAAGATATTATTGACACAAAACTGAGAAACTTTGCTCCTCTAATTGGTTACAAATGCGCAATTCGATCAGTTGGGACCAAGATTTGCCTCCGAATTAATGAAGACAGGAACACCGATTGGATAATACACAAACCGCCTAGGTTGTATACACTATAAATTTCTATACTGTCCTTTTAACCCAGTTAAAAGATATTAAAAGAGTTTTATCTACTTTGGATACAACTGAAAACTGTTTTGCCAGGGGGACTACCCCCTACTCCCCCTCCAAAAAAAGGGTAAGAAAGTGCTAATACGTCACTTCCAGGAGCAACAGTTAAAAAAATTGGTGGCCATGCTATGTTGAATTTTCGATATGATGTAGAGAAATGTCCGAGTTGTGTGTGATGGTATGGCTTACCACCAAGCGATTGTCTGAAGATATATAATTTGAGGCGAACACTTATTGTCAGCAAGGCCGTACCAAGAGTGAGAGAGGCGAACACTTATTGTCAGCAAGGCCTTACCAAGAGTGAGGGAGGTGAACACTTATTGTCAGCAAGACCTTACCAAGAGTGAGGGAGGCGAACACTTATTGTCAGCAAGGCCTTACCAAGAGTGAGAGAGGCGAACACTTATTGTCAGCAAGACCTTACCAAGAGTGAGAGAGGCGAACACTTATTGTCAGCAAGGCCTTACCAAGAGTGAGGGAGGTGAACACTTATTGTCAGCAAGACCTTACCAAGAGTGAGGGAGGCGAACACTTATTGTCAGCAAGACCTTACCAAGAGTGAGAGTGACGAACACTTATTGTCAGCAAGGCCGTACCAAGAGTGAGAGAGGCGAAAACTTATTGTCAGCAAGACCTTACCAAGAGTGAGGGAGGCGAACACTTATTGTAAGCAAGGCCTTACCAAGAGTGAAGGAGGTGAACACTTATGTCAGCAAGACTTTACCAAGAGTGAGAGAGGCGAACACTTATTGTCACCAAGGCCCAACCAAGAGTGAGAGAGGCGAACGCTTTTTGTTAACAAGGGTTACTCGGGTTACCATGACTATATATGTAAAGGTTTATTTATTTATTTCATTGGTGCATTACGCCATACTCAAGAATATTTCACTTATACCACGGCGGCCAGCATTATTGTGGGAGGAAACCGGGAGAGCCCGAGGGAAACCCACGATCATCCGCAGATTGTTGGCAAACATTCCCACGTACGATTAGAGAGGAAGCCAGCATGAGCTGGGCTTGAACTCACAGCGACCGCATTGGTAGGAGGCTTCGGCCATTGTGGATGTAAAGAAGACTTATTATCATTTATTATACAAACAGCGACCAAAGCTGAAAACATGTACGAGAGAAGCAGTCATCAGGTGTTAAGGATGCACAATGGCAATATTTTTTGGGTAGCATCCAAATCAAGTTCCAAGCTCATAATTTTCAAGTAAGTTCCAGGACGAATACAAATAAGTGCTTCTGAATCCCCCTTTGGTTTTAGCTGTAAAATACTGATGTAATACTCATGGTTTCCAGGCCAGGACAAGAGGAGTGAGATACAGCTATGACAACCGGGAAACAGGTCGCCAGATGTCCTTACGTATAGACTTAAAATGAAAAGACGAAAATAGAATGAAGGCGTTTGAAGGTTGTTTTCGGTTACTTGTTGCTTGAATGCTTATTGTTTAACACCCTACCCAAGAATATTTCACTTATAAGAAGGCCGCGTCTCCTTGCTGCTGCCTCACCGAGACGACTTGCCGAAGACACCCAACAAGCCCCCTCACCCAGTCACATTATACTGACACCGGGCCGACCAGTCCACTCTCTATCTTCTTATTGCTGGACGCCTAGCGTAGGATGGATGTACCATTTTTTAAAGTCTTTGGTATGAACCCAGATCTCCTCGTCCAAAAGCGGACGCTCTACCAACTGTGCTATCCGAACGGGTCACACTCTTCGCCCTATCATACACAAAGACACTATTTTTAAGTTGACTATTCCATGATAGTTCCATAAGACGATGTGAATCATCACAGTCAGTTCAACCTTCGAAGCCCCGGGATTTGAGAAAGTCAACGCTTGTTGATATATCCTGTAGATTCCAAACGAAAAACTGTCAACACGAAAGGCATCCAAATGTTCATTACAAACTTATGATGAATGACTACAGGCAAACGACGGAGCCTGTGCCTAAATTTCGTTCATAACCGAAGCAAAAAACTTACACATTGCATATTTCAGTAAGTATTGGATATTCAGTGTTAAATACAAACTTCGTCTTGCATACTGACATGCACATCTGCCCCGACCCATGTCTTCTGTGACGTTCCCAATGGTCACTGAGTAAAACTCTTTACCGAGTTGACATCCCCCTGATAACCCGGCTGGTGATAACGGTGACACTGGTATTGACGAGTTACACACACGGGTGGCGTGTATATGGGAGTAGGTCGAACCAACATCACGGGTCCAGATGAGAACAGTGTCGTCACCTGTCGGTCTGGTTATCTTGCACTCCAGAGTAAACGGACGACCGGAGGCGACATTTCTTGGTGCTAGCACTTTACAAAACAGATACGGAACAAATGATTACGTTAAAAGTTAGCGAGGCTTTCTGTCTGCAATCGCATCTCTTCGACAAGGCAAGTACTAATTACACAGGCCAACTGCATCGCAATTTACGAGGGAAGAAGCCCAAACAGTGAAGTTTACAGTATACATTGTTTCCTTGCTTCTGGAAAGGTCCATACACTAGGCTACTACCATTGCAGCAATTTTGCACAGTATTTACCACGAACATCTAGAGTAACACGATCCATACAGCCTCCATACAGGCATATCCATCTTAACAAATTTAATCGACCGTGAGCCAGTTATTGGTAAATAAATATAAGTATAAATAAGTAAATATGAAAAAGTAGTACTTTCCTTGCCACATACAAGAAAGTATGGTCACACAACTCGGCGTTACTGTTTGCTCACTCATTTGCTCTTTGGTGGGTTTTGCGGTTAAAATACCTGTTTGTGTAAGTCTGGAAATCTCTGTACGTATGATGGGTTAGTGTCATGGTACTAGTCAAACTTTGATAAGCGAATGACCTACTTTTTTTACTTGCTTCTCCCTTTATTCCATTCACAGGCTAACCGTTGCTTAGTAACTTAGTTGTCACTATGAAAATATTAAGGTAACATTGAATACGACCCAGGAAGTATCGTACATTTAGTCCCCGTCTGTGTCTGCTCTTCTCCGGAAAATTGCAAGTATCTGTCTTCGGTAAGCTACTGGGCCTTGAACATACCCCAAATTTATCCATGCACAGTACAACACAAAGGTATTTCTGGGTTTCCTAAACAGGTATGTTACACTTCAGGGCACATCTGCTCACTATGTAATACACATACTGTATACAACTCTGGACTGATCAATGGGGGCACCACTGCTATAGACAATATGTTCATAACGACATTTATTTATGCCATAGAAATCTCCAGTACAGAGTAGCCCTTGGACATCAACATGACAGACTTGTAAAATGGAAAAGCGTATACAGATAGAAAGTAGGTAAGTTGTATTTTAACAGAACTTTTCTGGTATAGACAGACAACGGACAGCCGATATGGGGACAACTACATGTAGTGAGACATGTCTTTATTGATACAGGACTGCACTGGTAAACACAGACAACAGAATGGCCAATTTGGGAAACCACGGAGGAAACGAGTACATATTAATGTCACTCAACGGAGAAAGACTCTTTATAGTTATAAAAGTTATAAAGGCTACGTAACTGTGCAGGAAAATCACACACCGGAGAACGTTACTTTATCGGCCTGTCTCTCAATACAGAGACTACAAATTGATCAAATGGGGAAACCACTGGGCAAGCAAGTACATAACATCACACAACAGAGGACGTCTTTTTATAGGAGTGCTCCTCTGTGGACAGACGACTGACAGATAGAATGGGGAAACACACTGAGGCAGTGAGCACACGCGTTTTTACAGGGGAACCCTTTTATATACAAAAAAGACTGACCAAATGGCAAGCCCACTGGCATCATTAGTATAGCAGGCACGTCGTGCCACATGCAAAGGAACGCCTCTTTACAGGGCAACCTTGGCATACATCGAGGTCAGACTGAATGCTAGGGGAAACATACATGTGATATTTCTTTAGACTGTATATACTAGGTTCAAAGCTTGAGCAAATGAGTTATACGTTACTACTTTATGGTGGGATGAAACCGGGTAGGGCAAAGCTTCCTTATAAGACTGCCCTAATATGTGCAGAAATCACACTGGCCAAATGAGGAAACCTACGATGATGGCGACTACATGATATAGCACACTAAATAACGCCTCTTTTAAAGGATTGCCTTAAGGCTTGTATACTGACCAAATGGAGACACCTATACCGGGTTAACGTGACGATTTCTTACCAATTGTTCTTAGCCCGTAACCCCATTGAGGTTAAGTGCATTCTAAATGTTCTACAGCTGAATGCTTTTGACAACATCTGTGATCTTGGTGCAGTTTCTACACTGACATAACCATTGTTAAGGTACTCGTTAGGAAAGCCAGTGAAATGTTTGGACTACAACAGAATTTGTAAGAGCATTTGCTTAATATCTGAGCAATTTATGCAAGTGCTATTGCTGTCTATTTAGTTACCCCGGGACAAAATTATGACTTCGTTGTAGGATGGTGTTGTTTCACACTTAAGCATTGAACTGGAGGTGCTCGTTAAGCCAGTTAGACGAGGTTTGGCTCCGATTACTGGACACTGTACCCAATACCATAAAGCGTAATCTTTGCCAATTAACCTCTAACCTACATCTCTGCGCCTCCGTGGCTGAGGAGGGTAGCGCGCTAATGCAACGTAGTCCCAGCTGCCTTTCGGTGCGATCGCTGTGAGTTCAAGCCCAGTTTATGCTGGCGTCCTCACCGTTCGTACCTTGACAGGTCTGCCAACAATCCACGGATGGTCGTGGGTTTCCCCGGACTCCGACCTGTTTCCTCATCAGCCTAATGCTGACTGCCGTCGTAAAGGGAAATATTCTTCAGTACGGCGTAAAACAGCAATCAAATAAGTAAGTAAATCTAACCAATACGCAAACAAGCATAGTATTTCCTTGTAATTGGTTCTTGTATTCGGTCAGAGGAAAAGTAAAATGTGAGAATTTGATGTCATCGAAAATTACACAAAGCAGTCAGCTAGAAAACTGATATATACCGTGCCGACAGTATGTGTTTATTTAACACTGAGCTGTACAGAATGCAGACAGCCCCTTGTGAGGTCGGTGGTAAGGATTAAGAGGGTAGAACAGAGATCTAAACAGCAGTATGTAGTGTATTTATTTCTTAACTGATACATCGTAGGACTACTGAGCTGAAAACGATAAATGAAGCTGCTTCCGGCGAGGGTGCCCTTCTCGGTTCTTCAAAATAAAGCTATATAACGCACACGTCTGACAGCTAATCTGGTATGTTTGTGGCAGGATCATAAGATCACAGCCCATCTGATGTCATTACGGCGCTTGGAATGGCGTGCCGTGACGCGAGACACTGTCAAAGATATTAGACGTCGAGAAACTTGTGTCATAACGTCCCTGCACGTGAACTGTATGGTAACCCAAAGTCGCCAAATGTAAATTACAAAGCAGGAATCAAAGTGAGAAAAAATCTAAGAATCTACAAAACCAATGCATGAAATCCTTTCATTATGCCTTTAAAACCAATACAAATCCAAATTCAAATAAGAAAAGTGATGAATCTTTTCAAAAGAATGTTTCACTTTGAAAGCAAAAATACCAATACCCATAGCGATCTGTTGTACGATCGTTACCACGTTTTGCTAGAATCCCTTGTGAGTCATTTGTAGCTGAATAAACACCTTGAAATAACGAAACGCCCCTAAATGTACCACCCTCCACCTACGTCTTTAAACACTTCTGATATTAACTTACATTCTGTATTAAAATTTCTACATGTCTTTTGTCAGTATTTTCTCAAGGTTTTTTCACTGTAAATATTCGTAGAACATTTACGACACTGCGACACCGCAGACGTGACTTCCTAGTCCCATTTATAGACCTTACACAATACTTGAACGAAGAGTCATTTTAATCTGAGCTGTGTGCCTAGGTAGGATGGGGACAAGTCGCTTTTCTTGTATATGCCGACACAACGTAGGTACCAAAAATGAATATATGTTCTACACGCCAAGGTTAACTTGACATTTACTATGTGCTTATTCGGCGGTAAACCTCAGCACAATTGGCTCAGCGGTAAACCTCAGCACTGCGGCAGTTTTCGAGGTAGACTGCACACAGTAACTATGATCCGACGTGCGGCATTAGAAACCTCTTTCTCGGGAGCATGTGCTATTGTGGTCATCATGTTTGTGGTCAGCATTGGTCACTGGCCGGTGGCTGAAGGCTGTGGACGAGGGTCCACTTACCTTGAAAATAACGGCTACAGACAAGTTTTCATCGCCATTGGGGATAATGTTCCCGAGGATGCCTCTCTGCTGGTCAGAATCAAAGCTGTCTTCACCAAAGCCTCAGCATTTCTTTATGAAATAACCAAGTAGGTTGGATGTTTATGATTATTAGAAGGGTCAAGTGCAGCTCATGCTGGCTTCCTCTTCAACCAAACATGGGAAGACCCGCCAGCAACTTGCTAATCATTGCGGATCGTCGTGGGTTTCCCCGGGCTCTGCCCGGTTTTCTCCCACCATCAAACTGGCCGAGGTGAAATATAAGTGAAATATTCTTCAGTACGGAGTAAAACACTAATCATAAATAAATTAAATATTTAGAAATACTACGTGAAGTACACATTGACTTCGGGATTACAGTGCTTGTGGAACTGATATATTTCGTTTAATACTGTTAGTTACACGACTACTGAGTGAAAGGATGCGAAGCTAAATGGGTCAGTAAATCTCATATTGGCTGAGGCGCCATTGGAGCGAGCTCAATATGAGGCGGACTGATTCCACATAGCTTCGTACCCTTTCACTTAGTAACCGTGTAACGAAATTATCTCTCAGAAAACCCTCAAAATAAGACTGAAATTTGATACTTGGATACAAAAGTAGCTTCAGAAGAATTAATTTCCTGCCGAGTCTTCGAACTTTGAATTACTAAGCAGTGATCTGGGAATTATGATGTTATAATGTTATAGGCACCGTGGTTTCTCACATTACTGCGTCACATTGTCAATGTTAGGTCGTGGCGTTCTCCCCATCTGCTTTTTGTTTTAAATACTGGTTTTAGGGCCACTTCCCTTGCGGACATCGTGGCCAGTCAAAACAATGCTTTATTTAAATGTCTGTAAGTCAGTCATCAAGAACTACAATGCGTTATTTTTCTATTTTCTATGAACATGAGCCAACTTCTGTAAATTATACTTATTGTCATAATATGCATAGTACTATGGTTAGTACTAGTACTTTATTACAATGCTAAGATTTACAGTTATATGAAAGTTAGCTATTTAACAGAATTAGTTGCTAGTTAACCCATTTCAGAGATTTATATAATTAGAGAACCACAGTGACGCTTTATAGAGATGATTATAGATATTAGTTCTCTTGCTTCCTCCTACGTGACGTGCAGTTTTAATGTTCCACCACTTACACCAGAAGAGGTCCAGGCATGTGCGCGGGATTCAGAAATATATGTTTCCCACGTGACCATCTCTGTCAACTTTCTGATGCGGGACAGACTTCATTTCATGTCAGAAGTAGAATACGTGTATTTCCAGGTATAGGGTAGTCTAAAAAAGACAGAGGCTTGTGCCCTTTGAATTCTCAGTTATACCTGGTTATTTTTTTTTTCAGAAAACGAGCTTTCTTCGAGGAGATCATTGTGATAATACCCAAAACTTGGACAAACACACCGACCCCTGATATTGCCGCCTACCAAACCATGCAAGTAGGCAACATCGTCATAGACAGCATGAACTCATACCAAGAAGAGGGAGACGAGCCGTTCGTTATACAACTTGGTGGTTGTGGGCAACCCGGTTACCTTATGCACCTCACACCCGAGTACCTGAAGGATGAGAAAAAAGCTGAACAATACGGACCTTACGAAAAGGTTCGTTGTCATCGTATTCCCCACCTTAATTATTGTCATCCCCCCCTTTTTTATAGTTTATGGGTAACCTCTTAGGTCAAAAATGTTACATTGTAACACTTTACCATGATGACACTTAAAAGACAATTATTAATTTTATCAAGTGTCTAATAGCTTACTTACCTTCTTTTCAAAATCACATTTGCACTTAAATCAATTATGTATCGACATTTGGTATCTATGTTATCAGTTACTTCTTCACGATCCACGATCGAAATTTGGTAAAATTCCTCACTATTTTCTCAAATCAAGTCATACCTAATACTTTAACATGGGATATACTGGCTCTGCCTCGCTTGCCCCCCCGTATAAGATGAATAGGCGGCAAGTACACTGTGTCTATAACGTCAATGTATGTAACGTCGTGTCTGGTGTAATCGGTATGGCGTTCCCCTGAGGCAGCACTCAAAGTATGTCGACATTGGGTCTGGTCTGCTACAAGGAGACACCGTCTTGATAAACTGAAATGATGTTGAAACTGAGCTTTAACCATAGTCAAACAAAGACAATCTTCGGCTATAACTGAAAGCTCTCAATTTCACTTTTCAGCCTCATTTTCCCAGCACCCTACTATGTCCTACTAGCATGTTATATTTAATTATATATGAATCTTTGCTAGTGTCAGCGCTTAGGGCTGTCCATGCATTGAGTTCAACAACACTGTTACCATACTTATCATTGCAAGTGTCGAAAATGGGAGATAAATGCATCGCCTGTATTCGAAAGTGATGGTCTTACACTGTTCCCCTCCCCCCCCCCCCCATTTCAACAATCGGGGCCTAAGTGACTCAGTCGGTTAGCGCTCTATCGCAGCGCAATGACCCAGAAAGCATTCCACCAATGCGGGCGCTGTGAGGTCATGTAAAGCCCATGCTGGCTTCCTCTCCGGCCGTACGTGGGAAGGTCTGCCAGCAACCTGCGGATGATCGTGGGTTTCCGCCGGGCTCTGCCCGGTTTCCTCCCACCATAATGCTGGCCACCGTCTTATAAGTGAAATATTTTTGAGTACGACGTAAAACACCAATCAAATAAATTTCAACAATATTTCACAAGGCGGACCTTTTGAAAGATGTCTTTATCTTGAATTAAATTGCTTGTTTTATTTAATTGTTTAATGATAAATATGGGTGTGCTTGGAACTATCCTCATTATCTTTTTTAACCAATGCTTTAAATAAGTGAGTATCAATGTTGGTATGAAAATTAGATACATTTTTATATCTTCAGCTTAAGTCGATAATGATGAGCTGACATGCTATAACTTTTGTATCGTACCACTAGTATGGGCTGAAAGGAACACCATTCGTTATTTGTTACTGCCAGAAGTACGTAAGTAGAGAAACATGACACTGCGTAATAAGGTAGTGTGCGTGTTTCCACTCCCTTCAGCCTGACTATTCACTGCACAGAGCGATGTTACTAAAATATATTGAACACAAAAAGAAACACCCCGAATTTTTGTCGGCTTTTCAGCATGTTGTCAAACTGCACTGGTGAGAATCTCATGGGTCATTGTGCTGCTTTAGCATTCACACGCCCCCCTCCAGGCTGGCGCGCGCACGGCCCCATTAGTCTTGTGATAGCATGCACCATTCAGTGTGTATTTGTGTACGGAGATGAGGATTCATATAAATCCAGTATACAGCATTGATTTGTCTTTAATTGTAATGTAGTTCTGATAGCACTAACAGGCTAGAGAACCAAGAATATACCTGCTTCACTTGAAGTGTTGTTTTTATTTTTACTGCATCAAGGAGGTTATGTTTTTGCATGCGTTTATATGCCTGCTTGTCTGTCTGTCTGTCTGCCCTCCTGTGTGCCTGACGGTCCGTTTGTCTGAGTGTCTGTTCGTGTGTGTTTGTTTGTTTGTGTCTGTCTCTCTCTCTGCCTGCCAGTCTGTCTGTCTCTGATTATCTGTCTACCTGCCTGTCTGTCTGCTTGACTGACTGACTGCCTGTCTGTCCGTCTGTCTGACTATGCGCCTTTCTGCAGGTTTACAGGAAAAGTTTTGCGCGTAACTCGACACTGAGGCAATCATCAATTCGCTATATTTTGGACGTAATCGAAATCTAGGTGCTGATTCAGGTATGCTTTAAATGATTTTTTTAACTAATTGCTACGCGGGACACAAATTTTTGCAGAGTATTGTGCCTTTGTTGTGGAAGTTACATTGCGCCTTTGTACATTTATATCTGTCCAAGGTTTGCGCTTAAACGCAGCATTCTCTGTTATTTTTTTTTCTGGATACGGCCGAAACGATATTAAAATATGATTTAATAGAACATGTGTGTCTTGCGTTTATGTGGCCATAGGTTATTGTACACGAGTGGGCTCGTTTACGGTACGGTGTGTTTGGCGAGTACCCGGAGGATCGTACGTTTTATGCTGCCGAGAACGGAGAAATAGAAGCGACCAGGTGTTCCAAGGCTTTGACAGGTGCTGCAAAACTACGAGCAATCGTATACTGAAGTACTGGAGCTGTGTGAACATCAGAACCAGCTCTAAAAGAAATGCACAGTGTTCAAGCATACCACCTCTATATTGCAAATGTAATGAAGCATTATATAGCTTTTTTACTGCGATAAACATTATCTGTGTCTGTGTTTGAAATCTCAAGCGATATTACAGTTTCCGAGGAAAGTTTACACGTTTCGGTAAATAGTGGCTGTATAATAATGGCACTGAATCCCTTTTATAAGCCAATTTGAATGTATCTACAATCAGCCAAAAAATAAACTGTTGACAATTAATGTGTTTATTTGTTTAACAGGAGAGCTCTTTGATTACGTCAAGGAAAATGGTAACTGTGACTTTGAGAATGGCTTGCCTAATGAATTCTGTCAGTTCAAGGACGACAACGATCTCTCTGGGAAATACGGCTCCCTCATGTACAGCCATAAACTGGATCACGTAGTCTGGTTTTGTGACAACGACACAAGCTCTCCGAACACTTTACACAATCGCCAGGCCCCAAATGCGCAAAACCGGATATGTGACGGAAGGAGCGTTTGGGAGGTATGGGATTTCTAAAAGAGCAATTTTTTTTCTCGGATTTTAACGCTATATAATAACTTTACTCGTAATTATTTCGGTATATTTTTATGGCATGAGATCATCAGAAATGCTGTGTTGAATTTGAATGACTCGTAAACATGACGTTATGGTGAGTTAAAACGATCATTAAAAACTGTATCTGAACATACCTTCAGTGATTTGTTTCAGAATTTTTTCTCCAGAATATATACAGTCAAATGTTTTGATTGTAAGGTGGGTTTTGTGGATGGGATTGCTAATGTTGGTTTAATAATGACATTACGCTGACCTTTCTCTGGCCCGAATGCAGAACTTTAATGTCATATTAGCTTTTCTCTACACATACACGCACAATAGGAGTACCGTCTACAAAAACTTTATGCCCAGCTTAACAGAAAGATGTGCAAAAATTTTTGTGACGTCACGGCTGACACACATTATTAATATGGTCCATAAAACAAGCCAAACAATCAAAACATTTTGAAGAAAAAAATGTGAAAAAATTAATGACGATATTTTCAGATATAGTTTTGATGATCTTTTTACTCACCACCCTGCCAACACTCTCGCTTGGGCCCCACTCAGTTTTAGTGTGGGCTCAGTAGGCACAGTTGGGCTAAGGTTGTGGGTGGGCTTTGGAATGGTACCCGCATGGGTCCCATTCGGGCTGCCACGAACTGGCCACAGCCCAGGCACACCCCATTTGAAACCCATCATAAAGATATCTAGCCCAACTGGAACACTTTTGGGGCCAATTTTCAGCCCTGTAGGACTGACCCTATCAGGGCCCAGTTTGTAGGCCGCCTTGGCCCCACACTTGACCCAACTGTGAGTGTTGGCTGGGCATAACGTTATACTTGTGGGGTGTTTCCCATTGATAAGAAGAATATCTTATCGGAGAAAATCGTCACTATTTTCATTAGTTAGTATTTTTATAGGCATTTTCCTGAATTTTTGCCTCATATATACAGCTTACGCAGTGGGATTACGTGTATTTACTCCATTTTTCTTTTGTTTTCTAATGTTTCTTATCATGGATATTGTTTTTGGGTGACGTCACAGATTCTACGGAGCCATCCAGATTTTGCAGACGGCGCAAATCTGCCACGTGATGTACCGAGCACAAAGCCCAAGTTTCTAGTCGTCAGGCACAGGAGTAGACGAACAGTGTTTGTTCTGGATACCTCTGGTAGCATGAATGACGACAACCTGATAGGGAAGCTGGCGCAGGTGTGTGGTTTGTGTACTTGTTTCATTCACTTTCAAGGTCTCACTTTCAAGGCGAGATCGGGAGACCCCGGATAAAGCCCGGGTCGGGTCATACCAAAGACTTTAAAAATGGTGCTTAGTGCTACAAGAAAATACAGCATATATACATTTTTCTAAGGACTCCTCGTCGTCATACGGCTAAAAAATTGTTAAGTACCATGTAAAGTCCGCATGTAAAAGCCAAGCTAACTACCCACATGACTTTCAAGGCGGGTAAGCCCTCGCTGGATTGGAAGTCTAAAGCTTCAGTTCGCTTCGACCGCCAAGTCCTTGACCAGAAAGATGACCAACTCAAATGCAGTTCTCTCCGATCTACCATTGTCGTTATGTGCCAGCATATTCGTCAGGCACTTGGCAGAAGAGAATGGTTTTCACGGAAATGAAAATTACTAGACGAAAAATGAAAACATCAGTCCAATAAATAAACAAACAAGTATTCCTAGCAATACTTGACCTATCTTTTTATATGGATTCTATATGGATTTTATTTTGTATATATGTTTTTCTTGGAACGAAGGGAGGAACTGGAGAGATTGGGAATTTAATAAAGCATTACCTTGCTCAGGATTGAACACGTAAACTTTTCCATCGAAAAGCCCTATTACAGATAACAGCAACTCAGTTCAGTTAAGTATAAGTGATTTTCCATTGAGCGTTTATATATAAACTTTCGAGGCGACTACACTATTATCATATTCAACCCGAAGTTTTTCTTTGGGGTTTTTCATTTGCCCACTAACGTCCAGAAGAATAGAATTGAGACCATAATTGTGTCATTTAGTAAGTGTTTGCAGGAGGGTGAGGGTGGGGCAGGTTGATTGTTACTGCCATGACTCAATGCTTTCCTTTAGGGAGCTGTGTCACCTCCCTCCGTCCAACACATAAACACCAATCCGTACTCACACCTCACCACCCCGTGAAATATGATGGAACACAGGGTTGAAGAAATTTAAAGTAAATCATTACATAAAAGTAGCTACCTGTATAACACTGTACCGTGTCACCATATGGGGCATCTTTTCAGGGTTAATAATTCCGTGTATTCGTTTTCCTGTGTTACTCTCTACAGGCTGTACAGATTTATACCCAGAGCCTCGCTAGAGATGGCGACATGATTGGAATGGTGTGGTTCAGCAATCGAGCTACCATTAAGGCAGATCTGACAGAGGTGAAAAACTCAACACGTGAACACTTCCTGAACCTGATCCCAAAGAGAGCCACAGGGGGGACGAGTATAGGAGCTGGTGAGGACCCTGCGCGAATATAAAAGTTTACTTTGACGGATTCCTACTTAACGTCATATGTAATAACAATAGAATGTAAAAGATTACGGCAAAAAAATAGTACAAATGGTCACCAATAACAGATGAAATCTTGCCCTTCCAGAGTGCAAACTTCTGCTCCAGTAAGAAAAAAAAACATTACCATCCATTTATGTTTTATCCGTTGATAGTAATGAATCCTTAAATATGCTATATCCGCATTTCTGGTTCAAGCAAATCAGGTAAACTTTTGTAATGTGTCAAGTTGCCGATAGGTTGACAGATCGACAAAATGATTGACGGACAAACAAACACCAAAAGAAGCTCAACCTGGAGGTTAGCACCCAAGTGCAAGGGTAAGGGTACCACTATCCGAGAGGAAAATGATAAACAAATGACTTGTTCAACTCCCAGACAGAGATAGGCCTTACACAAGATCAAACAAAGGAACGCAAAGACGCTTGAATAAGTTCAATACATATATTCGAACAAAATAGACAAATAGCACAATTGACAATAATATACGAAAACAACACAATAATTACAAAAATATACGGTTTCTGACTGATGATCGCGTCCAAATCCCGATGGAATAATCAGACTACAACAGGGGAGTCAGTCCACGTAAATATAGAATCCACAGTTCTTGGGAATTCTCGAATCGAAAGATGACAGTCCTGTAAATGACGAACAGCAGTGGGCACGGTACGCCGACGATGGTATATATCCAACTTCCGGCAAACTGTAACTTTCCATGGCGGACGGGTTGACAATAGCGCCCGTGAGGCCGAGCCGGCCAAGTATGTTTCAGTCCTTGGAAATATTCACAAAGTCACTTTCAGAGTAAACTGGGATGAAATGTATGTAATCGCACAAGGAGACAATGAGCGATACCAGCTCCAAAAGAATGCTCCACAAAAATAGCTAGTGTCAAAACTCAAGCTCACCAAGTGCTACGTAGGAGTACAAAATAACGTATATCGAATGCCTTGAAAGGTGATATCTCTAAACCCCACGAAATCCTCCAAGGTGTACAGCTGTAAATATGACTGCTCTCAAAATGGGCATGAGTAAATGACTGCTGTAAAGTGAACTTCAGTAAAATGGCTGCAAGCTTTACAACTTTGTCGCTTATATTTATAGACTAACGTATAGAAAATTCAGGATGGTGTGATCGTAAACATGTTTACAACATGGGTACATCTTTCCAGAATGTACGCTTTATATACAATGACACAAAACTCATTAACACATAATCCTACAAAACACGCCACTGAATTCCGGTGCACGCTACAGCGTACACAGATGGGAAAATGTAGGTCAGACACTGACCCAGTTACAACAAAAACAAGTAAAAAATATATAATACTTCATTTTAAAGACGGGGTTCGTGATCGTAATGACACTAGTGCGTCTCATCAATGCGGTCGCTATAAGTTTAAGTCCAGTCCTGGTGATAATTGGTCGGTTGATCGGATGGGCTTGCGGTCAGTTTAACTGGACCCTGTTTTAGGCAGTTCAGGGAGGATCACACATATGTTTTTGCTAGTGTTATCTTTCAACATTGCTACGTCGCACTCGTTTCAGGATTACAAATGGGCATTAAAGTGCTGTCACGTAGAGTGGAAGATCCGGCAGGGGGCGTTATACTGTTGGTGACTGATGGTAAAGAAAATACGGAACCGCTTATAGATGAAGTCAAAGATGAGGTAATACATTTCTTTTAGGTTATGTTTAAAGCAATGTCTTATTGACCAGCCTCCTACAACTGTTGACATTTATAGCAGCTTCGATTTTCGTCAAATATACTAAAATGTCCCATCAATTATAAAGACTCTGCCGGACCAACTATCACTCTGTCGTCCTCGCTCTAGTTTTACTCTCCGTATTGTGATGTTTTGCTTACATACTATACCATTGTTGTTACACGCTACATTTTGTGTGTTGTCGAGTTTCTGAGAACAAGAGTCTCGTATAACTGTATTATACACCACTTGTCGCTCAAGGTTGAAACTTACAGATCATACTGGTTACATTAGGATTCGGTTCTTAGTGATATCCGCTCCCAAAGCAATGGAGTATAACTATATATGCGATTCCTTTCCTTTTGTACAGGACATACACAATGTATGTGCACTTTTTCAGTCTCAAAGCTCTTGAAATGTGTATATTACCGTGTAGCGTGGATTGTTGTTGTTGCTTAGAGGAGTGTGTTTAAGAGATGGATTTACATAACCGGAAACCTAGAATGTACGATCAACGCACTGAAGAGTCCCTTGTCAGATATCCACAAATTACTATTGTACAATATCTTCGTCTGCATTAAATATAACATAAACACGAAAGGCTCAATGCAATCTTTATCAAGCGGCAAATATAAACGACATATAAGTAAAAGTAAGCAGTAAATAAGAGTGACCGAAACAAAGATTAATCTTTCTACATTTAATGTGTAAAAATATCGTTTGCAGCAGTCGTTTATGTGCTTATCTTGTGCTCCCCATTTGCGTGTTGTTTTTCTTTTTTGTTTGTTTGTTTTTTGACAGTTTATACCACCGAGCGTTTATAAGGACATATTATTAATATCCCCAATTACTTGTTTTACAGAAGTCTTTGCCAGAAAATTACAAAATGTTGCTACATGTGGGTGCAACAGAGGGATAATTTAAAGGCTTGCTTTGAATCCGAACCAGTCTAGGTGCATGTTGAATTTAAAAGAGCTTAATTACTGTATAATCTTTATATGTATGTCGTATGTGTTCTGAGGGTTATTTTAATGCATTGGCTATGAATCATTTACACAGAGACAGAGCGAGTTGCAGGGATGCTCATTTTTGAGCATGTCACATATGCATGGCTATTTGATTTTAAATGTTTGCATGAAAGGTTGTAATAAAACCTTACCTCATGTATACTGACAGCAGATGAGATTCCACTGATTAGGTGTGACATTGCAAAACCAGCATACTGTCGTCGCCGTTCTAGTCTTAGTCTTCGGGCTTCAGCCTTTTGTGATGTATGGCTGTACCCTAGTAAAAAAGATGACGGTGTGTAACGCTATGTAGATACAGATATACAAGTCTTACCTCCACTGCCAAAGAGTTATGAAGCATTAAATCAGCCTCGCTTTAGGAAAGGCAGACTTATCGTTGTTTTAAATGATTTCAGATTATCACCAAGCAAATTATTGTCGACTCCATCCCCCTTACGGAGGCAGCAGACCTAAAGATTGAAATGCTTGTCAAAGCCACGCAAGGTTTTTCGTCCTTCTCTTCCGACAAAGAAGGATCTAACGCCTTAAATGAAGCCATGGTTTCCATGGCAGCACTGGGAACGGGTAAGTCACATAGAACTTCCAGATGCGGCATCGGATTTGGCACAGACCCTATCAACGTGATTCTCACGCTTGTGAATACTAAGGCCACGAACATCATCTGTGCCAAGTCATTTTTTTCGTAGTTGTCCAAAACAATGTTCAATGACACCACAAATCCATCGGATCTAAATCTACAAGGCAGAATACATTCGAATATATTTAAGGTTCAGGATTCTCTAAACTAAGGGCAAAAGCTAACATCGAGAGAAACATACCTCTTGCTGAAAATGTAAGGTGTCCCCAAATCCGGGGATAAATCATTTTGTTTGAAGTGAGCTCCAAGTTAACATCTACAGTATCATAAAGAATGTATCTTCCAGATGATTATTGTTTGGATTATGTGACTTGTAAAACTGCAGAAAGTGCATGTCTTGGAAACTGAATTTGTTTTCAAAATACACAGTTTATAACTTGAAATTCTACCCAAGTGATCACCATCGAACCTAGGCGTCGAAACCGACATTTGTGTACCAGCCTTCATCTAAAATCGGCGTTCCGCGGGTCAATAAGACGTTTCCAAAAAATACCAAAAAAAAACACATACCACAAACCACCGAGGAACTAAGAATGTATTTAAAATATTTAAAAAAATTACTACAGATTCATTCTAAGAGAATCAGTCAACAGTTTTCAATGATGGCTGTAAGACACAATGGATGTTCTAGGCGGATGAATAAAATCAGTTTCCAAATCGTGTACCAGTTTAGTATATATTGTGGCGATAGTCATTAATGTATTTCATTTGCTTTTTGATTGCAACTCTACATGTAGCCAAAGTGGCGAACATACTCCTATATTTTTATATCATTTCATAGTATTTATTTTTTTAAATTATATCAGAAACAAAATGGGCTGTCGTGTAGTTTCTGTAAAAGAGACTTACCACATAGATACACCGACACAAAAAAAGCCTTGAGAAATATGTGGGTTATTATCTCAACCGAATCTTGTTCTTTACGTTCGTTTCAGTAGTGTTTTTTTTTTAAAGAGAGAATTACACTCAAGAATACGCACGGTAACAGATGGAAGCAATTATGAAAACTGTTTTTCTCATTTGACTCCGTCAGGAATTCAAAATAGGCCAATACAGTTGTACAGTCGGTCGGTCACAATCAATCAAAACCACTCCCACGAAGACAGTATCATCATCGACTCATCCATCGGCCGAAAGACGAAATTTCTCATTGGCCATTCTTCGCAGGATATCATCATCCAAGTTACAACGCCATCTGGTCGTAACATATCCCGAAATGCTCCCGAATATATTACAGATACGGAATTTAATTCGACCAGGATACAAATTTTTGGAGTGGCAGAAGTAGGTTTCATACTTTTGAAAACACAGCCATATTTAACTATAGATTTCTAAATGCCCTACTTTATCAAAAGGACAACGTGAGGTCAAAGTCTGTACGTCTTTAACACACTACAAGAACAATTTTTTTGATGTTTCTAAATTTTGTTATTAAAGAAAAATCAGTACACATAAATTCTAACATTCATGTAACTAAAACAGACGATGAATAGGTTTCTGATTTGTTTCTTTAATAATATCAATCGAAAATCTTTCACTGATTACATTTCAACCATTGCAGAGAGGACGTTGGAAACTGAGCATCCAGAGCCCTAATTCAACAGAACAATCCGTCAGAATAACTGTCCTATCCAGCGTAACAGACCAGAGCAATCCAATTATAACCACGGCAACATGGGCCAAGACAATCGTCCAATTTCCAGATGAGCATCAGACACTGTACGTCATCGTGTCGCAAGGTAAGAGATTATTTTAGAAAAACAAGAATTAAAAAGGCAGTAAAAAGTTACTGAGTTAAAAACTAAACTATATCGACAAATAGAATAATCTTGAGAAACAAAGAAAAAAAAAAGAAAGAAAGGAAAGAAAAAGAAAACAAAAATTAAATGTGAAAAAGCAAGGCAAATGAATTTGTCATTTATATTGTATACAGGATAAGCTTCTCATTCAATTGTTCAGGAAAAACTATGTAAAGTTTCGTATTTAAAGTATTCAGGGAAAGTTTTACAGAGTTTTTCATCCAAAGAGTTTAAGGATGTTGTTTTCAAATATCTCAGTCATGTCGTTTAGGGCAAACTGTATCAAATTTCTCAGTCGTATTGTTTATGTGAGAATATGCCGATGTAAAACCATTTTGAGCGTTGTCTCGGAAAACATAGTACTCTCTCGTGTCACCTGTTGTCCCGCGCACCGTCCTGCAGTGGAAAGGACAAAAAATCCTCATACAACAACAAGATACGTAACGAAAATACATTTTCTGCTCGCTACCGAAAAAATAAACCAGTCAAAATTCACTCATGGTCGGTCAGTTTTCTACAGTTCATTGTCGTTGATGTGTTTGAAAGTCTTACATGGTTCCAGCCGCCGTCGTATAAATGAAAAATTCTTGAGTGCGCCGTAAAACAGAAATCAAATAAGGAAATAAAGAAATAAATGGTTCCGTAAGCAGGCGGTCTGTGCTGCACCAGTTAAAGCAAAACTGTCGGATAGACCTGGATGTGTGTAATTGTGACTTAATTCAGTAACATAGCAATGATGGCCTGAAGCTGTCACATAATGCATACTCATCACGTACCATAAAATAATTTCTTCGTCATTGCTTTGCTTGCGTCAGTACATAGTTTCATTATTTTAACTCCAGATTCGTTCATCACAAAACGAAAGTGCCAATTTTGAATTCCCGGTTGACCATATATGTATACCTATTTAATTATTCAAGTTTTTGGGTTGTTCCTTTTCGTAATACAGAAGAATTTTCCACTTATATAATGACGCCGAGCTTTCTGAGTATAGAAAACAGGAGTCTCCGAGATGAAACAACGAGCTTTTGAAACGTTTCTGACGTTTCACTGATTGATTGCATCAATGAAATGCACGTATGCCCTGCAGCTATGCACATCATATTGTAAGCCATACGAAAATATATGCACAAATTGCCTATCAGTGTATGAATAGCCTGATTCTGTCTATTTGATATGATATTAATTGATATCAAGAAGGCGTTTAAAGCGTACTTCAAACGCAAAAGTATCTCTCCACACCGCAGGTTTGTCCCCGCTGCTTCACGCGAACGTAACGGCCATATTGGAAAGACCGGATGACGCTAACGAAACAGCGCCCTCTATACAGCTGACCATGAGAGACAATGGTGCTGGTGAGTTTCTCCAGTTTCAGTTACGAGCCGGTAAGCTCTTGAAGATTTGATAATTTTCTTCTACTATGCCTTATCCCCAAAGATTTAAGCAAGCATCAGTCTGACGACCATTATTCCTGTATCTGTGCCTACAAGAATTTTCTTTTCAGGTTTGTTTTTCACTGAATTATAAAGCCATGACGTAGATAGCATTTGTGATTCTGGTTGAAAGAAAAACAGTCTTACTTAATAGTCAACTCTAAAATGTCAGTTATTTTGTGTTTTCAATTTGACAAAGCAGCTTATGACGTCACAAGTTGTATGGGCCTAATACATACACAATACACATGTTTTCTGCTAGTATTAATATTCATGAGATACTGTTTCTTTGGAATTGTAAAAATAGTGCCAGTGGCGCTTTAAATGTATTCAACTTATACTGAATACGTTAAAGTGTATGCTGACTTAATGAACCATACTGATAATGCATGTTGTCAATGACGTCACACCTACTTCTCTCTATCTCTGGAGCAAGAATTTAATGCTATATTCTCTTTTCCATCTACTGACGCCCATGTCTGTTGCCAATGACGTCACACCTGCGTAATTTTCCATACCTTTATTTTCAGTCGTAACTCCTGAACATAAATGTGTAGAAAATGACGTAGCGTGACGTCATTGACGGCATAGTTTGTCAATAATTATAATTCATAAAGCGCAGCCTACAATTACTTGAGTAAAGGAATTGCACAGTTTGTAATAGTACAGTTTCTACTGATCCTTACTTCGCCTTCACATCTAAACGCAGGCCAGTGCGAAAAAAATGAAACCATATTCAACACACATTGTTTTACACAGTAACCATACGTATCCGGCACGACTCACTGCATGTATGTATTGCTGCATATTATAGGTGCTGACATAGCGAAAGATGATGGCATTTACTCCACTTACGTCACTAACTACACAGACAACGGCCGATACTATGTCAAGATCAAGGTGTCCAACTCACCGTTGTCCGTTGTCATGAAAAACCGGATCGTTGGAACAGGTGGAAGCCGTGAGTTGTGGAGAAAACGAAACCGACGAGATACAGGGTCTCGACAACCAACGGACGAGTTTCAGCGAGTGGTTTCGGCAGGTTCCTTTCAGCTGCAGAATTTTACTGAAGGTAACATCGAGCGGGAAAAGGCGGCAATTGCTTCAGGAGAACATGAATCACACCTAATGAAAAAGAATTACAGAAGAATTTATTTATTTATTTATTTGATTGTGGTTTTTTGCCGTACTCAAGAATATTTCACTTAGACGACGGCGGCCATCATTCTAGTGGTAGGATACCGGGTTGAGGATGGTAAACCCAGGTAGAATGGCAGCAGAAGAATGGGTGTATAAATCAATCATCTCCTGAGGTTGCCCAAAATTTAAACGCGTTGTTGATCAAATTGTTTGATGAAATGAAAATAGAAAATCAACTGAAATCTTATTTATTCCATTTTACTTCACATCGTGGAGTGCACGTCGCTCCTTCTGACAGAGTAAGGTAAAACACTCCCTTGCCCATTCCAAGTGACGAAAAAATTTCTCACAGTCTCATAAATTTATCCTGTAAAGTGTACATTGTTTTCCGACTAGGTCTTGATGCATTTCCACCTGGGAAGGTGACGGACTTACGAGTGAGTGTGGACGACGATACGGCGGAAGTAACTCTCAGCTGGACGGCTACAGGGGCAGATCTGGACCAGGGCACAGGTAGGTGACGTCACAGACACATCGTAACATCAAAGCCTAAGCCGCGCGCGCTGCAGCAATGTCCACGTGTAAGTTATCCTGCACCAAATGGCACCTATCATCAAACACATGATACCTGTCCTGCACTTTTCGGCACCTATCATTAAACACATGATACTTGCCCTGCACTGCTTGACACCTATCATCAACCACACGAAACCTGTTCTCCAGCCCATGGCACCTATCATCAACCACAGGATATCTTATCATAAATTACATGACTTTTTCTGCAACCCATAGCACCTATCATCAAACACATGATACCTGTCCTATAAACCATGGCACCTATCATCAAACATCATCAAATACATGATACAATTTCTGCACTCCATGCCACCATCATCAAGCTTATGATACCTATCCATGCCGCCTATAATCTACACATCATATCTGTCCTGCATCCTATGCCACCTGTCATCAAACACATGATACAAGTATTACACTCCTTACCAACTAACATCAAACACCTGATACTTATCCATCACCCCAAGATACCTACCATCAAACACAAGATACCTATCCTTTACCCAATGCCGCCTATGAACTACACATAATATCTGTTCTGCACTCCATGGTATCTAACATCAAACGTATGATACCTAACCTGCACTCTTTGGCACCTATCATCAAACACATGATACCTATCCTGCACCCCATGGCATCAAATACATGATACTTATCCTGTACTTCTTGGCACCTATCATGAAACAATTGATACCTATCCTGCATCCCATGGAACCCATCATTAAACACATGATACCTTTTCTGCACCCCGTGGAACCTATCATCAAGCACATGATACCTATCCTTCACCCCATGGCGCCAATAATCAACACATGACGTCTATCCTGCTTCCGATGGCAGCTATCATCAAACACATGATACTTATTCATCACCCATGGCACCTATCTACCAATCTTCGACATCTTCCGTACTCCACATAGCAGTTGTACTGCTGGTATTTGCAACTACATTGACAGAGATCCTGCACGCCTTGGCAGCTGTTTTGCAATCCATGGCAACTACATGTGTACTCTGTCTGTCAGCTTTCTTCGAGTATCCTCCATCATATGAAAATTTCTCTCCAGGATATGACAATTACATATTAATTTGTGCGTTTTTTCATGGAAAAGGAATCATGAAAATCAACGACAACGACATTTGTTTAATCTAATATTCTCGTTCTGGATCCGTGGAAAGTAAACGGTTCAATTTGTGCAGTACTGATGACCAATTGCTTAGATTATTTTCTTGGAGTTCGAGTCAGTGTTTCCGAAGACATTACTTGCAATTTTCCTCAAATGCGACAAAATCTTCTGTAAAAATATCACTAAAATGAGTAGTTTTGGACACATCAGTAACATAGAACATTCGTATCCTCAGCGATAGGCCTTTCAGCTGACTTTTCTCCATGTCCAATCATAACGCTGACCGCCATGGGATGTATGAAATATTCTTGAGTAGGACGTAAAACTTCAATGCATAAAATAAGTAAATATATGTCATATATTATTGCAGTTTAACCGACTTACAGCACTGAGTGATATTTACTTTGCAGTATCTTCTTATGTGTTGTGGAAATCCGAAGATTTTGAGACCATCTACTCTAACCACTGGAATGCCACAAGAGTAGAAGTTAATATAAAACCACAGACGGCTGGCATGGAAGAGAACTACACGATTCAAGTCAATGAAACAGGTATAATTACTTTCGCATACATGCAACATAATGTAGTCGATGGATTTGCTGTGTATTAAGTCATAATCGATCATACACAAGGCACGCCGATCATAGCTGGATGAGGAGGGCGAAAAGTGGGAGAGGCGTGGTTAGCGGTAAAGTTCAAAGGTAAAGTCCAAGGTCCCTGGTGGGTGCTAAAAATCCAACCCCCGAGTCATGACCTCTACGGCAATGTCACATCGAGCGGAAACTGAGGTCACAGCCCAAAGAGACAAGTAGTAATGCAAGCACAGAAGTGATGTCTCCAACAAAAAATATTAAACAACGAATCGTACAGTGAAAATGGAGCTTGAAAATGAAATCAGCTTGCAGGAAGGCATAATAAAGCAAGTAACAAAATGCCAATGAAGTATATGTTCACAAGGATTCCTCAGGCTGACGAAACTGACGACTAATAGGTGACTATAAACATGAAAGCATTCTAACATTTACAAAAAATAGGATTTTCTCAACAACAGGCGCAGTAAGACTGAAAAAAAAATGACTGAGTACTGGAAGACGAAAATGATTGGAATTTCTGTGAAGAGATTTGAATTGGTGGTCAAGAGTGGCTGCCCTTAGTCATTATTTCCTGAAGCAGAAAAAATGTTATACTTTCGATGGGAGAATATTAAAATGTGTTAAACCCTTAGCAAGGCCTGCTGGCACAAAACTCAAATGACGTCACATCATTTGGTAGATTTGGTTGTGTGAACCCTTGGTATTAAGTTACACAGACAATTTTCTCCTCCATTGGAATATGAAGATAAGACCTTGGTAGGGCTATTACCTCCAAAAATAGGGAATTGCCGATCATAAGTTATTTGGCAATTTGTACAGTTCAGAAGATAAACATCGTATACGGAACATGTAGATAAGACCTTGGGTGGATCTATAACCTCCAAACTGAATGAATGTATTACAGATTATGGCTATATGCCACAGCGTTTCTCAAAACGCCATATCTGTCCTACAACCGGACACAGTAAACTTTATTTGCCTTTCTGCCCTGTTATTCCATCTCCATTAGAGATTCCTTCACATATATATTGTTTTGTTTTTGTTTTCTTTTTCCTAACAGGAAGCGTGACGTATTACTTTGCTCTGGAGGCCCTGGACGGTAGCGGTAACGTCAGTCCTCGCTCTAACGTCGTCTCCGTGTCCATGAAATACCTCAACCCTCCATCCAGCAGTGTCCTGAACCTGCCCTTGATAATTGGCTGTGTCATCGGCAGCATCGTCCTCATCGTTCTCGTCATTGTTGGAGTTATTCTATACAGGCAAAAAAAGAAGGGATAAAAAGTTGACAGTGCATCGGAGTTTCAACGGAAAAACAAGGGGAGACGTCCTTTTTCTTTTTTTTTTTCAAAAATCTTCCACATCCCTATAAGCAAAACCACATTGTGTTTTCTATGTAAAGGCTTTACTGGCTTAAAATGCAGTATATAATACTGCACATTGCCCTTTAGTAACTAAATGATTAAGTGTGCTTCCCTTAAGAAGTAGATTATAATAAGCGAAGGGTTTACATAGCACTTTCTCTTCCAGGATCACGAAGCGTGATCCTGGAAGAGCACCTTAATCTTCTTGTAAAATTTATTCCTAAATCTAGGTGTCTCAAAATTACAAGCTAATACAAAGTATTACCGGACGATTGTCACCCTGTAAATATGTCAAAAAAAACCTGGCTAATGGTTTCCAAAGATGTCAGAAAGACATGTGTCTAATACCTGATGCATCAAATCCAGAAAGTAGTTTATTAAACTTTATATTTCAAAATTGAATGGTCCATATTTGCGTACACAGCCTGCACACTGCTATAATATCCTTCTATTGAGCGGGGAAAGGTATGAAAGTGCCCCAGATGCGCCTATATTGTCACTGTTTATCCTGCCTTCGGCTTTATTAAAAAACCTAGAGTTTTATGGGTTAGACAGAGGTATTGTGAAGTAGTACATCTAGTTTCACTCGCACTTTTTTCATTGACTACTTATCATCACCAAACCCAGAAAGGTATAAAATGTTATAGAATTTGTTTAGAGGTGTTAAGTGTTAAAGTTCTACAGATCTGACAACTTTGATAAAACTGCTTCGCATGATAACGAAGGCACAACTGCCAGGGTGTTCTTGTTAGCTCGTACGTTGCCCACTCGTACGTATTCCGTGGAGTCTGAAACCAACACCATGTAAAAACTTGTTAGCTTTTCTAATCAGAACAATTATAATCACGTATGCTGTTATATGTGTTTCTTTTTAACTCCATATTCACGAGTTAACACTAATACAACAGTAATTAGGGCTTAGGTTTGCGAAAATAGGAGTCATCCGAATAAACCAACCACTTCCTCTAGAGATTTGATAAACCTCTTGACTCTAAGCCGTAACTGCAGTTTGCACTTAGTTGCCTTGATATTTTATATGCGTTTTAATCGTATCTAAATGTGTATAATTCCATAAACAACAGACAGTATAGATTTAAACGCTGTAATGCTTTTCACAATGTTGTATTTGCTCACATTTGACTCCGTAGTCCATGTGGACGGCGTGTTAGGGTGGCGTGATGGCTCACGAGACTTTCGCTAATGTGATTGCTGTGAGGTGAAGTCGAGCTCATGCTGCATGGCTTCTTCTCTGGCCGTACCTGGGAAAATCTGCCGGCAATCTGCGGATTGTTTGGTTTCCTGAAACCAAAATACCGGCTGCCGTCGTAAGAATGAAATATTCTTGAAAACGTCGTAACACACCAATCGGAGAAGTAAATAAATATTTTCTCACGCTTACTATTTATAATCCGGACGCTTCGATATAGATGCTTTGTATGTACTCCCATATTTTCAATTTTTCCGTTAAAATATGACAAAAGTAAAATTATTTGCCTGAGAATATAATGTTTTTACCTTGTTGCTTATTTATATTGGCTAAGCTTGGATCAAGGAAATAATGGGTTAATGAAATTGTCATGGACACGTGATCCCACAAATGAATGTTTTTCATACAGTCACTAAAAGGGAGAAAAAGATTCTGAATGCGCCAACTTTTCAACTTGAGGTTACATTCGAGCTTTTGACGGCTTATTGTCAATAGATTTCGCTGCGGAGGATATTACAGAATTGAATTTTCTCTTTTGATGTACGCGTCGATTCATGTTTGTTTTTTACTATAATGAAGAATATTTCAGCTGTGTGTACGTAATGGTGCATTATCAATAATCCTTAACGACACAGAAGTCACCTTGCACATGTTCGGTATCACTTTATAAGGCGGGTCTCAAATATTGATACTAAACGTGACTTGAGGGTTGTGTTAAAGACCCAGAGGCAGATGTAGGCAAGACGAAAATAAAGCCCACAGCTGTCAAAAACAAAAGTTATCACCCTGTTCAAATGTCTGAGGCTGCTGTTCAAAATTTAGCAGACACATATTTTTTTCCATGAATTGGTCATGGTGATAATGGTTACCAGCCTTAGGGCGTCTAGGGCTAGCAGATCTAAGCACAGACTTGTGGCGTCAAAGGTTAAAACACATGTACAAGTAAACATAATTGCGAACTGTTTCCCTGTACTCCATAAATGTGACATCACGTGTTCTTGAGTTGCGCCTAAAGCTCAGTCAGCCTATCAATTTTTACACTATCGTCATGATAACCTCGAGGCGTGTCCTGTTATTTGAGACGCGTTTGTTGATCTGAAGAGCTCATTGCACATGGAAGGAATTAAAATGAAAGCGAGACATTTTTGTAAAAATTATTTATTAAGGCTGTATATAGGGGGATATATAGGTTTTGGATAATACTCCATACATTTGATTGCAAATAATATTTATATATTTCCAAAAATATTTAAACGTTTTTACAGCTAACTTATTTAATACAGGCAAATAAAATATGAACCAATGGTACCATATCACCAGATACATACAGCCATAGATTCTGCCTGACGACAACGGCTGCGAGAAATGTCAGATTCCTGTTCTTTCCGTATTTGTACTTTTATGTTGTGGTCATCAGGAAATGAAATACTGGTGTAAAAATGGGGGATATATACACAATTTAACAATGGAAATTTACATAAATGGTGGGGAAGATCCACGGACACAAGCCGTGAGTTATTTATTTGATTGATGTTTTACGCCGCACTCAAAATTATTTCACTTATTCGACCTCGGCCAGTGACATGGCGGGAGAAAACCGGGTAGAGCCTGGAGGGTACCCACGACCATTCGCAGGTTACTGGCAGACCTTCACACGAGAGGAAACCGGCATGAACTGGACTTCACAGCGACTAATTTTGCTCTGGGGCCGGTTTTACCAAAAGGGTGTAACGTGTCATCAAATGTCACTATGTGTCGTTATGACAGTAACATTTGACATAACTTATAACCTGTTCGTAAAAACGGCCCCCAGAGATGTCACTGTGCTATAAAGACGTAACTGGAAAACTGAGTTTTGTTGTGTTTAAGAGGGTCAGAGGCCAAATTCACAAAACTTACATAGTCCCCAGTAAATGACATCATTTTGCCTGACTGAGCTAGAACACATGCATATATAGTGTACATGTAGATTAACAAACAAAAACATCTGTACGTAGGTCTATGAAATTGACCCCTGGTGTCTGAGGATTCCTGTAACCCTCCACCAAGTCAGAATCAAAGTGGTATATTCTTACTTAATTTTGCTTTTGAACACAGTGATGGTAACCAGTGTAAACCTGACGAACACCCCAGATTTCTTGTTAGCCGGTGGCCTCCACGCCTTCACTTGTACATCCTCACCCAGTCAACCTCCGGCTTGCGTGACGTTGTACTTACAGACCTCTGGCAATGTCCGGGAGATAGATCAGGGGGACTGTCACCAGGAATCCAGTTATGTAGTGTCTGTCAGCCAAAAACTGAGGTATACAGCCAATGCCGCGGATAATGGTGCTGAGCTGTACTGTACAGCCAACAACAGTGTGACGGATCCTCCTGTGCGCTCACAAATCTACAGATTAAATCTACACTGTGAGTATTCTACTATACAGTACGTACGTTTGTTAAAGGAAGACCACTTTGGTAGGAATAAATGGCGAATGTATGTCTTGGGGATCTTTTGGTAGGAAGCACTGTATAGACACTCATATCAGTTTGCATCGAAGAGAATTCTCCGTCGCTGACTTTAGTGTGTAAGAGATACAAATGAATGATTATGTCTTCATGCCACATCTGCAGTATTGGACAGTAGAGGTGGAATTTTTTTGTTAACGTCTATACTCTTTGACACCTTCATATTAACATGACATACCTACAAATCAGTTAATCTCAGGCATGACTTGGAATTGCCTTTCTCTCACATCAGCCAATCAACGATGATTTTGGATGCCTTGAAGATGATCACTTGCAGCTAATCGCATTCTGGCGAGAAATCCTGTATACGAGACAAAGACAGCTCTCACACGCACTTACGAGCCACTGGCGCGTTGATATTCGCTACTAACATGGGACAGCATCTCTGAAAGGTGCCAGTAAAAAGTTCATAATCCTGACTTCAAAATACCTTGAGAATTGCACGTAGAATAAAAATGAACTATATATCGCCTAAAGGCCTTTCTGAAGGGATTCTTATTCTAATTCAGCGTCCTTGCTGCTTTGGTCCCGGTTCCACCTCATAAAGTTTTTCAGGTACCTATCGAAGGTCGGTGGTTTACTCTGGTCACTCCGGAGTAAAACCCTGCTGCTGCAGTGTAAGTGATGCATTCCCGGATGCAGTGGTAGACGCCAGGCAAATATAGAAGTAAATGTATTTCTTCATCCAATTTTTTCCAGAGGTTATCAGGAGAGCCTATGGTTTATTTCTACTGAGTTTAGTGCATAGGGTGTTTTCATGTTCTGCATCAAGGACTTAAGGAATTAACTCTGTAACTACCTTATGTGAACTGCCCACGTTGTTTTATTATCTAGATATCCCAAACATCAGCTGTCAGCAAAGAAAAGTGACAGTGTTTCAGGGTCAGCGGTTGAAAATCGTGTGTAACGTCACAGCCAATCCAGCAGCACGGGTTGCCTGGGTTACGAATGAGCGAGAGATGAACCGCACTTTTACAACCACGGGAGATTCTGCTCGGCGTGACGTCACCGTATCGTCATCCGAGATTGAAATCACCAAGGAGATGTCTTCCGGGCTATATCAAATTGAGGCAACCAACAGAGCAGGGTCCTCTAGGACGAATGTTGAAATCACCGTCATAGGTAATTTATTTTTGTAGTTCTACGACACAGCATTCTCAAATGTAAAAAAGAAAAGCATCATTGGATTTTGACGTACATTCGAACAAAAACTGTGATGTAATTTCATTTGTTCTAGTACAACACCGAGCTCAAGAATTGCTGTCTGATGTGACTGTGGTCTTGTTTGTGGATGGAGGAAGTCGAGAGCAGTCACTGGAATGAACCACCGACCTACGGCAGATACCAGACCAAACCTTCTGAATTAAAAGTACAGACCACATTTAAACGAGGTCATTTTAAATAAGGTCTTTTCATGCTAATTCCAAATATGGTCTTCCTTATGCTGTGACATTTGTTTCCATTGCTCACTTCGGACATAAACACTGATGTGCTACTGTCAACTTTTAGAGCATTCTGAACAGCCTCGTCCGAGGCACAGTGACGTCACAGATTCTTTTTAATTGATAAACATCCTCTGAAATAAAATATTTAAAGCATGTTTAACAGCAAACAGTGCTTCTGTCTGTTCAATATGGTACAAACGTTCCTCCGTAGCACGGAACTATTTTTTTCTCGTTTTAACCACTAGGAAAAATGTCAACAAATAATGAGAACTATATTAGGAATGACCTTTAGATCATGCGTACTTTGCTTAAATGTGGTCTGTTCTTTCAACCTGTAGCTGAAATAACGACAGCTGGATTCGGACACGCGACTTTAAGAGCCTGATGGTCTCATGGAGACAGTGCCAAAGCAATAGGAGTATATACTTCACCATCATTTGTCCATTTCAGATAGAGAACAAATCCCAAAGAATCTAAAGGCATTATCTTGCACTAACAACCAGGCCATCCTCATCTAGGCGTCTGGCATGAACGACTCAGTGGTGGAAGACTACGAGCTGGAGTACAAAGGAACCGAAGAAGGTTGGAAGAAAAAACTCGTCAGAAATCCAGGAAGGGTAAAACTTGTAGAGACTACACTGAACGACCTGCAGTCTGGAGTGTTGTACCAGTTTAGGCTTCGGCCTAACTCGGACATTGCCTTGTCGGAATATGCCGAGACTGACTGCACAGTCGAAGGTGAGTTGGATTTAGTTCAAGCTTCAGTTGTTCAAGTCACTTATACATACTAGTGCGTTCTTCTGTAAGAGCAAACCAGGGCTTTTTAGCACAGATTGCTTCTCGATCTTTTATGGTTGACATTAGTATAATTAAGTTTGGTCAATATTTTTCACCGTCTCACCCAGATGCAGAACTTGGTAAAGGCGCTATGTTTGGTGTGGGGTTTGCAGTTGGATTCGCCGTTCTTGCCATCTGCATTGTTGCCGTGGCCTGTTTCCTCCGACGAAGAGCTAAAAAAAAGCTAGGTCTCAATTAAGGTAAGGATTTCCTTATGATGTGTGCTATTATAGCATTTACTGACTTCAATCAGCGTATAAATAAATAATTTCCCTATGACAATGTGCGGAGAAAATACACTTGGACGGAATTTATTCATTGTTTTTCTTAATGAGTTTAGGTGTGAAAAGTTGAGAATGTTTTATGTTAAAATTTGGATGTGCAATTGGAATTTCACTTTCATGCTTTGGCTTTCAGATCATCGTGCCGGAGATAAGCAGAATACAGTGTGATCATGGGTGTAGGAGTTTTCAACAGCTATGTATAGTAACCATGTTTGTCCTAACTCCTTAAAAAGTGTGCGTAGCAAAATGCAAGTTGTAAAATATTAAAATTGTAACGGTGGGCTTCATCGTCTATATTTGGAACATGTCAATGGTCAAAACATCTTGCACAGATCTTAAACTAAATTTTTATGCCATCGGCAAAATTATGTCGTGAATATTGTTGTAACGATGTCCGTCCGTCTGAACGTCGTTTTGCACGTTCGTATGAACGACCTTCATCTCATCAAATCAAACCTCTTCAAATAAAGATTTCATATTTGTTATACATTGTATATACAATTGAAGTAGCTTTCGATTTAAACAGGGTTTTCGATTTCGATCAAACTTCTTGTTTCTGTGGCAATCGGAATAAGCAAGTTTCAACTAGGTGAAACCAATGAAATTGAAGGTATTTAATTTTGTGTGGTGTGCAGGATGGTATTTAGACGAACTTGATTCCAATTTAAAATGCCCTTGTTTCCATTACATGTAAGGTTTCCATGTTTTCCATATGTTATTGGTGTGATGGCAATATCGGATAATATCACGGTCACAGTAGTTGTTTTTTACATTAGTTTTTGCGGTGACAACCTCTGGCGTTGATCGGATGGAGGACTCGGCATAAAGCTAGAAAGAAATCTTTTGCATTGCCTGTCCGCAGAAAATACATTTGGACGGAATTTGTTCATTGTTTTTCATAATAAGTTTAGGTGTGAAAAGTTGAGAATGTTTTATGGTAAATTTTGGGTGTGCAATTGAAATTTCATTTTTCTGCTTTGGCTTTCACGTCATCGTACCGGCGGAAATGCAATGTGAATCATAGGATAGAATACAATGTGATCATGGGGTAGGAGTTATTAACAGCTATTTATAGTGACCATGTTTTTCCTAAGTCCTTAAAAAAAGTGTGTGTTGTACGGCGCAAGACAGAAGAAGCCTTCCATATTGTCTGTCTCGACTTACAATGAGTGACGTCGTGCAACAAAGCAAGGGATGCTTAATCACAGATCACAGCGTAAAAGTTCGCACACACTATATCAGTGCAGATAGTATGAAAAATATTTTGTTTTAAGATCGCCAATTTAATTTACCAGGGGAAGGTACTTTTCAAATGGGGCTATGCAGATTTGAACACCACCAACAATGCAGACAGATCAGCCGACTGTAGTACATAACAGTTGCTCGCTTATATCCCAAACAAAACCATCACTGCTTTTCTTGTCTATTGTCTTTTGATTGTATATCTGTTCTGATAAATCATTACGTTAATACATTTATATGATTTATGATATTTCCTGATACCATGGAATGAGTAAAACTTCACTGTTATCTTCTTTGAGTTGATCAGATGTTGTGTATATCAGAAACAGTGTCACATGTTTGTCTATGTGGCTTCACTAAATGTTTCGGTTTGCTTTTCAACAGGTCTACGTAGCCAGCCTGTCAGCAGTGGCGTAACATCATCCAGACCTCCACAAAACAGTGCTTAGCAGAATATCTCGACATTGCTTCTGGAGAAATGAAGTGCTATAGTGTTATCTGCATTCTAAAGCACATTTTAGTCATGTTACCTGCCCATGTAAAGACACAGTGCACTAGTTAGGCCTATTACCAGCCATCAGGAAAAGACGAGAATTGTGTTGCAGTCGCCGTGTACTGCTTGTCATCTGCTCTTGTGCCGACACCGTTTATCGCTTGTTACCTGCTCTCATGCAGGCACTGTGTACTGTTTGTTATCTGCTCCTGTGCAGACAATGTGCATTGCTTGTTATCTGCTCTTGTGCAGACACTGTGTACTGCTTGTTATCTCCTCTTGTGCAGACACTGTGTACTGTTTGTTATCTGCTCTTGTGCAGACACTGTGTACTGTTTGTTATCTCCTCTTGTGCAGACACCGTATTCAGCTTGTTACTGTTTTAAAATATGTGATATTGTGTCATTGTGGAGTTCGTCATTTTTTCTACTACATCATGCTTCTGTTCTGTTTCATTTTTATAGGAACTTTGTGTCGTGAAATTAAATTTTATATGTATGCATATTTTAACACATTTAGTCAGTGTGCCTAATGCGAAGATCAAATACCACGGGCTGTGGACAACTTGTGAAACGAGCATGTTGGTTTTAGTGCTCTTCCATGGGTTTCATCGAGATTTGTGCAACATATGTCCTAGGTCCTACTAGCAGAACACGCAATGAACGATGCCATTCTTTTGAAACGACTATATACCTTTTCGCTATTTATCTTAAATATAAAGGCATATTACGGCGTTCTCAAAAACTTTCACTTAAACGACAGCTCCCAGCATTGAGGATATCGGGCGGAACTGGCAGCGACCGCATTAGTGACATTCTCCTGGTTCACTGTGCCCCCATAGCACGCTAATCACTTCGGCCACGAATGCCACCTACCTTAAAGTATACGTAATTTTATATAGTGTTACTACACATGGAGGCTTACTCCTAATGTACATACATACATAAATTAGTTCATATGGCGACTTCATTTCTTGGAATGACTTGCGCAAAGGCATGTGTTTCGTGGATTCAGGCTCTTCTAACCAATAATGTTCAGTCCGTAGAGAACCGTAATTACCACAATGCTGTTTCATTGTTTGGTGCTTAGCGTTGTGTTCAATAATCTCGCATTCATTGGTAAAGCGGCCCTTTTTTATGTGTGGAGAAAATCGGAGCCCTCGGAGTAAACCAGCGCACTTTGTCAGGTACCTGACTAGCCTCCTGACTTATAGCCTCAGTCGACAAAACGAGAAATGTATTAGCACAAGCGGCTTTATTGGTCGAGGCCTTGGTATTGGCTGAGTTAGTTTGCGTCTTTAATGGACAGAGGTCTATTGGCATCAGCGAGGAGTACAATATTTGACCGAATGAACCATCCACAGAAAGGGAGACAATCATCTACGGCTATCTCTCCAAACCTAAACTCCCCAAACAGCAACATTTAAAGTTAAATGTAGATGAACTGAATATTATTCAAGCCGTTCACGTGATATAAGCTTTTTTGTTTTTGTTTTTTTGGCCTATACATTTGGCCTATTGCAATACATGCAGTGGTACTATTAAACGGATATGTTTCACCGACTATTAATGCTTCAAACATGCTTACAAGATGTAAAAAGCTGGTGTCTATGCATTCGGATCCAAAGGCGGAAAAGCGAATAAATGAGCATGAAATCAAACACACCATTTGTATCGGCTGAAGAAATTCTCCACCACCAGAAATCTGAGGCAGACAACTGTCTCTGGAAGACTCCCATAGTTGACTCCACTTATCCAGTCTCTCGTTGAATTTTTTCCACGCGGAAAATGTCGTGTCAACACGGTCTCCGGTAACCATTGTTAGGTGGTATTGGACGGAGGACGGCTGACATCGTGTATCTATTCGTGTATTCTTGCTAGCCTTTCGGCTCACGAACACCAGCAACAGGACATGGTGGTTTTCTATAGCGTTCCCATTTGACCCCCAAGTGGCATAATCACTGCAGCTGCGCCAGATTTTTGGGATTTTTATCTTTCACTGTGAAATTCTTATACCAAGGCTGTTTAAACGTCTGTCACGGCTTAGATCACTGCATGATATTTCATATTTTTATAGTGTAACACTGTTGGGTGAACATGACATAATCAACCTTCTGAACATTCTAAATTGTCCCGCCAAGTATGTAGAAATTAAGGGATTATAACTTTCCACAATTGACTGAACAGGACTTCTACATAGTTTCTACTTAATCAATGTATTGATCACAATTAAGATTTCCCTTGAATAAGAACTGACAGAAAGGAGCTCAGTCATTAAATAATTTAAAATGTAACTGTTTTACTATGTTTACAAGTGGACTGGGTTATACAAATGTTTTTGGGAGTTTTAATTGGTTTGTAAGATAAAAACCATGGAGTCTTTTTTAAATATACGAATAAATATAACATGGAAAACGTATGATCTTCGTAGAATCTAAACTTTGATCAAGTACCTTAATTACAAGGGGTGCTTGTTCAAAATTGTAGTCTGGTCACAAAAAGATTAAAGGGAATAAGAATTATTAAAAGAAGAGAGCAACAGACGACACAATGTAACATTGTATTCCAAATACTTCCACTTAATTTATTTTCACATATTATTTTAATTAAATACAGTGAAATGTTAAAACTCCACACCAGACAATCACTGAGGTTTGGCCAGGTCTGAACAAAACTGTTGTCAATTTTACTCAAGTGAGATCTGTCTGCCAGAAGAAGGCAAATCAGACATTTGATTCCCACTTTTATGCCCTAACTTAAAACATCATACAGAACCAAATTACATGTACTTGGGTCACATGAGAATAACATAACACACATAATTTTAACTTCAAATAAAATTTTTAAATGTGAAATACTTGGGGGAGAACAATGCCGGTGCAAACTCGGTGAGTTACCCGTGATAACAAAAATGATTATAGGGTAAATGATTTAAAATTTCACCCATGATTAGGTAGCTCATTTAGTCCGATTCTCAGGGTTCAAGATGGATATCATCCTACCTTCCTAACAAACCTCCAAAACCTATGATAAGCAGTAATAGTAATGTTTTATGGCATTTATTTGTCTCTCGGCTAACGCGATCATGTATGTACGTGTATACACCTCAACCTTATTCGTATTTGACATGTCAATGATTTAGAACTGAATTATGTATTCTCATTTAGCGGACGGTATATGGTATGTTCAGAAAACAGTCTCATTCTGGTTGATCCTTTTCCCACGAGGGATGGAGGACAATGACCAGGATGTACGAGGCACATCTGAACGTAGAGGCCAATCAGTGAGCTTAGTTACACAACTGAACAAAATTATCTTTCCCATTTCTGTCTTTCTTCAGTTTTTAATAAATTAAAGCAGGAAAATGTTGATTAAAAGGCCTCATATTGGAGCGATATCGACAGAAGATAATGTTATATTTCGTCAAGTCGCTACATTTTCATATGGTACCATAAACATTTAATCATTGCTTCATTAACGTAATATTTAAAACTCTCTTGCTTACTAATGACATTCAGTTGGAGATGAGCTGATACACGTTCACTGCCTCCATCACTAAGTCTCTGAGCCTCAAATCTGATGACGTCACCATCCTGATATCGACCAACCCTCACTGTATACCGCTGTGTGGTCAGGTTCCCGACATTGGGCCCTCGCTGCGCGCTCACTACTGACAATTGTGCTTCTAATATAGGAATGTTGTTGTACCAGGAGAGATTGACATCAGGCTTTGACTCACCGCTGGCACATGTAAATGTAACTGCGCTGTTTTCTGTGACGGTGACTGTGTTTCCCTGATTGTGCGGAATCTACTCGGAACTAAATGCTGTCTGGCCCATCTGCAATCAACACACAGTTTAGTGAAAATACTAATGTACATGTAATGACAATAGTTGAGAATTGGAAAACGATGATAATAATAAGCGATGTGTGTTGACACTAAAATTTGCCGGTATTTTGGGCTACATGATATTTTTCTGAAAAGAAAGAAAACCGAAAAAGGCACAATATTACATGTTGTCTTTTGTCAATAATGTAAACATGCAACATCAACACTACACTATTTGACTTTATAAAATATTTATAACTTATACCTGCATAAAATATTGCAAAATATTGTCACAAAGTACGGGCATTTTATGTAATATATGTAATAATAAACGGCTTCTAAAATCCACTATTCATTGATAACAGATAGCAAAATGTCGCAATAGAGAAACATTATTTTATCATCATGTGATGCGTCTCCGTTGATCGCCTCGGGGAATTTAAAACTCACATCGTATCGTGCGAACTAAATTTTATGTGTGTTTGCTTCTCATGGTTACAGTTCTCATTGAAAGACCCCAGTGTTATGGGGAATTGGTATTATTAATCACCTTGATATTTTCAAATATTACGATCTAAGAAATGCTCCTGTGACGTTTGTCATGGTAATGAGTGAAGTGCTATAATACATCGGATAAATCTGTTACGCTGCTGTAACACTCAATGCAAATGCAATGTACATGGAATTGAAATAAGTTGTCGATAAATAACTAATGAAATACAAAAAGTTTGGCAAAGTATCTAGATTTTCTTTCCTCACAGAATTTGTAAATGTAAAATGTTTCGATAATTTTACTAAATGTAGGCCTACTCACAGCACTAACAATGGCTTGCTCCCTTTGGCTGAAATAGAGCACATGTTAAAGCTGTATCACGCCACAGGTTCCTTTAGCCATGATCCATTGGAGTAGGAATTACAATAACACAGATGTGACGTTCAGTAATGGCAAATGAAATACTTTACGTGTACATTTAGAAACACACACCACCTTTAAATGACGTCATGGTATACGTGTATGGATGAAGTAAGGTAAGACTAACATAACACACATAGAGTTCCTGTATATTCTGAGAATCTGAGTGTACAGACTGACCGCATGGTCTGATACATGTAGAGACACTATCAGTGACGTCATGAGCAGGACGTCACACATATGACAGAACAACACAAACGTCAGCAGCATGAAACAAGCTATTTCCTAATATATTCGTAATGCTTTTATGCAGTGAATAAAATGCAAATATAAACTAAAATTATACGAAGCCAAAAAGAATCTGTGAATCACTCTGCTTCGGTCTGTTCAATGTGGCCCGGAAGGTCCATCATTGTACAGATAGTGCATGTTGTGGGATTGTGTATGAGGAATAAACCAGATAGCCAGAGAGTTTCGACTGCGCAAGACCGGAATTCCTTCGCTGGTGGATAAACAGCTCTTCGTGGCTATATGCAAAAAGCATTGGAATCGTAGGCAGTCACACACATTTCAGCCCATTTCGTGCATTTTATGAGTCTGTTGGACATTTGAACTATATACATGCTCTGTGACTGTTTCGAGAGGAAAATCCTGCGAAAAATACTAAAAAAAAATAGAACCGAACTCTATAATGGACTGTAGCCGAAGTCTGTAACGTTAAAAGAATGGCACCAATGACCATATGCTTTTGTTTATCTATCGTATGACGTGTTCTCCTTAAGCGCAGTTATGCGCAACTCGAAACCACTATCTGGCTTATTGTCAGTGATGCTGAACGAGTGCGTAGCACTGTCGAGAGCTCGCAATTCCTGATATACAATCCAAAGGCGTGCACTATATGTTTTATTGTACCGATAGATAATGGAAGAAAAAGAAAAGATATGACCTGCTCTCCCAAGCCCTAAATTCCTGGATTTTCTACGCCGTCGCTGGCAGAGAAAACCATCGTCCGACTGTTTACTTTATAAACAATTAGAGAGCGGACAAAGGAAAACAACTGTTTAAAATGAAATAACGAGGTTGTTGGCTATTAGCGCGTGATAGTTGGACATTGCCTCGTGACCGTTGTACATCATTGTTTGCGGAATATCATGTGACCGTCTACTGACCAACGGAAATCAAGAATCATATTTGAAATGCATCGAAGGATTTTTCCGACTTAAATGTAGTCTTTTCATTTAAGGTAAACGACAGTTGGATTTCAGTATGCATCAAAAAGCTTTGCACATGGATTTGGTGTAACTACCCTTCATTCGCCTGACACATCAGGTATCGACTTCCTACAAACCAGAATACAGCTGACGTCATTGCCTTTAAAAGTCTTTGAAGTTGCAAATATTTTCACGGCGTTTTATCCGAAGATGAAAATAAAAATACACTGCCAACCAGCATAATCAGTATGGTCCCCAAAGCTCCTAGAGGAATTCAAGTAAATGTAGGTTGGATTTAATTGACCCATCGACAGAAGAGAATTAACCGCACCCACAGGCCAATGATTTACATCCACACAAAACAAGGGAGCTAACTTTCGTTCGGGCCGACTCTTGATTCAATTTGCTGTTAACCACGTAGATTTCTTACTAGCCTAAAGGGGTTATATCTTAAATATGTCAGATTATCGAGCCCGTCACATGAAAATGTCACTCATGTTTCTGTCATCTCACCGATGCCACTGACATACAGGATTTGAAAAAGGTCTCTTTTCTGAATGTGCTGTAGTATATATTGTCAAAACAGATGATATCTATTCACAGCATACAATCTAGCCACTTAGGCGATGTTGTCTGAGTGTGCTATAGTATATATTGTCAAAACAGATGGTATTTATTCACAGCATACAGTCTAGCCACTTAGGCGATGTTGTCATTTCCACCCAGTTTCCAGTTATATATTTTTTTTCAAACTTTGTTTGTTTGTCTGTTACAAAGTTTCAACTAGTTTCTGACTGTGCCAGTGAACGATTAGTTCAAAATTATTACAAATAATCTTTTTCAGGCCTGTAACAAAGACTTTTCATTGTTTCCAGACAGCTAATGTTAACCCATGTCTCCCCAGCACGAATGCTTCAGAACATGGCGATCGTTGCTGCTGACGCATAAATTTTACTCACTACAGGTCTAAGTACACACAAGCGTCTACAGGCAAAGAAACCAGATATATTCGCAAATGTCATTAACCAATTTATAGCGTTATCAATTGCTTTTATTTTTTTCCAAAACTTACATGTGACATTGATTGTTCTGCCCTTCTGTCCCGTCCATCCTGTCAACACGCCACCTTGAATCCCCTTACACACACACGTCTTCTGGTTCAGGGACGGAGTGACAGCTATACTGATACTAATCTGCTGACTTCCGTCGTTACCAGGGACGGTGTTTATCTGACCACACCATGATGGCCAGGTGAGCGCTTGTTGGGGATTCCCCATTCCCACTAGCCAGATCAAGGTCAGTGTTTCTCCAGATTCTAAGGCCTTGTTGTTGACTTAACCTGACAGGAGGACACCACTCTGTGGTGGATCTGACAATATCATAAATACACTTTCGTTTATTGAAGCTTTTCCAAACAAAACACAAGTAACACCTTTGTGATATAACCATCTATTAGTGCGACTGAGAACGTGTATATTCCACAGACACGGTTAAACTATCGAAGCTCCTGATATCAATTTATTGAAGAGCTAGAGTTGTAGTCTTTTTCTGTCGAGTGCTTGAGCGCTGTAGTATCATACAACGACAAGGTATACGGTGGTTAGTGCAATCTTCGAATAAAAAGGGAGACCCGAGCATGAGCCCAAACAGGGTGAAAACTTCCCATTTTTCACGACAAGAAATGGATTGTCCCTTGCCGCCGCAATCCCGGTCTAGTATGTCCGCTTGAGGCGACATTCCCTGTGCCTTCGACATGATGTTCACTTGAGAGAGCACTTTAATGTGCTGGGGGAAGAAGACACCACCACAAGTTAACTTGGCCTAAAAATGGTGATTTGAGGTAACCCAAAGAAAGTCAACAAATCAGACAAAGGATATCACTTTTTTGGCAATTATTCACTTTACTCTTAACTTGTAAATTCTGTTATAATCTGATTTTAATGTTCAAAAATGTTTAATTAAAACACTTATTTATAACTTATTATTTTGCAATGGAGTGGACATACCCTGTCTATATTTGACGCTAGGGTATCACTGCACAGCTACCTACTTACACTGTACACTGAGTGTGTAGAGTTGTGAGCGTACAGGAGGATCCGTCACACTGTTGGAGGCGTTACAGTACAGCTCAGCTCCGTTCTCCTCGGCACTAGCTGTAAACGTCAGTGTCTGGGTTGTAATCTTTACAGAGCTGGCGTCCTGGTTACAGTCAGCCAGCGGGTCTAGCTCCCGGACATTACCGGAACTCCGTATGTACCCTCTTATACAGGCCGGGGGCTTACTGGCCGAGGTCACCCAGGTAAATGTGCTGGGGTCACCGTCCAACACTGCATCTGGAGGGTTCCTCAAGGCCACGCGGGTTACCATCACTAAAATGGAGCAAAACGAAAGTAGTAAAGAAGCTTCGAAAGCAATGCCAGACTTCTAATTACAAACTTACACGTGCGCGAAGAAAATCTTACTAGGCCTCTATTTGCCTATACATAATAAATACAGGTTAGTCAAATATTTTACTACCTCACCTCTGACGATATGCTTTATATGACGCATGTTCGTATTTGTAATTGTACATGCACAATGTGCCTGCCTTTAACATCCAGCGTGACGTTGTCGTGCTGTCCTCCATACTGACATATCGATCTGCCCAGGCCCGTGTCTTCTGTGGCGTTCTCCATGGTCACTGTGTAAACCTCTTCACCGTTGACGAGTTGACATCCCCCTGATAACCCGGCGGGTGATGATAGTGATACTGGTATTGACACGTTACACACACGGGAGGCGTATATACGGGATAAGGTCTGACCAACAACACGGTACCTCATGATATGACTTGTATCACTGGTTATCTCACACTCCACTGTAAATGGGCGACCGACCACGACATCACCTGGTGCTGTGATTGACAGACTGGGCACAAATGAAACTGAAATCAAAGGCGTTGTAAACGGAAGTCAAAGTGAAATTAAGGTTTACAGATAAAAAGGGAAATATTTGAAACAAAATAATGAACAATGACCGTGTAACAACTCTTGTAAATTACGCGTAAATATTCTTACACATACAGTTAGTCCACGCGATTTCGTTGGCTCCTGCAAACTGTTAATACTATTACTTAATACCGGCAATAAGCCTTTCATATTTTCTGCCTCGTTTGCATTATAGGACAAGCGCGTGATGTATCCACTGTATACCGGAATATCTCAAACCACCACTGTGATTTGTAAGGTAGTTGAATTTTTTTACATACAAATGGCCTACTTTTCCCCGTGCAGTCAAAATTTCAGGGTATAAACTTGTCAGCCTGAAGTAAAAATACACTACACCACGCACCACAGGTAACCTACGTAAAACCGGCGGTCTTTATTAGCTTTACACGTGAAATTGGCACCTTTATGTGTCATTCTAAACCACGGATGACATACAAAAATTAATCTATTTATATATGTATAGGTTAGCCCTAATACCGGTCCCAATCGTCGAGGTGTTGAATATAACTCTTTGAGGTCATCCGTCGTCATTAGCAAGTATCTTTCCACAACCTGATTGCTGAATATTTGACGTGAGCCTCAAACATAATATTTATATGAAACCATCCAACCAGATAAAGAAGGTCAACACGCGCATGTCAGCAGGGTAATGGCCCATAATACTGGTACGTCGGAGCCATTTCTGTTCTTTCTTGGGTTAGTCTTACATTTTCTGCTCCTCTGTGCACTGTACATCAGCATGTTGACCTTCAGGGATATGATTACATGACCGCCCAGAATATGTTAACTGTCCTCGCTCTCCGTCTCCACCAACAGAGTAATGACCTAGTACATAGGTGACAAGGCGGGTGTCTTTGGTTTTCACACACAAAGCACAGCATTTCGTGCCATTGAAATATTAAGCTTTTATGGTAAATGACAGTGATAGCCAACTTACTTGTTTTTGATAATTCATGTTGTAGAACTGGGGAATTCAACTAGTTGCCCTTCACCTCGAAATATGACACAGATCTACACGTGTCATACTATAGATACAATGCGTACAATCTATGCTTGTTGCATTGTGAGTAGCTTTTTGTATGCCTCCTTAAGTCATCTGTGATCTTAGTAATTGTTTATAGAATAGAAAGATGGGTGTAAGTAAACAGCTCTTTCGGGTAAAATGGAGTTTAAGTTTTCCATATCGGTACCGAGGTATTGACAATCCCCGATTGACAATTATGTGTTGGAAACGTCTTAACCTAGGCGTCGAAACCGACAGTCGTATTCCAGCCGTCAACCAAAATGAGCCTTCTGGGACCAGTGTTTCAATAATGAGGAAAAGCCGCAAGTAATGCACATGGCTGAAAAATAAATTAGTATCCAAATCGCATACCATTTTAGTGTATATCGTGTTATTAATCCAAAATGTATCTCAGGTGTGTTTTGATTGCAACTGTTCATTTATCCAACATGGCGATCATACTCAACGCGATGAACATATGGCCCTAAAACCCACCTATGGACCTTGATGTATGTATTCTGTGGAACAAAGGTTATTTGTAAACAGCTCTCCCCCGGATTGGGATTTCCATAAAAACATTTCTAAGGAATCCTTCTCTGTAGAAAGTGGCAACTTGGCAACACCGTCAAACCAGAAACATCGTTAAGCTCTTTGCTAACCTGTAACCGTCTTAGACGACTTTACTTGGAAAAGCTTGGACTCTGACCGGTTTCTACATCAAATCTTTTTGTCCAGTTTATAAAGACTATTGTAATTGATGACCGAAATAAAATGACATCTTCCACTGATTTTTATTTGCATAAATACATTTTCAAAATTGTGCAAACTCAACATTTTCCGCAGCTATTAAAATATGTCACTCTCAAGTTGCCATTAACAGAACATCAGTAATTGGTAAAAGTTGAATCAAGTGGTGTGTGATCAAAACACACCTCCTATAAAATGTAGTAATTCAACATATACACAGTTTTGCACCTCTATATGTACATATGTTCTTTTTCCTGCTTCAGCGCTTAAGACACTAGGTTGGCCTCTTAGCGATACTCGCTGATGTGAAGCATGATTATCGTTATCTGACTCTCGTTCAGTCGGAACGGCGAGACAAGCTTGGACAGGCTGGATAGGAAACAAAGAGAAAGTCCAAAACAGTAAGAAGCTTGGTAATAAAAGTTTATTTCAAAGCTTCGTAATAAATAAAAAGTACAAACAACAAAATTCCAAATAGAGTTATTAGTTCGACAAGTTTTAAATTTTTCTTTGTACTGGCACAAAAGAAAAACTGTACCCTGCACAGAGTCTGTAGTTTCTGTTCAATCCAAAGAAGGTGGCTGTATGTCACTGAGTGAGTTTGCTATATACGGGCTGTTTACAACTAGCACAGCATCAATAGATTGATTGATGAGTGCGAAAGATCGAGCCTGACGAATATTACTCATTACTAATTTTTCCTGTCGTATTCAGACGAGAGCAGGTATATGTCTGTCAAAAATTTGAAGACAGTACGTACCCATTTGACAACAGTACGTACCCATCAGTACCAAAAAAAAACCAACAAAAAAACAGCGATCCAGGGGAGAGTGTTTCGATTTTTTCGCTTTGGCTGTAGCACAGAATTCCATCATTTCTGTCATGAGAATTTCTATTTCGAATTTGAATTCTGAGTTTCAAAGAGGACATCCCAAATATTAGCCGGCGCAATGTCAGCATATTGTGATTTGGGAGAACTCATCATTTCTGCTGTCTTCGCATGATATTCCATTGACCCCGCATCACGTCTTTCTGGAAATCAGACGACATCGTCAAATAATCTAAATGATGTGGAAAGCGACTATAACCTCGTGCTAAGCAAACGAACAAACATACTTGATGAATTGAGCACTAAGAACACTAAACACAAGTGTGTTGTCAATAAAGTCAAGATGGTAGTTTTGGTTACAGACAGCAGGCCTTATTTCCCACATTTGGACTTCCCCTAAGACTGGTATATGGAACTCGACCATGACTTCTCCTCACTGCCCAATTGTCCATACAGAGACTGGATTTCCTTATATATGATGCAAAACAGGAAAACACATAAAATGTGTGATGCCAAGCAGGAAAAGATAACACAGACACACTCATCTGTATGGAAGTTACATATTTACATATCATTGGAATCATACCAATGGTGTGTGTATTTTCGAGTAGTACATAGCAAGAACTCATAAAAAACACTATAATCAAAGACTTATTTGAAAGAAAGTTTTGCTAATTATCATTTCATTCATACTTCAATGCCAAACACTCATCACTGAGAACAACACAATTAATGGCTATCATACAGATTTTTGGTGGTTATGACATGAAAAAACTTTTGTAAAAGCTGTATCACCATTTGCAACAAAACGTTGAATTATGTCCATGATTTCGTGATCTTGTGTGATCAAGTGTTCTACAGTTTTTAAAACCAATATGTTAACATAACAACCACCATAACAAACACCGTAACAAACAGTCCACAATATCATCAGAGCACAGTGGAGTTCTCGTAGACCCTGTGGTCACCAGGTGTGGAGGACGTTGCTCTTTCTGACAACTCCTCGTAATGTGGAGCTGCTGAGGGAAAACACAAGTAAAGGTGTTATAGAACGTGAACAAAATGTACGAATCAGTTGTACACATCCAAGACATCCAAGACAACAAGACAGCAGTGTTGAACAAGTACACACGAGGTTGTTTCGTATATTGTCTTTTTTCTGTTACGCTGTGCATGAAAAATAAAACACTTCAACCTCAATGAATTTTTTAAAACCCTTTACATCGACAGTATGACTTTGCAACTTAAAGAGCGTAATTTATGAAGAATTATTATGAAGAAAACGTTTTCTAGACGTGTCCGGACACCTGTAAAGTCCCCGAATGATGAAAAATGCGTATAAACTTCTTGCAAGCAGCATCTCTCTGATCAAACTGTTAGTAAGAACAAAATATATTGTCATTAAAGGGAAATTTGAGGGAGGGGGGAATGCTTAAAATAATTTAAAATGATATATAATAATTTTTTTTTCCAAATATCATATCAAAGGACAAGAATACTGAATGCTTGAGATTGAATTATTTTACCTGAAGGAGGCCTCTGTGGCCGAGAGGGGTAGCTATGATCCCATGCCTCTCATCCATGCGGTCGCTGTGAGTTCAAGTCCAGCTTATGCTGGCTATCTCGCTGGCCGTACGTCGGAGGGCCCGCCAGCAACCTGTGGATGGTTGTGGGTTTCACCAGGGCTCTGCCTGGTTTATTCTAATCATAATGCTGGCCACCGTCGTATAAGTGAAATATTCTTGAGTACGGCGTAAAACACTAATCAAATAATTATAGAAATAATTTTACCTGGACTGGGTGCGGTATCCAGATCCTCATAATGACCGGCAACAAATAAAATGGCGTCACCATGTTACCGGAAGGGAAATCGGCGATGATATCAAATCAATAATTGATTGAATTTCCGAATGCACTACCTTTTGTATGAAAAATGCTGGCAATACATTCATTTATATTACATAATACTGCTAATATTGAAGCGAAAAACGACATAAGGCTAAGTTTACCATGCGCAGAAGGTTCCAGGCCTGCCGTACCCTCTGCAACTCTCCCTGCCATTTCCCTGTCTTCAGCAATACTGTAAGTGTAATAATATATACAAAGTTATTTTCCTTTATGTTTTTGTGTACTTCCTTGAAAACCGTTCTCACCAGCGCGTTCGCTGTCAGTGCAGGCTGAATTCCTCTTTGGCATTGCGTGGACAGTTCTGCCAGCAATCTGCAGATCGACGTGGGTTTCCGTCAGGCTCTGCCCGTTTTCCTCCAAAAATAATGCCGTATAAGTGAAACATTCTTTGAACAGCGTAAAACTCCAATTAATGAAACAGATCAATTGAATCCCACACGCAAGACGCAAAGTCTCCAGATATGTTTGAGAACTTGGATTCAACTAGCTACAGCCACGGATACCTTGATACAAGAACAACGAAAAACAGAGAGTGTAAAATTGATACCTCATGACTTGACTTGTATCTTGTTTCTCCGACGCAAGTTCTGACAACAAGAAAAGAAACAGAGAAATCCAAATCATATACGTTTTCGTACTTAGCCTACTATATAAAATATGATATATTCATTTTTCCTCCTGCTTTGATTTTATTTATCTGTTTGCTTGTTTTTATCTATAACATCAATTTTACAGGAAATCATATACGCATTTAAATGAAATTTAGTCCTTGTCTCAAGCACCAATCCATACAATTTTGCCGGTTATTCTGAAATGGTCCAGGGAATTCTTAACCATTCTTAAATGCCAGAAGCTTTACAGGAAAGGTTTGTTGTACACAAATTTTCTTGCACTACTTGGTTTATGTTTGGCATCAAGCAGCTTAAAGTTTGATGGTCATCCGAATCTGGATCAGAATCTGGGAATATTTAAACCCTTCTTCACAGCCCCGCTGTGGTAAAGAGGTCATGTGTGGATTTGGATGAAACTTTGAGCAACTCTTAGCACAAGCATCAAACAGTTAAATTTTTGTTGTTATTCAAATCTATATCCGAATCCAATAATTCTTCTCCGTATAGCGAATGCGTGATACAAATTAAATGCAGACGACTGTCCCGATTCCTGTAGTGTGGATATTTGTACATTACCTTTGGTGGTGATTTCCTCTCTTGGAGTCCCGTCCTATTTAAATCAGTGTACACCGACACCATATCAAAATCACCATCATGACAAAGACTCCAACAGATTACTACATCTCTTACCATTACACAAGGAAACCAGTGGTTACAGTAACTCTATAGTTAATTTCGTTATTAGCAGCTCACCTGTGTGAGCTGAGGATGGTGTTTTTCGCCGCAGCCAGCAAATCACGGAGACACCAATGACGGTGACGACAGCAGCACCAACAACAACACCTACACCTAACATACCACCTTTACTCAGACCGGCTTCTGGGACATCCCTGTGTCCTTGGAATGGCTGTGAATCTGCAAAAGAGGATATCGAGCAGTGTGAAAAACATGGTGGCATAGAGCAGGAACCGTCATCTCATTATCGAAATCGCCTTATCTGGGGGTTTAAACCATTCGTATACCAATTACACAATGTATGTTTATTACGTTAAATATTAAAATAAAACCCACCTTGAGTGGTGCAATTTGTTGTAACATATTCTGACAAAGCCAAGTCCGAGTTAGGCTGAAGTCTGAACTGGTAGAACACTCCAGGCTGTAGATCTCTCAGTGTTTTCATCACGAGCTTGACCCTCCCTGGATTTCTGACCAGTTCTCTCTTCCAAAGTCCCTCTGTCCCTTTGTATTCCAGTTTGTAGTATTCCACCAGAGAGTCATCAAGCCCAGAGGCCCAGACAAGAGAAACTTCGTTGTGGGTACAGGATATAAGCTCTAACTCCTTCGGTATAAACTGGTCCTCTGCCCAAGAAAAAGAAAGAACTAGAACCTGAAGGTTTAAAATGGATCGGGTTATTGCGTATTGTGTAATTTAAAGATAATACGGTATACAGTGTCATCAGGAGCGGACACAATTTTGTCAACATTGAATACAGGGGTCCGAATCTGGAGCTTATCTGTAATTACACCAGTTTATAGTCGGGTTCCGAAACGCGGTGGCTTTATTGTTGCCGTTAAATTGACGGTACTGTAAGATTTGAAAAGAAGTCAGGAAACCTGCACAAGTTCAAACTGGCTAAACACGGCCACAATGTTTGAAAATTGACGAAACGGCCCAAAGCACCATATTCATCCTTAAGTCACCATGGTAAAGTAAATCTTCTCCCGCACAAAGGTGGGGAGTAGGCCTAAGATCTGCCGCCAAATCATGATTTTGCAGACGAACTTCCATAAATTGATATACGTGTATTATAAGTTTGAAGTTTGAAGTAAACTGATTTGTACACGTAAGTGCAGGATTGTTTTTCGTTTTCTTTTCTTGTCGTTTTTGTTACCTACCATTTCAACAAAGCTAACACATTACAATACTTCCTCTTTCTGGTGGTAGTAGTAATGGCAATATATTTTGTTCAACGAGGGACCGATATACGATACGATTGCAGGAACAATTTTTTGGACTACTGGGCAAAAAATTACCTAGTGCATGTAATTGTTAAATCTCTTAGATGTCCTTCCCATTACTGACAGCGAGAGTGAAATTTCAAAATAAATACCAAAACCCCAGTTGGCCAAGGAAGCTGAAAGCGAAAATAATGGATCCTTCATATGTACAGTGGGAGGGAGTACAGTCCATAGCGGATAGCGGATAGCGGTAACCTGTGGAGCCTCATCAACGAAGTAAATTGGCAATAAAAGTCAACTTTTACCAGAGAAAAATTCATAAATCGGCAGATTCGAAAGTTTTCCACGCCCATGTCTTAATGTTAAACACACAAAAGATACCGTAACTAGCTGGTCTTCTGCTTAAATAATGCGATAAATTTCACACAGCCAGCTCGGAGACTCAATTTAAATAATCAAGGATACAGTCATAGCCATGACCTTTCAACCACCCTTTAAGCTACTCAGATTGTTTGTAAAAAAACATATATGGAGAGAGAGCCCTCTGGGCAGACAAATCATACATTAACAGTTGTGTTTTGTTCATATTATTATCACATTAATATGATACAAGGTTAAACAATAATGTACGTGGATAAGGTCAGTCTAGGGGGGTTTTCGCCGCCACAGTTTTTCTATTATTTCTTGAAAACTTTCATGTTTCCAAATTCAATGCAATTATGATATAACCTTGGTTCAGTTCAAATATGTATGACCAACGTTTCACAATAATATCAGCTTGGAACAACATCAAATACCGTGAGCGCAATAAATTGTTACAGACTTGGCTGCGCGTCATATGATGTGTTTCGTTTGCAAGCCATGTGGCCGTACAGTGCGTGGTGCAACAGGGGTTAATGTGTAACTGTGTAGGAGCTGTACTCCCCTCCCATCTATATACATATGCAGAAAACCATTTTTTTACGATCCAATGTGGTCTCCGCCTGTGTTTGACGGGTGGCACAAGCTATTTTAAAACTTCAAAAGCCGCCCAGAACTGCGCGGAAATTTGCTTACCAATACATTTCATCTTCTATTTAAATCTATGAATGCTATTCTTAGATCATTAAGTCCAACAATGACAAGGTGAGAAGAATACGACGAGTGCGCGTACTGCATGAAAAAGGCTTTTCTTCCAACGAGAGTAAACCTGCAAAGCTAAGCCTAATTTCGGTATTTTGGAGCAATGCATTGGGTTGTGTTCCGGAATGTTTGACTAATGGAAAAGGGAAAAATTTTCAGAGTATTTAGCGAGTGGATCGAGTTACCCGCAACAAACATTCTATTTAATGTTCGCCTGACCGAGGTACTGGAAATGCCGATATATTGTATCATAGAGCAAAAGAGTGCCAGCAGACATGAAACAAATGGTATTGCCAAAAGTGATTTGAGCCGTATCGCATCACTGAGTTACGTTGTGCTTCACAATGACAATAATCTTACGGGGCTTAAATGCCCAAATAGAAGATAACCTGCCAGAGATGCCCAAAGAGGCCGCCGCAGTACACCCTAAAGCTGAAACTACTTCGGCGAATCGGTGACAATTTTCACAACCTCCTAAATGCCCTCTAAGGACTCTCTCCGCTTCAATACCAGGTCCCCAAAATACAGTTGCTAAGAAGGGGTTTCAAGACTGAATTTGTGGTTTATGACGTTAATTCAGTTTAACGAAGTACATCTCCTTGTGAAATAGATATTTTACACTGAAATATTTCTTCAATTTCTCTAGCGTCATTCGCAAAGGAGATACATGTACCGAATCTGGATTCCTCCCGGTTTGTTAAAACTGATCGTTAGGCTTGAGCAGATCATATGGCATATTACCAAATGGCGAGCGTTTCCAAGTTTTATCCGAGGAAGACCACATGAGCAAACCGGAGGTATTAATGCTATGTACAACTGCAGTTAAAATTTTAGTGTATTGCCTTCAGTCCTGGAGAGAAATATATTTTCAATTTACACAAAATCCAATATGGACCTCAAAATCAGCCCTAATGTTACGGCCTAAAACACCGCAGTATGGAGAGTAACACCAGCAGAGTGATGCCGATGAAATCCGACCTTAGGAGATGCGTGACTTCAAGTTCTTCGTTAGCGCCCAGGTTTTCCTACTGGTGTTAATTATATAGATTAAACCTGTTTTCACGGTATAATACCGGCAGAGCTTCTGAAAATCGTAATAATGACTTTATGTCCGCCAAACACAACAGATTTACTCTCCTAGCCGATGTACAGCTGGTCGCCTGGTACGGCTCGGAGGTTGGCGTCAAACATGACCAAAACAACATGGGTGAGCTAAATAACCTGAGAATTCGTATCAAAATGATATCATTTTTCAAATGGATTCTAGCTACACAGAAGCAGATATACTGCCGTAGCAATTTCATCTCGATGATGACGATGAAGTTCGGATTTATGACACTGACATCTCCGGCCAGGCTTCGGATTCTGAGTTTTCAGACAATGAATTTGATCTTTTTCCAGGTATTTGCAATTCTACTGGCAATCGGGATTGGTGAGCTATAGCTTTATCGTGTGTCACATTGTGTACTTCGTGTGTTTATCCAAAATTCAATACTTATTTACTATTCTTTCCGTCTGTGCTATTCACCGTAAATATTATTCTACTCCACGGAGTATTCTGAATTCAGCTGTATACCTCTTCTAGCTCCCAGCTGTAAAATGACGATAGCAGATAAGCTGTTTTTGTTGGGTACAAAAATAAATGTACGCCTTTATCATGTTCTGGAGACTTGAAAATACTAACTCCCGGGTGCTTCGACGATCTCTTTTCACAACCTTATGCAGAATAGCAAACCATTTCGTGGAGAAATTCGACATGCTTGTTGTCACTCTTGTGACTTCTTTAACATTGGATTAGATGGTATAGCTCTGACTGTTTGTGAAGGTTGGACTTGGAAAATGAAATTCGGCGGAGACAACCGAATTTTGGAGGAAAAAATGCACAAAACCAGTCTCATTATCTAGTGATTTTACACAGGTTAATGTACACTTTTCAAATACTTTTTTTTAATCTCAATATAACAATATATGCAGGGGAATCTAATTATGAATAGATACTAAGTCTAATCATATCATTTACTAGATATTGATCCTCTCAATTTTCATCTTTTGGCTTAGCGCTTTTGCCAGGAATGATCCACAAATTTCTCAAGAATAATAATCATTTTTGCAAGTTCTACCAGAAGAATGAACCCGTGATTATTTCTATCTTAAAGATTTTCCTATCAAGCTAACTCAAATTGTAAGCCATTTCGCCAAGCAAATATATATTTATATCTATTGACGAGGAAATATTAGTAACTTTATAACAGGGTTAATCAATTGATGTACTTACCTATCACTGTTATTGTTATTTCCATTGTTGATGATCCAATACTGTTGGTGGCCTCGATCTGATACACGCCAGCAAGCCTCGCTTCCGCTGACTCAAACTCCACTGACGATATAGTGACGTCACGCCTAGCTGGACCTCGGAGGTTTGTTGTCAAAGCGTTATCAATTCGATTGCCACCTTTGGATAACCACGTCGTCTTTGGATGTTACATCACACGAGGTTTTCAGTCTCTGACCTTCAAACACTGTCACGTGAGTTGAATTACATGTTATTTCTGGGGCATCTATTAAAAAGAGAGCGGAAAATGACATGAACAACACTGGCTCCAGATCCCTCATTATGGGGCCTATCCACATAAATTACTTTCCCCAATAGCACCAGTCAAATGTATTTGGCCTAACTTTAAATTACATGTACATCCAACATCAGATACCCTTTCTAATGTACATTAATTCTTTTTGGCAACTCTTTTGTTATGTATGAACTTCAAGTGATGGGGGTGGCTATACTACTGACAACAGACAGTGGCTGTTTCCCAATTTTCATGTGTCTAGATCACCTTAACACGACTTCTTTGGGAATTTCTGGACCACGCCAAGAAAGCACTTTATGATCTAGTTAAATGGAGCGACATTCCCAGTGTCTTCGGCATGACATTTTTATGATGCACCATTGTACATATATGTGCTAGTGGAAGAAGACACCCTCATAAAGTTAAGATGGGCTAAAAATGGTGATTTGATTTAAACCCCACGTTAGTATGCAAATCCTGTCACCACTAAAAGAGAAATAAGTACGCCTCTCTTGTTAGTAAATACGGACGGAGAGTTCAGAATCTCTGGAACTTTCGATTCACTCAAGTCTAGGAGCCATTTGTTAATCGTGTTGGGTATGATAGCCACGTTGGATATATGAACAGTTGAAATCAAAGCACCACTTAAATGGCACACGATTTGGATACTGATTTTATTTATTCGCCTAGAACATTCATTGCCATTTTTCGTCATCCTTGCAAACTGTTCACTGCTTCTCTATGCATGAAGCCATCCTAATCTTTAAATTTTATAAATTTTTCTACTTCTTTCGTGATTTGTGTTCTTTGTTGTCTTTCGAAACCGATCTTGCGATGATTGACCCGGAACGCCCATTTTGGCGGGCGGCTGGTATACGAATGTTGGTTTCCAAACCCAGGTTTATAACCAGTTAAGTTTCATTATTATATATAACGGCAATGGTGGAGGATGGCAGTTTTTAAACATTTTTCACTTCACTCTTAATTTGTGAATTCTCTTGAAATCTAAAGTTAATCTTCAAGACTGTTTAATTAAAACATTCATTTAGCACATATTTATTCAACACACAGTGTCATTATCTGACGCCAGGGAACAATTGCAGGACATCATACCTACACTGTACATTGAGTGTGTAGACTTGTGAGCGTACAGGAGGATCAGTCACACTGTTGGAGGCGTTACAGTACAGCTCAGATCCGTCCTCCTCGGCATTGGCTGTAAACGTCAGTGTCCGGATTGTGGTTTGTACCGAGCTGGAGTCCTGGTTACAATCAGCCGGCGGGTCAAGCTCCCGGACATTACCGGAATGCCGTATGTACCACCGTATACAGGCCTGGGGCTTACTGGCCGAGGTCACACAGGTAAACGAATTGGGTTCACCGGCTAACACTGCATCTGGAGGGTTCACCAAGCTCACGATGACTACCATCACTGAAATGAAACGATCCTGTCGTTAACATTGTAATTTTAATTTGCCTACAAGTATGAAGGACACGAAGATATTAGTTTTCCGCCTACATATATGGAGTAAAGCCCACACTAAGGTTGTATGAGCAAACAGCATAGAAATCAAACACAAAAAGCAAACTATTAGAAAATCATGATGCAGTATTGTAACACATTTACCATTAACCTCCAAAAGAAATCGTCAAGTCCTGTGTGTGCTTTGGTACTTGAAAGCGTCCTGCATGACATGAGGAGTACATAGAATAGCAAACAGATAATACACGCTGCTGAGGAAAAATAAGCTACAAACCCCACAACTATGTTCTACCTTTAACATCCAGGGTAACGTAGTCGGTCTGTCCTGCATACAGACACCTCCAACTGCCTCGACCCGTGTCTTCTGTGACGTTCTCTATGGTCAGTGTGTAAACCTCTTCACCGTTCACACGTTGACATCCCCCTGACAGCCCGGCTGGTGCTACTATTGATAGATGTATTGACGCGTTACAAAACCTGGACAGGTATATCAGGGATGTGTTTGCAGCAACATAATCCCAGCGGACACGATTAAGGTCACCTGTGGGTCTGGTTATCTTACACTCCAGGGTAAATGGACAACTGGCCACGACATCTCCTGGTTCTGTGATTGACAGACTGAAGACAAATGATACTGAAATAAAACACAAAAGGCCTAGGTTCTAGGTTGAAACGTAAAACGCTTGAAACATAAGCTGTAAATATTAACAACGATGAAAGCAGACGTCTCTGCTGCTACACTATGTATGTAGATATAGATAGGGAATCATTCAACCCGTGGGATTTTCTTTGTTCTTGCAAAGGTTATACTTACCTTGCCATAAGCTGAAAAATACCGTTGATAAGCTTTTCATTATATTTCGAGCACTCCTTTGCCTCTTTAAGGACATGCTCTTGACGCGACAGAAAACGTATTTTGAGGCACACGGCCTAGTTCTACCCGTGGTGTAAATCTCAACATAACCTGATAGCCATTAAACCAGGGTATATAACACACCGTCAGTCCTGAATTGAAAACAGTCCCTGTGTTGAGCACAGACCACAGATAACCCACATAGGACAGGGACTCTTGTATTGTCACCTTTACATGACAAAGCTGAACCTGTACTTCTTTGAATCTGTGCATGGTATGTCAATAGGTTAGTTTTACGGGTGTAAGAAAAGACAAGGGCGAGACGTGAGGCCACAGAACGGTGGCGGTGTGTAGTAACCAATTTGAGTTCATCCATCACCATATTTTAGTAAGTTTCTGGCCGCAATATCTACTGAGGAGAGTCTAAAATATAAGGTTCATCTAAAACCACTCGACCACACAAATGTGTCAATGTACACTTGCCAGGCGAGTAGTGTAAATGTGACCAAGAGGATATCTTCTTACAGGCATTGTATGGTATTGCACAGAAGATACTGGGCTTAATTCTTTTTTTAAATAACAAGGAAACAGTATCATATACATGTGTATAATTTTTTCTAATATTATACGAATGTAATGAGGCCTCCGTTGCCGAGAGGGTTAGCGCATTTAAACTTATAGGATGGCGACCAGCATTACCGTGGGAGGAAAAAGACGAAGTCGTAGAAGTGAAATACAGTTGAGTACAGCGTAAAACACCAATCAAATAGATAAATATATAAATAAAAATTTACTAAATAAATATATAGCTGTAATGTCAGCCGCCTTAAACGACAAATCAATCCCCAAAACTGAAAATATACTCAGTTAACCAATAAGCACTCTCACTGTTCGCTCGGTCTTGGTGACAAAAGGTAGTTCACGGCGCTCGTGTAAGGTTTCCGCCGTCGTTCGTTGAATATCCAGGCCATTTTTATGTCACTTATGGAACAGATCCCCGGTAACTTGCCCAAGAACGATTGTTCATACCAGGAACTCCGGGTTTCTTCACCCTTATAATTGGGTAACTTCGTAGGAGCAAAAAAATATCGTTAGTGTTACATTTGGTGACAATCAAATACATGCCTATGGGTCGACTGAGTTGAGTTTAAATACTGGTTATGTCATTACGAACAATCTCATAACATGGGCTAACACCAAAGAGAAATATTCTTAGTTTTAGGTCATTCTAATTCATTCACCAAGTGCACAAAAGACACCACTCGGCTACTTCTAATTTGGCTTTTGTCGTTAACTAAATGTTAAGCAGTCATTATGTTAGTGTTTGTCGATTTTCTGTCCTCTTTTTCATACATTTGTTACGTCAATACAAAATACTAGTCTGCTATAAATGATTTTTTTATTAAACTGATCTGAGCAATATTGGATAATGTAGACGATGTCTTATTTGGGGGACGTGAAAAGAACGATCAATTAAACCTTACTGGAGTCATCCTGAGCCAGGAATGGTAGACTCAGATATAATACCAGCCAATAAGAAACCTTCATTACTCGTATTCCATCCATCCTGCTGTGTTTTTACATTGGATAAGAATTATGTGTAATACAGTCCTCCATAAATGTGTTTTTTATTACAACTGGTTTGCCCCTCACGCTTTGGGTAATAAGTTTCCTTTGCTCTTGAACAATGTCTGTTCAACTTACGGTTTAGCGGCTGTGGCTTTATCTGGCAAGGTTTGAAAGGTGTCTGCTGAAAGGTCGTGATTTCTCGTGGGCATCGCCAGGTTTCTTACACTTACACAACATGAAAAATGAAATATCCTTTAACAGGACAACGGCTCAAAATACGTAGAACTGTATGTATTAGTTTTACATATTTTTATCAAATGTTCTAAACATCAAGGGGGCCTCCGTGCGCCGAGGGGGTAATAGCGCCAGTGGGGCGTTATGACCGCCGAGCCTGTCACCAATGCGGTCGTTGTGAACTCAAGCCCAGGTCCTCTCCGACCATGTGTGGGAAGGTACTCCAGCAACGTGTAAATGGCCGTGGGTTCCGTGGTACTTCACGCGTACGAGTCGGAGAAATAGTAACTGGCTCCATATAGGTATATTTTTAGGTCTGCTTGTCTTTAGTGCGATTTTCTCACAAGGCAGCGCTATAAATATGTCGGCATTGTAGACAACAGCGTGAAGTGACACAGATCATCTGGTAAACAATGTTAGAACCCAAACCAACAAACACACTTGCGGAATTGAACGCTAACCACACTGGAGACATGTATGTTCTCAACAATAACAACCTGAAATGACCGGTTCCTGAAAATGGACTTGATACATGTATCAGCTTGGCTTACTTAGCCATCAGCAATGGGAATTCGACCATGGCTAGTGGTCAGTTTTATATTTCGGCCAATATCTTCGCCCATGCTCTTAGTCATCAGTGTATTCATTTGGGATTTTTATGTTTTTTCAGTCATCAGTTCAACCATGTCAGAATTTGCTTGTATATGATGTCTAATAACCAAGAGGGTAAACTCTTGTGCGATACAAAATAGGAAAGCCAAATGTAACAAACACACACACATCAAAGCGGAAATCATGCATTTATGCAATGAATACCACGTGATTTCGGGATCACCCCGGCCGTTGAATAAACATACAATTATTTTTACGTCACTCCTCACTGGACTTCAGTAAAAATCTATTAACCGTTAAGACATTGCATGTCCTTAATGTTTAACATTTATCTGACTGACGTTTCCGGTCGTACTCAAGAATACATGTCTCTTATAAGTAAGAATATTTATGACATTTTTATGCACAACACAATTACAGGTATAACTTAAAGTCAAAACATGGATTATTCACAATGTATATACATATATACAACGTTTCATTTATGTTTCCCACATTTTCTCCCAACATCACAAAACTTAAGTCCTAGCACCTTTTCAAAATTTAGCGAATCGTCAGGTATATTGCGTGTCAGGAGCTGTTTCTCTTATGCACATGAGCAAAAGACTATTAAATCGGTACATAGCATCATCAGAAAACAGTGGAGTTCTCGTAGACCCTGTGGTCACCAGTCATGGAGGATTATGCTCTTCCTGACAGCTCCTCGTCATGTGGACCTGAACAGTGAGTGAAAAACACACGTAAATAACACGTAAAAGCAAAGTAAACTTGTTACAGAACATGACCAAAACGTACGAGGGACCTCTAAACATGTTCACTGATCACATAGCAATACCAGGCAGTCAGGTAGCACATTTATTATTCGATGGGTGCCTTGAACATATAACATGGAATATGATTTCCACAATCACATTAAGGCGACATTACGGCGTTTTAAATTTAAAAAAAAAAATCATTCACAAACGAAAAATCGTTCACGATGTTATCTCAGAATGGCTCAACAATGACTCAGTCAGCAAATGGTAAAAATGTAGATAGACTTCTTGCAGCGAAGACTCCAATTTAATACATAATACACGGTAATACAAATTGGTGGCAATGTATGTAATTATATTTTTAATATTTGTCATACTTAACACACCATTATAACGGACCTCACGATAATGAACTTATGAGGAGGAAAATCATCATTACACATGTATCTGAAAATACGTTCCCTGATTTTTTCAGATTCGTTCATAAAATTAATTGTAGTCAAATGTTTTAATTGAAGGGTGGGTTTCGAGGCCCATATTGGTGATGTGTGTCAACAGTGACGTTAAGACGAATTTTCTCTGGCCCTAAAGCAGACCTTTCGTGTCATACTAGCTCCTCCATACTGAGGCACACACTACAGGAATATGGTTAGTAAGAACTTTATTCAGAGCTGAACATTATGTTGGAAGGAAAATTTTTTGACGTCATAATCGACACACATATATTAATATGGTAAAAAACCTTTGACAGTGTTTAATTTGTTGAAAAATTGGCTTTAAAAATCATTGGAGGTATGTTTAGGTTCAGCTTTTAATTTTTTTGAACTACATTTTCTGGGAATTTTCTCTTTAAAGCAGACTATGGATACTGAGTATCCATAACATCTTTGGCGCGTTTTCAAGTAAAAACTGACGGCAGGATCGAGAACTTGCTCAGAAGTAGTAATATCAAGAAATAAAGACATGAAAACATTGGCATATCACAGTTTGGTAACGGATAGATAGTGTTAGACATATACCTCATGACTTGTTCTGTGCTCCTCTGGCGCGGAAAAGAAACACTCAAATGTAAATATTATACCTTTAAATACGTACTCGCAACAAATAGCCTACTACATAACGATACATTATCATAATAGATTTTACCATAAAAGATTATGGTCTTTTCCACGCTTATTTGCATTCTATGTCTGTATCTTTGTCTCTCTGTCCGTAGCTTTACGGAAAAAAGTTAGTTACATAAAAATTGACATCCAAATTGGTTCAAGCAACAATGCACATGATTCTGGGAGTAATTCGGTCCTGAAACTGGAATCAGGAAAGTTTTGAAGCGATCCTTCACCATTGTTAATTGTTAACAAGGCATTGCGGCCTTGGTTCAAGCACGAATCCACACGATTCGGAAAGTCATTTGGTTCTGAATGTGGAATCAGGGAAGTTGTAAAAGATTCTTCAGTACTGTTAATTGTCAACAAGGCATTGTGAGCTTGGTTCAGACCAGAATCTACAAGATTTTGGAGGTGACCTGGTTTTGAATTTGGAGTCAGAGGTTTTAACTGATTCCCCACCATTGTTAATTGCAAAAAACACATTGCTTTGGGACAAGTTATAATCAGTTTTGTTTAGTTGGTGATGCCGTTTGCATATTTTGTAAACAGTTGTCAACATGTCGTGATACAACACAAGTGCACAGAGTCCTCCCTTTCTCTATAATGAGAATATGTGATCACGAGTGAGAGGCTCCTGGGCTACTACACCGTGCCAGCATGCTAACCCCCAGCATAACAAAATAATAGGGAGGTTTGAGAAAGACCTAACCTTTGCGCCCTGCAGACGGAGTTTTCATTAATGATGGTAACATACACCTAACCTACATCTAACATACCACCTTCACTCAGACCGGCTTCTGCGAAATAATTTAGTTTCTTCTCTAATTGAGAAGAGTGTAAAACATACTGGCAAAGCATTGTGGTCCAACGACTGGGACCTGATAGGATCCAATGACAGTATTTTTGGCTTGTTCAGAATCTGTTCGAGTGTATTTGAGTTGTATCTAATGCATGTGTTACTCTCAGAGCCCATTTAAATATGGAAAAGTAGCAGCGAGATTCTTACTTGGGTATGATCTTACCGGAAACATATATAAATGACATTTCATGCACATAAGAAACTGTTCTCGTATTTCCGGCGAATCATCCCGCGTTAGAAACATAGCTGCACAGGTAACAGTAGTCCTAGCAAAGGACCATTGTTCTAGATAATGCACAGCCTGTTCAAAAAACTTACAAGCTTTGCATCAGTATCTAATTACGAAAGACGAGATAGACGAGAAATGCAAAAACTGTCAAAACTAACATTTTTTGGACAATCTATAACGCTTAAGGAGATACAAATTTGAAAAAAAGGACTGCATACTTTCACATTTGTATTTACCTAAAACAACTACCTCTAACCGAAGACTTCTTTATATTCAATATTTTTTTGCAATTTAGAATGGGTTCCAAATTGACACCTCTTGATTAGATATTTGTGGGAAAGAAATGTTTTTATATAGGATGGTTGTAGTATTTCAGAAAAGGACAAACACATAGAGGGTGCAGATGAGGCAAGATGTATTCTGGTTATCAGTACAAGTCTACGTGCACATCCATCACTGTTGCCAAGCATGCCGGTGACCCTTCACTCGTACCTTACTTATTTGTACATTTACAACGTGCACATTGTGTAAGACACTACATTCCCCCCCCCCCCACAGAAGATTTTCCGTTATAAAACAAGAGACAATAATTGTAATTGTCCTTAAGGCTGAATTAAGAGAGAGCACATATTGTAGTCATAACCAACAGAACTCGAACAATTTTGCCTTTTTTTAAAACGCTACTTGTTAAAAACAATCAAAGGCATATAAACTACCATGTTACAATGCTGAACAAGTGAAAAAGAAAATATTCTCAATTTCTGACATAATCTTGCATCCAGACAGCCTGATTTCTGGTCCGGCTTGGTCTATTACAATTAGTTACTGCCTGTTGTGCTACACCAGATTCACAAAAATCAAATGATTAACATGATGATTTGGAGAAGTAATGGAAGAGCCTGATAACTGGTAAAACTACGTAAGTGTTTGGTCCAACTTTCCTGGTTATCTGTATGGGAAAATTTACTTTCACCCTTTAGAACATGTCCAGATCTTTTTACTCTAACTAAATCACCCGCTTTGAAGGTTTGTGATTTTGCACCTTTGCGTTTGTTGATGTATGTAGTGCTTTTTTCTTGTTTGGACTCTATGCATTTGCTCACCATCCTCTTTTCGTTAAAAACAGAAGACTTAGTTGCATGGACAATGTCTAACTTAGTTTTCATGTGACCACTATGGAGTAAAACAGAAGTTTCAACTCCAGTTATGAGATGGAGTGTGCATCTGTACACAGCTAAAAAGACTCTGACTGACTTTTAGACTGGTCGTGCTAGAATCTTAGCAGTTTGAACAGCTTCATTGAGAACTTTATTAAAGCGTTCAATTTCTCCAGTTCCTTCGGAATGATAAATGGCAGAATGAACGTGTTTGATGTTTCTATCTTTAAGAAACGTATCAAATTTATACGAATCAAATTGTGGTCCGTGGTCGGTAACAATTTCCTCTGGGAATCCCTCGCGAGAAAATACAGACGTTAGAAAGTTAATTACTGAATCTGTTGTGGAAATTTGTGCAGAGTAAACTTCTGTCCATTTACTGTAATAATCTATCAATGTAATGTCAAACCTATTATCGTGAGAATGATATGGTCATACGATGTCTATCCCTAGTTTTAACCAAGGACTAGTCGGTAATGGCACAGGTTGCATCCGACCGTTGTGACAAATACCAGTTTCGTCATTCATCTGAAAAACAGAACAATTTCTGACAGCATCACGGACTTGTATGTCCATCTTAGGCCACCAAAACAACTGAAGTAAACGCTGTTTTGTGCGCACAACTCTTTGGTGTTCGGAATGACCTAATTCAATAACTGGCGGTTAGAGATTTAAGTACCATAACACGCTCGTTTCGGTATACCACGTTATTTATCACGGATAACTCATTGCGTAGAGAGAAGAATAGTTTTGCATCGCTTTCAACGAATTTTGCTTTGCTGGGCCATCCATTTTCGGTATAGCCTTTAACCAGACCGCAAGACTTGTCTACAGCTTTGGCTTCAATCAATTCAGCTTTCGTGATACTAGTGTCTCTAATTCAGACGGCATTGTACAGTCTGTGGCAGAGGGAATTTTGTTAGTGACAGTGTGTGGAGTATGTGTTATAGCACTTGACCTACTTTCTGTGCTTTGATCAGCTGAATGAGTAGGCATGAGGCATGGTTTGTGTGGGCCCTGACATTATGAGCAGCAAAACATGACAACGTTTTACCCTGAATGTTAATGCCTATTGCGTGAATTAAATCTTTACCCAGGAGTGTAGAGCCTTGTTTAACAACATACCAGATAGCAGTAGCGCATTGTCCTTTGTACAGAACATTACATTCAAAACACCCAACTATTTCAATGTTATCTGAGGTGTAGGATCTGAATGGTTCTTTGCATGGTTTAAAGCATCATGCAGAAAGTACTTTGGTTAGAGGTTTCTATTCATGAATGAACCATCCGAAGCAGAGTCAACTACCACAGTCATACTGACATTATTTACTTGTATGTCATACATAAATTTTTTGGACAGGTGCAGCTTTGTGCACGCCTAACACATCGAACGGGATGTCGTCACAGTCAACTTCTTGTACAACGTGTGCTGTTTTACTTCGACAGACTGCAGGGTAATGTCAGATTTTCTGACAAATAGCACGTGTTACCTTTGGCTGGGCAGTCTTCATCATTGGCAAGATGGCTTGAAGATGTACACCTGTTTGTTCTTCTGTCTTGATTGTCCACGTTTCCTTTACTTCTTTCCAGCTGGACGGGGCTAGACTTTGACATTTTTAACAGAATTTGGCGATCTGGAATCCGCTCTGAAGATCTGTGCCTCTTTGATAGCAGTTTCAACACGACGGGCGAGCTCAATGGCGCGATTAAGTGTAAGGCCCGGCTCCATGTGAAGACGTTCCCTGGTACGAGCGCCCAGTTTTCGCCACCTGTTGATCGCGTATCATCTCATCTCCCATATTATCAAATTCACATGTGACAGCTAGTTCACGTAATACCGAAATATATGTATCGACGGTCTCACCGAGATGTTGATCTCTCAGAAGGAAACGATGGCGCACAGCAGCCACGTTGACAACAGATTGAAACCTATTTTGTAAAGTTGCCAGGGCTCGAATGTAGACGTCGTTCTCGTCGGGGTTAACCTCCGGAAGGGTATAAAATACCCGATGTCCCTCGGCTCCTATGTAGTGTAGCAGTACAGCTCGTTTGCTTTCCTCTGATGCTTCTTGTAGACCCGCAGCGAACATGTCGAACAGCCGCCTCCATTGGACCCAAGGCACCATGGTCTTCCTGGTGTAGACAGAAAAGTCACCGGCACTGAAAAATCTGCGGTCGCCATGATCCCAATAATGTACCAGGTGGGCAAAGTTCATCCTCGGCGCCACTTGTAGTATTTCAGAAAAGGCCAAAAAAAGGACTATGCCCCGTTTTCTTCCACCATAATGCTGGCCGTCGTCGTAAAAGTGAAATATTCTTGAGTACAGAGTTAATTAATCTTAACGTATTTTATGTTACCCACAGCTTTCTGTAAAGTACTGGCGAATTTTATAGGGTAAATTTATACAATAGGGGATCTCCCCGACTGAAGCCATAATTACATGAAGGTTCTTTACCTGATGTTTCCGGCTATTTACAGCCCTGGCCCTTGTCCCAAACTCGCAGTCTGTACTCTTGGAGCGATATCTATCCCCTTTACCGCGATAAGCTCCATGAACCTGGACCTCCATGTCTAAATTGTGGATGTCTTCCATAGTAACCCACAGATAGCTAGGTAACGTAGCTGAAAGCTCCTATGTCACTGGCAATGCCTATTTCTCAATAGCCATGAGCCTACAACCTTATAAGTTAGGCGTACTGGACAGCGGGATAGGTTATATACACACAGTTATAAAAGAGAAAAGTCTTGGGGGGATCCAGGGCAGGAGCCCTTGTAAAAAAAAAGAGTGCAGAAATGTACAATTCGTTTTATAGGATTTGAACTTAGCATTTCACAGCTAACCAAAATTAATTAAACTAATGAAATATGACTCCCTACAAAGTGATTTAGTCTATGCTAAGTAGGGCTACTTACGCATTTACGATAAGCCCAGGAGCCAGGTACCAGATCTGCTTTGTGCACTGCACCACAACACCCCAATGACTGTCATAACAACAACAACGTAAACAAACACAAGAAACAAGGAATAGTCGAAAACAGTAATCTATGACTGGACAACTACCTACAGAGAGACAGTAACACCTATATATATGCATGAGACAAAGCCAGACTAGGCAATTGCATCCGAAAATTTGTGAAATATTCCATGTGCAAAAAATGCCGAGTTAACTGTAATGAAGGGCCGATAACCCCCCTTGAGTATAAATCATTATACAACTACGACTAGCTCAGCAGTTCCGTGTTCCTGGGTGCTATAGCTATTGTGCACTTGAGAGCAAATGGACTACCAAACACGGCATTGCCAGGAGCTGTTATAGACAGACCCGGGGGAGACCGCAAAAAGGACTGGATGACAGCCTGAACTCTTTTCCTCACACAACCTGTCAGCCTCCTGATACCGTGAAGGGGAAGTCGCTGCCATTCCTCGTTCAAGGGAGCTTCCAGTTCGACCAGACCAAGTACAGGTGGATTCCTTGCTTGCACACGACGATTAATCATGTCCCAAACATGCCCCAAAAGGTTGAGATCGGAGCCCATTGTAGACCAAGGAATCAGAAGGCCGACAGGTGCTATGAGAAGACGGGTTCACGTTTTCATCCAGATGCTCAGCGGATACACCCGATGTGGGCATAAAGTTCCAATCACGTTGTCGTATTTTCATAAGCCATAAGGTTCACACGGTTCACAACCATTCACATTTTATATTCTTTTGATGCAGACTAACATTCATCGCATGTGCACAAAAGGGGGCGACTTAATAAAGTTCCTTGTATATATTACACCTTCACCCTGAATATCCAGAATAACGCTTGAGACCTGTCGGTCATATTGGCACACCCTTCTGCCCTAGCCGTTCGACTTCTTGACGTTCTCTGTGGTCAGTGTGTAAACCTCTTCACCACTGACGAGTTGAAATCCCCCGGATCTGCGAGACACAAGTATTGGCGATATACACTCGAGAATTAGATTCGGGATTCGTTTTCTCCAACAGTATAACTCCAGAATAGACCAGTTCTGACACTTGTGGGTCTGTAACATGACCAACGTCCAAAGCGTTTAATGGGTGATTAAACTTCAAACAAACATGTTCAACAAATATACACATATAATTAAGCATTAAACATAAGTGTCTAAAACACAGGGCTAAACTATAATGCTGTAATTTCCAAGTGCTTAATATCTGATGCATGAAAGGGGTTTTAAGTTAAACATCTAAATTTATAGTGTACACTCCAGAGATGTTGGATTGCCACAATATCACCTGGCGTTATGATCGACAGACTGCATACGGATAGAGCTACATTTTACTTGAAACAAAAACCTAAAACCTAGAGTTTACAATGGGCAATGTGAAAATGCAAAGAACGCGCACGCTACACAGAATACTGGTAGCCCAAATTATATCTCACCCCATATCTGCTCTATTTGTGGATATACTTACCTTTGTGAACTAGTGGCCCATGCAAAAAGTCCTATCCCAGATACATGTGGAGCAACATTCTGGTAATGGGATACAAAAGTGGTCACGTGATACAGTACAAAGATCACCTGTATAATGGTGTAATCCTGTATATTAGCCTGACAGAGTTTGGAATAATTGCTTAGTATGAAGGCCTACAGACACCAGAGCAGCGGCTACAGTATAATAGTTTATCACACTTGAATCCCGGTGTTTTGTATATTTAGCTTCTCTAGCGTTTTACTCTGACGATTCACCTAAATATCACATACATGTAGTCGTATCCCAGCATGTACAGACATTTAATATGAGCAACGTATTTTAATACCCGGCAAGAGCTGTACTCCAATGCTTAACACATTTAAAACAAACAAAAATACTGCAACGGTACCCGAAGTGGGCTGACCATTAAAGACAGATATACATAACCTCAAAATATCCTCGGCGAAATTTTTGCGCGGAAAGAACGTCACGTGTTGTAAGAAAACATGAAGTATTTGAGGACAGTGCGCAGGCAATAATTTACATATACGTCGGTTTACATGGAAGAAGTAAACCACAGACAACTTTAAAATGTTTGCTACTCAGCAATGATATAATATATGTGTTACACACTGTAAAGGGAATTTTCAGCTGTTGATCTCATTAGATAGCAGGTGAAAAACCAGGTAAGGTGAAAACTATTGTTGGGACTTGAAGGACAATATCAGGGTACAACGCAGTTGTGCAATAAATAGGGTGAGAAACTAGAATGATCAAATATCACATACAACCCCTTAACAGTTATCTAGGGCAAGCCCTGATTGTGGCCTCCTTTTTTTAGGAGACATTTTACTTCCGGGTTGAATGTACTCATGACAGAGGCATAGGTGTGTAAGCTTGGGTAAAAACAGTGCTAAGAACGTACGAGTACAGAGGCATGTGGACACTTAACTTAATGGGACCTAATGACGGAGAATTATTCTGAATGTAGTGCATTGTGCCAAACGTCGTGTCAGATAGCCGTTAACTTTCTCAAAAAACGAATTGTTGTTTGATTTAATCACTGAAAATAATGAGTGCTTTAGTTCTTCTTCTAGCCGCATCAGTACAAGGTAAGTGAGTGAACTAATCTGCTTGCTCCTCGTCCACGAATGCATGTGAAATTCACTTTGTCTACATCAATCGTTATATGTGCATATGCAACTTACCTGTCTTTCTCAACCTTTGGTTTAGTGTTACTACTCGTATCCAGTCAATCAATCACAGTACCGGGTGATGTCGTGGCCGGTCGTCCGTTTACACTGGAGTGTAAGATAACCAAACCGACAGATAATAAATTTCCTCTCTCCTGGACCCGTGATGATGGTCAGAACAGATCCCGTATATACGCCTCCCGTGAGTGTACATCGTCAATACCAGTATCACCATCATCACCCTCCGGGTTATCAGGGGGATGTCAACACGTCAACGGTGAAGAGGTTTACACAGTGACCATAGAGAACGTCACAGATGACACGGGCCGGGGCAGATGGACATGTCAGTATGGAGGACAAGCAAGTACAGTTACCCTGGATGTTAAAGGTGCGATTTAATCCCAATTTCGTGTTAACGCTTTTATGTTATCGTGTAGAATGGTATCCATATTATAGAAATATGAAAATTGTTGATCCCTAAATGTTCTTTTGAAATATTGAAGTGAGAAAGGCGTAAGTGTTTAGGGCAATTCATGTCATGTGGCGTCTTTGCATGCTTCTGGATTTTACATATACATAGAGTAATATTCGGAAGTATGCATTATTAGTTTACACTAGAGCACGGTTCGTGTCAGTCATATGTTTCCGGAACTGGCTTATTGTCACTAAGCCATTAAGACGACTTTCATAAGTGTAGGATTTATGAAGCATTGCGTCATGTGGAAAACAGTGTCTGTTGAAACAGTTTGTGACGCCACCAATGCTTAACCTGTTCACGTAATGTTTTCCATATTCGACACTGCACGTCCTTTCCTCGTCAGCAATACACACATCAAGTACGAAGTTGATCGGGTAAATGTTTGTGGAGAAAGCTGAGGTTCGTTTGGTTAAAGTATAAATGTCGCCGCATCCGACCGACTCCTAATCAACGAGGTCGCCAACTGGAGCCCCGTTTCAGGCGTTTTGTAAGGTGCCCGGCGAAGGGTGCTCTTGTCGTTTGTTTTTTACTCTAGGCGCTGACCCTCAATAATCTCAGACTAAATCCTTGATGCAAAAGGTAAAATTCATCCCGGTTTCAAACCTCGATAAAATAAGTAATGAGGCTAAAATGTAGTCATGATCACGCTTTATAGGTTACATCAACCATATCCACGGTAAGCTTTTACCCTTACATCGTTTATTGTGCAATTTCTTACATTTTGAGAAAAAGAATTTAACTGCAGGAACGTTATATTCATTTGCATTCCATAATTTCTTGTTCTTAATTCTGTGTGCATATCTTTGAGAATTTTATAAAAAGAAATGCACTGTAATATTTTATTTATTATAATTCATTTATCTCGAATAGCATTTCAAATATCTGAAATCAGAAAAATGCTTTCTGTAAAGTAAATCTAGTTGCAGGTGTGACACAAAGGTTTTAGTCATTGGTGAGCAAATAACGTCGTCATTAATTATGCTTTTGGAGTTCATGTTAGGTAGGTTTTGGTCTGATTCCAGTCATGGTATCAAGAGTAACTCTGACGAACTCCCCAGATGTAGTGTTAGCCGGTGACCCCAGCACATTTACCTGTGTGACCTCGGCCAGTAAGCCCCAGGCCTGTATAAGGGCCTACATACGGAGACCGGGTAATGTTCGGGAGCTACACTCTCTGAGTAACTGTAACCAGGACTCCAGCTCGGTACAGACCACAACCCGGACACTGACGTTTACAGCTAGTGTCGAGGAGAACGGAGCTGAACTGTACTGTAACGCCTCCAACAGTGTGACGGATCCTCCTGTACGCTCACAACTCCACATACTCAATGTACAGTGTAAGTAGGGGGTCTTGAGATCAACAGGTCCTATTTGACGAGAAAATGGCTGGTTTTGTATGTAGAACTTCGTAGAGTATATAGAAACGCACTAGTTCATTATACTTTGAACCGAGGTATTTGACCCCCGCACAACGGTGTATTTAAACAGAATCATATTGAGGTCTGTACAGAATCATATTGAGGTCATGAAAAGACTAATGTCAGTACATCAAGTTGTACATCGGGTCATACCACAGACTTTCAAAATGTCACTTGTCACGGTGTCGCTTGGCGCTCAACAGTAGGAGGTTATAGCAAGGAACACGACCCGGTATCAGTATAATGTGTCTGGGTGGGGTGTCATGACTGGTGTGTACGGCATGATGTTCCAGTGGCGGAAGCACCTTGGCGCCTTGGACTCTGCCAGAAGAAGACACAGTATATATCCCTTTTAAAGGACTTTTCATTGCGATATAACTGAAAAATAGTTGAGTGCGACGTAAAACCCAAACATGCACACATTCAATTATTATTTATTTGTTTAAAAATTGGGCCTCCGTGCCCAGTGGGGTTAATGCGTCAGTTCGGCGTAATGACCCAGTACCTCTAACCAATATGGTAGCTGTGGATTCACGCCCATGCTGGCTTCTCCTCAGGACGCACATGGGAAGGTCCGCGAGCAACCTGCCAATGGTCGTGGATTTCCCACGGGCTCAGCCCGATTTCCTCCCACTATAATGCTAATAGTCGTCCTATACGTGAAAGATTCTTGAGTACGGCGTAACACACGAATCAGATAAATAAATAAACAAATTAATATTTCTTTAAGTATGTTATAACGTGATCCGTTTGCATTGCTTTCATATAAATGTCCATTCAATGTGACAGTGGCACAGTATTTTGAGTTACTGCCGAGAAGCTACGTTTTTGAAAGTGAAGATAACACCAATGTATTAATTTATTTACCTAAATTGAGCTGAAATCATGCATGGTGCATGGTGGGGTGTACGTTACTACGATTTAAAAATGAAAGTTTGTCTTTTGCATAAAATACCCCAGGTATGTACAAGGAAGACCGGCCCTCCAACTGTTTGTTGGACCATGCCGTCCAAAATTTAGGAAAACAAGTCAACACAAGGATAATTATATTTATTTTTGGGGTGCTAAGGTAAAGAAGCTGTATCCCGTTAACTTCGTCATGTTGTACCAGTTCAGCGTTTTCCTGATGGATCACATCATTGTAAGCTCACCAGGGGACACAGGCTATCATAAAACACATGGTATTTTTGGAACTCTCCTACATGAAAGCTTGAGACTTCATCCCGTTTCTCTCAAAATGATACACGGAATAGTTCCCAAGAGGTCGCGTAATATTGGTTACTTCGTGAACTTTGGCATGAAACTCGATATGTTGTCTATTGATGGGATCCAGTTTGACTACTTCGTTTGTGTTTTTATTTTGACAAACAAACGATCTGTTTGAAAACTACCTGAATGCGTGCATTAGTGTCACATGGAACGTTGTTTAGGTTACCGAGTGCAAGAGAAATTTGCATACATCCTTCGTTTGGGCCATATGCTGGCCCATGCTATATTGGTGAAAGATTTCTGTAATGTGTTAGAATTAAACGCTTACATTAACAGTCATAATATAACCCCTGATAAATCTTTCGTAGCCGGCTATGATGTATGTTGTTCTAACGTGACATCATAAAGGTCCTGGTTCTCAGAAACTAGAGACCCCAGTTTCCCATGCATAAAATGATTTATTTAACAGCATAGGTATGTACGTTTTGGCATACTATAGTACTTTAAGGTCGACTTCACATGTAACTTCTATTAAAAGACATTTATTCTGTTGTCAGATCCACCACAGAGTGGCATCCTGCTGTCAGGTTATGTTAACAACACAGCCGTGGAGTCTGGAGAAACACTGACCTTGACCTGTCAGGTGGGAAAGGGGAATCCCCAACCAGCACTCTCCTGGTCATCGGGGTGTGGCCAGACAAACACAGTCGCTGGTAACGCTGGAAGTGAGCAGATTAGTATAAGTATTACCGTCACTCCGTCCCTGAACGAGAAGACGTGTGTGTGTGAGGGACGTCAGGACGGGGCGTTGACAGGATGGGCGGAGCAGAAGAGCAGAACATTCAGTGTCACGTGTAAGCATATTTTAAACACCCATTTCTGCTAAGAAATCCTTTACTGAAATTGTTTTTTCATTGAAATCATTTTGTTTTATTGAGGAATGCTGCCTTGAAGAATGAAAGAGCCTGAAAAGTTATTTCCGCCTTGAAGAAAATTGTTCAAAGCTGTCTTTTGTTGCTTCCTTTTAATCAGTTTTTTGGGTGTATGTGTACCCTCAAAATATTTAGATAGTGCACAAGCACTGCAACGCTGCAACAGAAAAGCCATGCGTTTTAACTGCAATGTGGATCACTTTGTACATCCCGTCAATGCTCTACCTTTAAAATAACCGAAATAAAATGTAAACAGATTTTATTTCGACTCATTATTGTGGGTTACCCCCATTGTATTGGTGAATACCAACCTGTAGCAGCCGTGAAATTTCTTGCATTAGACTCACTTGCAGTTTGGACAGGAGTTGTCAGGAGAATTTCTGTGACTTATTAAGTCGTTACCTTTATCACCAAAATCCACACTGCAGCTTGCTGAATACAGAATCTAATCTGGTAGTATTAAACTAGTAAAGCGGAAAAAATGGCGCTTGATGTGTTAAATTTTTTTTGATTGCACCACTCATGTTTGCTGACAGGAACGAGAATATGTACACTAAATGTATGTATGTATATATGTATGTTTGGGTTTTACCTTGATCTTAACAATTTTGCATCCATATGACGACGAGGAGATAATATAATGTATGTGCTGTGTCTTTTTGAGGCAGGACGAGTCCATGCGCCATTGTGCTGCCGCTGCTGGTATATCATGTCGAAGACACCGGACATGACACCCCGCCTAGCCACTTTATACTGACACCGGCCCGACCAGTCCTGTTTCCTTGCTAGAAGCTATCAGTGCTGAGCGCCAAGTGCCACGCGAGGCAGTAGTTACAAGTATACCATTTTTAAAGTCTTATGTATGATCCAACCAGGGGCTGATCCCGGATTTCTAGACCTCTAAACAAAGCTGCAGCTGATATCAGATTTAACAATGTACTAATGTACCGAGCTCCTGGTCGACGAGGTTAGCGCGCCCAACGCGCTGTTATGACACATGTGCTTCTCACCAATGCAATCGCTGTGAGTTCGATCAAGACCAGTTCATGCTGGCTTCCTCTCCGGCCGAACGTGGGAAGGTCTGCCAGCAACCTTCGGATGGTCGTGGGTTTCCTCCGGGCTCAGCCCGGTTTCTTCCTACCATAATAAGTGAAATATTCTTGAGTATGTCGTAAAACACGAATCAAATGAAATATTTCACTCACTCCTGCTTTGATTCAGGGTAAGCTCGCAGGTCCACTCCTTTTGTGGTCATTAAATTTGAAATAAACCCTGACATGCATATATTTACGATAAACAGAGAGATTACGTACGCATATAAAAGCGACTTTGGTTTTATGTTTCGGTCAACAGGTAGAGTAAATCCTGTGTGTTTTAACAAAATTGTTTTCGCTTTCCTGTAATTCCGCCATTTTTATACTCCAAATTTCGCGCAGTAAACATTGTTTTCTATCACGTGGAGCAGTGGTGCCTTCGCATATCCAGAAAGCTGGTGACGTTTCCAGTCAGGCGATTCAGATCTCTGTAATGTATGTTTCGCCGAGGAGACCATCCATCATGTTTTACTCGTGTGTATCTGGTACACTTTGCAAAGACGAATATTGTTTTCTTACCTTGTAGAGACCGGAATCGTTAACCCAACTCTGAGAGCCGTGCTTTGGCCACCGAAAAATGCAAGTTTAGTTTTTCAAGCTGTCGGGAATTATTTATGTAGGATCCACAGATTTTAGGCCACAGCATTGTGGTAATTATAGTTCTCTATGGGTCGACCATTGTTGATTAGAACAGTCTGAGTCCTTGAAACACATCTCACCGCCTTGGTGCAAATCATTCCAAGGAATGGAGTCGCCATGTAAACTAATTTACGCATGTGCGTATGACGATTTCAGTCAATCCCCGGGTCATGTGACAGTGGGAACAGAAGCGGAAAATGGCGATCAACCCGACGACCTGAAGATATCCCGAGCGCCGAAATCCTTTGATTTGATAGATATTGCCGTATAGGGTATCTGTGTGTGCTTGTCATGAAGCGTCCCTTTACGTGCTGTTCGTCCGTAGAAACCAGTTTTACAGAGGTTAGAAGTAACATGGCACAACATGGCATGTTCTGGGGCCTCCGTGGCCGAGAGGGTTTAGTGCGATAGTGCAGCGTAATGACGCCTCTAACAATTGCGATCGCCCAACTCAGGTTGCCTTCCTGTCCTCTGGGCTCTTCAAGGTTTCCACTATAACGCCATATTGGGAGCGGCTGTAAAAATAACAAACATCTTTAAATATCGGGTTTTGTGTAAACCCGAAAGTTATTCACTGTATGGTTACTGATGTACTCTTTCAGTTGGGCCTGGCAGCGTACAGCTCCGGGCAGATTCCGGACAATCGGGAAACACAGTGACCGTCACAGAAAACAGCACACTGACATTTACATGTGCCAGTGGTGAGTCCAATCCTGCTGCCGTCATCTCCTGGTACAACAACAGCAGTCCTATAGCAGCGGCAGGGATATCAGACATCAGCTCACAGCAAGGTCTCAATCACGGGTACCTGACCTCACAGCGGTATACAGTGAGGGTTGATCGATATCAGGATGGTGACGTCATCAGATGTGAGGCTCAGAGACCGGGTAATGGAAACAGTAAACGCGTATCACCCAACCTCACACTTAGTGTCACGTGTAAGTCAAAATCCTTGGAATTTTCCTATCGTATTATATGATTTTTTCTTTCAATGTAAGGTCTGATCAGAGTCACCTTCGCATGTTTCATGCAGCTGATTTCGCCACTGTAGTTCGGGGCTGACTGATTTAAGTCTTTTCTTGAAGAATTCAGTAATCATACCAGTCTAGCGTTTGTATACTCTTTGTACAAGTCTCGAGATGTACTTGCAGCAACCGAGAAAAGATGGTATGAAAAGCTTAATATGCGATGTAATTGTCAAGAAATTACAGGTAATTTTGCAAAATAAATGATCACATTACCTTTGCACCTAAATTTTGGAATATAGTGTTTGGGGCATTGGTGCTCCCAAACGTGGGAATAAAATATACTGGTACAGAGTGTCTTCAGTCAAATGAATACAGTATATTGTGTTGTGGCCCCTGAACATCTTAATCACTGCTCAACCATACTTCTCGTTCAAGAAGTAAAATATGAAATATGACGGCACAAGGTGTAAAATTCTACTTTTATCTGTGAAGAAAATAGCATTATGTCAGCATAGCATAGAGCACAACTTTCCTTTGAAAAATACCTTGATAAATTTTGATATGTTTTTACCAATTTTATTTGCAACAAACTTAATTTTTTTCTAAAAACACATGCATGTATCTGTTTCAGATATGCCTCGGGTGGTTTGCAGCAGAACTGATCTAAAGGTGTTTGAGGGTCAGCAGATCGAGCTTTCCTGTGACGTCATGTCTAAGCCTGAGGCCACTGTGACGTGGTTTAAAGATGGCGGACAAGTTGACGGAGTTTCATCGAGAACATCAGAGCAGCGTGACTTCATCGTAGCTACTCTTCAAGTCGACGTGCATCACGACGCATCGTCTGGCAAATACGAGCTAGTCGCTACCAATGCTATCGGAACCACTAACGAGACAATAAGGATAACCAAGAAAGGTACTGCTTTACCTGCTTGTCCGATGTCGATATTTTAAAATATACATGTAAGATCTGTGACTTTTTTAAAAATATACATGTAAGATCTGTGACTTTTTAATTGTCGGTTTGCCTTGCCTTATTTTCTAGTTGAATGCAAGTGGGTCTGAAAACAGTTGCATCGCGTCTCTAAGTCCGCTTGTATCCCGCAGTGAGTGTCTGAACAGTAATGTTGGTGAGAATAAAGATTAGCAAGGGGAGACTACATTAAACCTTTCCTTCAACTACAACATTCAGTAAAATGTCTATTTGTAGAGAAATGAACAGAAAAGGCTGTTGTTGCTATGATGTAAATGAGGCGAGTTTATCTTTGCAGAAGGTCAGCCTCTACCAGAACAAATTTACCTCGATTCGAACTCCTGTATTAACAACCAGGCTACTCTGCTCTGGGCTTCTGGTATTGACGACTCTGCAATGACATACTACAAGCTGGAGTACAAAGGAAATCAGGACGTTTGGCAAGAAGAGCTCGTCAGAAATCCAGGAAGAGGGAAACTTGTGCGGAAAAACGTAAGCGGTCTACAGTCTGGAGTGTTCTACCAGTTCAGACTTCGACCTGTCTTAGACTTTCTCGTGCCACTCTTCACGACAAGAAATTGCACCGTGAAAGGTGAGTTACTTTTTAATACCTTGTTTTCTTCTTTTTGATTTATTTATCACATATACAACTTATAACGTCGTTCTATGGTATATTTCTGCTAAATTATCGTGCATATTCAGCTCTGTGTAAAATCACTTCTAGTCACTAAACAAGATTGCCTTCATCTAGTGACGCGTAACACAACAAGCTCTACACAACGTTATATTAGGCGTTCATATATTATTGTCAGGAAATGCTGTTAGAGCACCTTTTCTCACTTATAACGTTATAACGTTAACTCCATCAGCTTGTTTTCGGGGCCAAGACATCATTGTGTAGTGCGGCGCCTCAATTACTAAAAACCTGAAACTTCCTGGTTAATCATGTTTGGAATTGATTTAAAGTTTTAGTGTAGTGTAAAGTTAACGAATGTACGTTATTTTGTCTCTTGTATCTTTATCATTTGAAGGCAGCATAGGTTTAGATTTTAATGTTAGAAATTTCTGTTATACAAAAGTAGTAGTGTGTGCTTTGTACTGTTTACACAAATCAAATAAGGACATAAATATTGGGCCGATAAAGACTGGCATAAGGATGTGTTGTTTTTAGGTTTTCAGTCATCTGACAAAGACACGGCTGAGAGGGAGATAGGCCTAAGTAAATCCGGTATGCTAGGAGTGGGAATTGCTGTGGGAGTTTGCCTCGTCACTTTTTTCGGAGCAGTGGTCATATGCTTACTTCTCCACACACGAAAATTAACTTGGACAAAACGTAAGAATGATGCTGTACATGAGTGTGTGTTGTACCATGCATTGTATATCAGAACTTTAAGTTTATTTTGCACAGTTGCAATACTTTTCAAATAATAAACATTAGCGACTCTAAACAGAGTAGCAAAGTGGTCCTAATAATTAAATTTATGAATTTGTACGTGAGGGAGACCACGCTTGAGATATTTTATGGGTAATTACGAATCTACATGTAATTTCCTTGATCATCTTTCAGGAGATTCTGAAAAGTACAGAAACCAGACGTAAGTAATAAAAGAAGTGTTCAAAATACCCATTGAAGCCTTCAACCAGTGAAATTTCCATAGACCAGCTTCATTAATAAAATTAGCATCCCAATTTTAGATATCTAAAGGTAGAAAATGGGCAGCATGCAGTTTCCAAAAAGATATCTACATGTATGTACATGTATTATTCAATGCGTTAACCTCAGATAAACGTAAAACCACCACTAAACACACCATCTTGTTTCTAAATAAGAACAAAGCCCGGTTCATGAAGCATACTTAGTGCTAAGTAGCCCTTAGGTAAGTGCACTTCCTATCTCTACAACATACGTTGTCAAGGAAGTTAAGCGAATACTTAGCTAAGTGTGCTGCATGAAGCCCGGTCCTGGTGATATTATACCTGCATCTGCCAAGTTTATGCAGAACCCATCGTAATATTTTCGTAACAAAATGATGGACCTAAAATTTAAATGGATGGACCTAAACTTAAAAACGTGCAAATAGTTTTTCGAATTTGTCTTCAGGTGCTCTCCAAATTTCGTTTAGGAAGTTTAAATATACTTTCCCAAGATTTTTGTTAGTAAATGTTCTGAAGATCTGTGTTGACTTTTAACGGTTTTCTATTCCCCGGTCACTGATGGATGACTTTGCAAGTTTTCTATTTTTAGAGCTGACACCACCGGAAACAGCTCAGAAGATCCACCGCTGGGTAACTTCAGATTTTATTGGCTTACTTTTTCCGTGGAACCACACATACATATATTTTGTACTTATTCCTGACAAAAGTGTAGCATTTTCCCTTTAACTTTAAACGGATGAAAAAAATAATGTCTGCAATTTTTTATATTTTAATCAATTTAGCCGATTCGCAACTACTTTCAAATCTGTTCACCGGTATTGTTTTAGGTCCATATGAAGATTTGAATACCAGGCCAATCTCAGGTAAGGTTTGTGTAAAACTTCCTAAACACATTCCTAAAGTCCTAAGATATAAATACATAATTAGTGTTTGTTATTTTCATGCAAAAGTGGAAACAGGTTGTGAAAAACAGCAGTATCTATGCAGCAACGATTTTTGCATGTGTAGTACATTCTTTCCATGTATAGCTGAAAGTAATAAAATTTTAACCAATTTACACCCATAAACATGTACATAATATCTGTGCACTGTCCGGTTTCAGGTGCCAAGTACGAGGAACTCTCTGTCAGACCAGCATTACCCGCATCTGCTGAACAGGCAGTGTACGTCAATGCTACCGTGATGTGAACAAATAGCTGCCCTTTAGTCGGATATGGAACCTTTACACAGCGAACACTGGCAGCCGTGATGTAAAACTCTGGCGCCTGATGTGAAACCCTGGTACAGCAAACATGCCTAGGCAGTCGTGATGTAAAACAAATAGCCACTCTGCCGTCTGAGCTGAATAATTCATATACTGGCAGCCATGATATTAGGAAATAGTTACTCTGCCCTCAGCTGAACAGTTCGTACATGGAACACTGACAACCATTATGTAAGCGAACAGTTTATAATGGAACATTGGCATCTGTGATGTGAAATAAATAGCCACTATGCCGTCTGATTGAATAGTTTATACATGTAACACTGAGAGCCTTGACGTGAAGAAATGGCCACTTTTCAGCTAATACCTGAAAAGTTTATACATGACAGACGGGATGTGGACAAATGTCTCTGTTGCACCTAACTGATGAAAAGAACACTCCCGGTTGTGATGTAAACAAATAACCACTCGTCTTTTCCAACCTGAGGGGTTTCTACTAACAAATCTTAACCGTAAACACGAATATATACAGGAATCTCAAACGCGACTTGATTTAAGTGGTCGAAGCAACCCGTGCCCCACAATGAACCAAAACGATATATGAAAACAATGATAGACTTCTTCCAAATGTGTTTGCAACGCGATGCTTTCCAACACAGTTTGTGAACTCGATTTAATAATTTATTAAACGAAAGGTATATTTCAGGAACTCATTTGTTGTATGTGAACTGGTTTTTGCTTTTTGGCTGAACGTTTGGGCTGCTCATGAAACAGTTTATTATAATCTGACACTTCTACATGTATACGGTATTATACTTGTTGTAAGCCCAAGCAAAACATCTAATACTTCATAAATGAAATTCTGTTATCGTCTTTCTTTCTTTGTAATGCATGTCATTCATTTTCGGAACCGTGTAAACAGCAGACATAAGGATATCGATATTTAAAGTTTTCTTATTGTTTCAATGTTATTAGTTTTTGACGAATCTTATCAGCTTACTCAAATAAAAAATGATGATGAATAATGATAAAAACTGTATTTCTGTTCTTGTTCTTTTTTTCATGTTTAAATAGATTTAGAAACAGAACAAGTAAACGGTTATTAACGTGGTTAAGTTATTTAGTACTTTTACTCCATCAGTGAGATGGTGGTGGAGGAGGTGGGAGTGTAGAATAATTTGAATGGCCGTGCACACGCTTCTGGACAGGTAGGGTTTTGTGGCATTCTGACGATATTGTATAGGTAATCTAAGCATGAAATCCTACATTCCTATACTACCCTTATATTCCTATACAAGAGGAACACGAAGGGTTGTTCCAAGTCCATCATAGCACGATGCAATGGTAAGCTCCCGAAACTCCTTTCCACCTTTAACAAAGCCGTCCAAAGCCGTTTGCTCGTTTGTTCTTTCTTGGATTATGTCACACTTCTAGGTGTATGTGTGCTCAGAAAACACTGTATAGGTAGAACATAAAACACCGCAACCTCATAGCAGAAAATAATGCGTTTGGACCCTTTTTGGGTATCCCGTCAGAGTCTCCCATTCCATAACATCTTAAAAAACGAAAGGATGTGAGAGAAATAGAATATAAATAGTAAATAAAACGGGTAGCATATAAGAAATAAGGGGTCATCAGTTTTCACTGAAGCAGGGCTCTCATTTCAAATTTTAAGTTTTTTGTTCTTGTTTAAATTCCAGACTGTATACAAATATAGGAGTTTCTGTCGCGCTTTGATTGCAACTACGCATAAAGCCGGTTCAAGAATTAAAGAATATTTTACTTTACATATATGATGGTGATTAGAACCAAGGCGTCGAATTCGACATTTGTTTGCAACCATCAGTCAAACTGGGTATTCGAGGTCAAATGATCGCATTTTCCAGAAATCGCAAATAACACAAACCACCTAAGAACTACGAAAGTATATAAAATATAAAAAACTAGGAAGGATTTATGCAGACAGAAGCATTGATGACGTTCCCTTGGACATTGGCCGGTTTCCCCCCACCATAATGCTGGCCGATGTCGTGAAAATTAAATATTCTTGTGTACGGGGTATAAATATAATCAAATAAATAATAAATAAATATTTATTTATTTGATTGGTGTTTTACGCCGTACTCAAGAATATTTCACTTATACGACGGCGGCCAGTCATTATTGTGGGAGGAAACCGGACAGGTGGAAACCCACCACCATCCGCAGGTTGCTGGCAGACAATAAATAAATAAAATTCACGCCAATGGCTGGGTACTGCATGCCCTTTGCCCTTCAGAGGCCCTGTCTGTTGAGGTACGTGTCAGGCATATTTGCATAAAAGCCACACAGAGCTAAGCAGTGGTTGAGAAAATTGAAAACTGAATATGACTAAATATATGGTCTGTTATATATGTCAATCTATATCGGACCCGCGAACCCTCGCTTAAAATGGAGCCTTGGCTTTCAAAAAGTATTGATCCCTCTATATTAGTCCAGCAAAAACCTGGTAAATGGCAAGGATCAGCTAAATTGCAAACTTTACGTTGCGTACAAACGGCATTCTATGAGCCATTCTTTCCATAAGACATCATGAAGTATAGACACGGCACTGCTGCTGTTTGATTATTCGGCAGAAGTGTTTGTATCATTTGGACACTTCATTTTGCTCCTACTATAAAGTATTCTACTTCTTTGCGCCATGCCGACTTGCACGTGGTTTCAAGAGAGCGTTTGGTTCTGCACGGTGACTTATTTCATCTATAAAAGGCCACCCTGGGAAAATGTTTATTGCTGTGAAGCGGGATGATTACTTTCCAATTCTACTGAAACGAGGAATTTTACACAAAGTTGAGGAAATATCACTAAGGTCAAAGTTTACACAGATCTCTCTTGAGTGTGATAAAGATCTACTGAGTCCGCTAACAGATAAACAAGCAACCCTGGTATGGCATATGATCTCTGCTTAATAATCTCTGCTCAGTTACCACCCCTTGCCATTAACCTTTTGTCTTTGTTCGCTTCATATAATAGTTATACAATTTCAAAGTAAAAACTAAGTGACAACATGAAGAGTACGATACATATTGTCATATACATTAGACTTTCAAAGAAAACCATCGCCATCGTATGGACATTGAACATTTTTAAGTATGACATTGAACAAAGCCAAAAAATTAGCACGCAACACGAATTATAACTTAAGTGACAATTGTGCGGAATAAATGAGCATAATGCATAGGCCTATATTTTGTGACATCTCCCGTTTGCTGATTATCTGACACAGCGTGCCATGGAAACAAAGAGAAAACATTTCCACGCAAGTGAAACATATGTCTACATAAGAGAAATACAATGTTCAGTTCGCTTTTCGGCAAAAACCTTATAGCCTTAAACATGGTGAAAGCTGTGTTTTGTGTTACTAGTTTGAGATCATTCTGAAAGATTACAGTGATCTGAAGCGATTCCAGTGACAGTGATAACAGTCACTCTGTGAAGTAGGTCAGTCATTGTTATGATCTGCTGACATAGTATAGTATAGTATTGCATAGTATCATTTAAATAGAAAAATAAAAACCAGTATTGATTAAAATAAGTTATTTGCGACAAGGATATAGTATCATTTAAGGGCTCAGTGTAAAAATCTGTCTACAGAAAGAAAAACATATAGCGTAACACATGTTCTTGTCACGATGTGGGTCCATAGTCGCATACTGATGTACAAATAACTATTTTACAAGAGACGAGAAGTGCAAAATGTCTGCTGATTGACAGAACCGCGGCATTTTATCTTCGCATGAATTGCAAACAAACCAAATTCTTGGCTCAATTGCACGAAGCCATCTTAGCGTTAAGAACACGTTGTTGCCATTGGAACATAACGGCTACGGTGTTCGTTGCCATAGTTGTAAGAGGACTTTGTGCAAATGGGCCCAGAAGTATCCAAAAACTGTAATCCCTTGAGTTTTAAAAGAGATGTAAATACCCCAAATGGAAGTATGGAAATGTTGCCAACAAACGGGAGTACTCCTGCGGTGTAACTAACTTGAACTCGAGAGTATAGGAGTTATAGGTGGTACCTGGTATGAAAGGCTATCGTTGAAAAAATTCCAATGATGCACTGCCTTGGTTTTGCAAGAAAACACTTTTCTTTGATTGATGAAAATATGCAAACAGGATTGTGGAAACGCAAAAAGGAAAACATGAGTCAGTATAAAGATATACATATGCGGGGTTTTATTATGGACAATCTATATAGCGCACTCGCTAAAATATACGAACTGCACTTAAATTCATATACATTACAAATGCCTGCCAAGTACGCAATACAAACATAACATGTCGTAATACGTACGAAACCTTACATACGTTTCTAATGATAGGTTAGAAAATCATGTGACACGTATGTGAACTCGCACACGTGTATTCCATAAAACACATGCGATTCACATGCTGTCAATGTTTGCCTGTATAGGATGACAAATTTTCCTAACCTCGTTTTCTCTGAAAAGTCTAGAATGTGTTTATCTCTATGGACTATAAATGTTAGTGAGTGATTACGTTTGTCATGTAGTATAAGAAGTAAACTCTATGATCAGAAGATTTAACACAAACATTTAAAACTGGGTTGACTCAAATTTCACATGGCAAGGCACACTGGTCAAAAACTACTGGCTATTTGAATGCAGGGCGTGCGGAAAACAGTCACACTAATAGCTCACACTAATGAGAAAATTCGTGTTTTTGTTTTTGTTATCTTTTAGTTCGCCAGAATTTCTAGGTTGCTAACAAATATATCGATATACATACAAACATACACTAACCACAGCTACCTGTTATTCAGCCATGAAATACCTCGTCTGGGAAATATTCTATACAGGATTTTCTGATTTTGAACGTTATTTGCCGGTGAGTAATAAAGATAAGATAAAATTTATTGTTGATACTTGACTTCAAAATACCAGGATAACATTTCGTTGTGTTGTAAATAAAGTTCGAAACTAGAATGATAAAATATCACAGGTACAATCAGAAATCATTATTTTCGTTGATATTTTACTTCCGGATTGAATGAGTTTATGGTTGAGGTATGAGTGTGGTGTACAGGCCTGGGAAAAGAGGACGTTAACAGTTAACTAAAAGACTTAACATTAAAAAATTGTTCGGGATACAGCGCACAGTGTCGAACGTTATGTCAGATAGCTTTGACATGTATCGTTGACAATCGCAATCAAAGGGTCGCTTTTATGCGTAATCACTGAAAATCATGGGTACTATAATTTTCCTATACTATCAATTTCTGTTGAGTCAATACAGTAGGGTTTTTCTTACCTTTAGCGATAAACGAGTTAGAACTCCCGTATTCTTTAAGAATATAACAGCTTTACGCGTATCCGTTATATGACCTAGTAAAATAAAATACAACTGTTCATATAACATTCTATTTATTTATTTGACTGGTGTTTTACGCCGTACTCAAGAATATTTCACTTATCCAACAGCGGCCAGCATTATGTTGGGAGGAAACCAGACAGAGACCGGGGGAATATCACCACCATCTGCAGGTTGGTGCCAGACTTGAACTCATAGCGACCGCATTTGTCGGAGGCTTCTGAGTCATTGCGCTGTGCTAGCACGCTAAAAGACTGAGCCACAGAGGCCCTTGTTCATAAAACATATACAACTGTTAATATAAAGAACAATTATATTTATAATATTTGCACAGCTTAATATCACAAGTATAAAAACAATTCACAAGGTTACAAGGAAATTTGTTAAACTTGACTCTGCAAATATACTTAGATATAGGCAAATACAATGACTGGGTGGCAATTCTACTTATTGTGTTAATAAAACAAATTTATTTTGATGTAATCCTGTTTTCTATTTCTTAAAACTTTGCTTACTGATTAAATGTTAATATTTTTAGAGCAATGTTATTGTAGTGTAGATATTCGTTGGATTCCCCCGGGTACTGTCCCGTTTCCTGCCACCCTAATTGTGACCGGCTGGGTATAAGAGAAATATTCTTGACTACTGCGAATAATACCCATAAAATAAACAAATAAAAGGATTGAAGTTAAACTTAATTTAAGTTAAGTTTTAACTAGCAAACAGTTTAATGCGCCAAAATTGTGACTCGCCTTAACGACCTTTTTTTCAAAACTGAAGGGTTGTCGTGGACCTTCATGACAAAACTGAAAATTAGTCGTTGAATTCAAATTAAAGTCCAGCATTAATACCAGAAGTTAAAGCAAAATCTGACTTAAGTATAAGACAGCTTCGTGATCCTGGATCTAGAAGTTTGAGAAAACATGTAGCAGCCTTCTTCTCGCCAACAGTTTGTTTTAGGAGTGGACAGGTCTGTACATGCTAACCTCATTTAATTTATGCATATAAACTATGTCAGACAACTGATTTCAGAATGTTATTTGTATATGTCCTTTAAATATCACCGTGAATATCGAGTCCACCTTGCATGTGTACATTTAGTGGGAGTTTTCTTGGAAATAAAAGGCAAGGTTATCATTACACAACATCATTCGAACAACACATTTTATGTAAAGTGCTTGTATATACAGAGTCCTAAATGTATGTAAAGTGAAACTCTAGTTTCTTCTTGACTACACCCATTGTTAAGAAATCTGTCACACGGACACATGCTATCCTCGCTATACCAGAGGTCATCCCTGTACAGGAAGGACTCTGGCATCTCTAGTGCGTATTTGGCGTTCAGTTCAGATACATGTAACTCCTCTCTACTTAGAAAGCGCCACAGCGAAGGAGTAATTGTGACCAATCAGAGTGTCTTTCTGATGTGTGCAAGAATTCACATCACATGATGACACAGCATCGATCGAAAAACAAAGTGGGAGGTGCTGAGAGATTTCATTGGATGACCCACTTTAGATTAGCCTGTGACTACGTCGAAATGGTTGTAGCGTTGAAAGAGGTCAACAGATCTTCTACAGAGAAGGGAAAAAGAAACCTTGACATCGTGAAAGTGACATGTTTGGGCAGGAATTCATGATATTTTGAAGTTAACCTAACGTTGACGGTGAGAGCGCCAGTAGACAGATTGTTGCTCTTAAGCAGTAAATTTGATTCGTTTACACCCATACCCATATTTGGCTTTGATTGATGAAGACATGAGTTTTACACAAAATAATGAGACGTTTGCAAGATCGAAGTTCGCACAGCTACCAGGTTGCTGTGACAGAGGAAATGTAAGTCTGCATCGTTTGTCTGGAGATTGCTTTTTCTTAGACAATAGGACATCAGTTATTAACATTAACAGAGATGTGCTATTATGATATTATCTCGATACAAACTCTGCGACACATACATTAATGCCATTATTATTGTTCACTTATTTATTTATTCATTTGATTGGTGTTTTAGGTCATACTCAAGAGATTTTCTCTTACACGAAAGCTGGTCGGCCTTTATGGGTAAAAGAAACGGAGTAAACCACGCACTTTTGTCAAGCACATGACACACTTTTTCACACAATTTGAACCGAATACCTTAAACATATACATACATAAACATAGACACCGGGACTCTTTCCACGAAAAATATATCTTTGTCCCTACATGAGCAAACCCGAAACAGGACACTGTGTCTTCACACGAGAATATAACAAACAGAACACTGTGCTCTTACACGAATAAATAACAAAAAGAATACTTTGTTCTTACATGACCAAATAACAAACAGAACACTGTGTTCTTACATGAACAAATAACAAACAGAACACTTTGTTCTTATATGAGCAAATAACAAACAAGACACTGTGTTATTTCTTAGGAAAACAGCAGGCAAAATCTGTGGATTTTCAGGATCAGATACACAACTCAAAAGTTATTCTCAGTCGAATAAGATGCAATACTCTGTAACACCACATAAGCAAATAACAAAACTTAACCATACACCCTGTATTTGCGACAGCAGAGCAACAACACTCTGTGCCTCAAGGAAACAGATAACAAGCATTGCACTGTTACTTCACATGAGCAAATAACGAACAGTAGGCCTAACAGTGTACACAGGAGCAGATAACAACGAATACACTATAACTGGACCTGAGCAAATAACAAACAGTAAGCATACACTGTCTGTTCCCAGAAGCAGATCAGCAGTACATTTTGTGACTTTAGAGGAACACATAACACTACGCTGTCACTTGACATTAGCAAATTACAAACAGTGGCCCTAATAGAAGCAGATAACCAGCAGTGAACAGAATGTTCATAACGCTGTGGCATTTTCATATACGCTGTTTCCAGGAGGTTCCGATGGAGATGATACCCTATCGGTGAGAACTTCGTAATGCGGACCTGGTGAAACAAAACAGAATTGTGCTATATGTATGTCACCCGTGACACATCAAAGCGTACGTGGATGGACTCTATGTATGCAAATTAACTTATTGAAAAAAGAGAAATATTACAAATACGTCCATGTTATACTACTGAAATATAAGTAAACGAGAGTCATGAAAAACGGTAACTGGATGAATTATTAGAAACAAGCAAAGTAGTAGTCATGGTGTTATTATAGACAGATATGAAAACTGTATTAACTGGGGTTCCCCTGTTTCTCCCATGGTGGGACTTTAAGACACATATACGTATTATAGGCGCATGTCGTTGTATCTGTCTTTTCCAAAGACCAAGCATGAATGTACAAGTGTCAGATATAAGTTTAACGTTTAACGGAAGAGCAATACCTGGATTAGCTGAAGTGTCCAAATCTTCATAGTGACCTGAAAAAACAACGCATCATATTCATCCAGTGGCTTCAGTGCAGGTGAAAGCCAATCTCCAAAGCAGGTATTCAATGATAGACAGATGAAGATCTTTGATACAACCTGGATTTTGTGTTGCGGTTTGACACAGTTAAAGGATTACTTTGTCCACAAAGGTATTGGTTTTATAAATAAAAATGTAACATAAACTTTACCAGTTGTAGGGAGCTCGATGTCAGTCATTTGTTCTTCAACACTGGCATGAGCGATCCTACGGAAAGACAAAAAACACACTAACGTCATTCAGTGTCTTATTGAGCGGTTGTTTATGTTGTCTCTCGAAAAACAATTTGATACGCCTGGCCATGATCCATGCAACTGAAATAAAAATCTCGACATCCCAATTGGAGCCGCTGAGGTGAAAAAACAATGTGGACAAACTTGGCGCTATAGACGACTAGCCCGCTACTTTCCAATGCAGGCTCGGTGAACTTAATATATTCACATTGTTTCAAGCATATTTCTCTTGTGACGTTTAATGTGTAGAAGATATATTTTCACGGTTCTCCTACAAGAACTGAATAGAATGATATTATAAAGTTATTGTGTAACAACTATAACGATAATAATAGTTTTAAGGGACTGTATAAAACTATATTTAATGTCATTTTCAAATTTCATCCGCTTTTTCGGCGTCTGTTTCGTATTTGTTTTGATTTTAGATGTAGTCATTCTCTTGTTAAAATACATTGCAACTGTTTTCTATAATTCCAACGTGTTCTTGGCAAGTTATGTTGCTGAAATACTGCCAATGTTGTGCTAAACACTAAGTATTCATTCATTCATTTCGATCACGAGGGTGGCTAAATGAAAAAGATGGACCAACAAAAGGCTACATTTATAAATCTAAGGTAACCTGATATTTAATACACAAAGACTCTTTCACCTCGTGCCTACATCTGTAGTCTGCTGGTTTTCCACACTGTCATCTGAAAGTGAAACACAAACAAACCAACGTAATGTTTTCGAACAATGAATAAGCACAGAACTCTTAAAACAGGCATCGCCATGCCAAAACGTTAACAAAAAAAAGACATGGTGTCAAAGTTTTAAGAGTAATTGTTTAATGATTTAGCAGACACCATGCATGAAGTTGTGAGCAAATTGCTTATCAAAATACAGGTAAGGCAATTACTAAACAGCGGGGCAACAAAAAACATTTACCCTTGTTGGATTTTGACGGTGTTGCTTTTCTCCGAAGCCAACAAATTACGAAGACATCGACGAGAGCTACGAAGAGGACGCCAGCTGCAAAGCCCACACCAAACATGCCCGTTTTCCCTAGACCTGCATCACGGGAGCTGTTCTCTTCTGCAAACAAAAGAATATAACCCGGAATCGAGCTTCAAAAATGTTGGCATTATTGCGAAGTACATATACACTATAAAGTTCGATGTTTACTTTACAAGCACTTTTCTGCACGAGACATTAAACACTTGGTGTTTATAGTATAACAGTATACGGCCTGTATACATATTTGAGACACTTGCGTTTAATACCTAAATATATATCCATATTTATTAATCACTCTTGTTTGATGTTTAATCCCGCATTAAACGCCGTTGGCGTTGGTCATTATACAGTGTACCGACGATGTTGATATGTTTACCTCTCCGGAACTGCGCATGTCTTTCAACTTGATATCCAGTAAAAATTCAGAACAGGACGCCAGCTTCATGAATAACCAAAGTCAAAAGAAACTCAACTCACTTTCAACGATGCACTCAGTCGTGGCATATTCCGATAATGCTATGTCCGAATTCGGTTGAAGCCTGAATTGGTATAACACTCCAGACTGTAGATCGGTCAATGTACTTTCCACTAACTTGACTTTCCCTGGATTTCTGACAAGTTCTCCCTTCCAAACTTCTCCGGTTCCTTTGTAATCAATCTTGTAGTATTCCACCAGAGAGTCGTCAAGTCCAGACGCCCAGACAAGGGTGGCCTGGTTGTTAGAGCAGAACGTTACCTTCATATTCTTTGGGATATACTGCTCTTCTGAATTGGAAAATATGACAAAATATAGGCAATATTGTCTGACTCAGGTTGACATCTTATGTTAAGGAATCAAAGAAGCATAAATACAAGTATAACCAACAGCAAAAAAACCTAAACTGAAAACCATCACGAAAGCTAAAAATGAATCTGAACAATAAATTTTCAAGCGTAAAGAAACATTTTCTTTGACCTAAATCGAAATATCAGCCATCGAAATGCTTCGAAAACTAAAATCAGGAATGACCTAAGGCAACTACGGATTTTAACACCTATAAAAAAACATGATATAAAATATGACAAAAATAAGTAATACCTATAACACTGATTTGAATTTCCGTTCTTGAAGACCCAGCACGATTCGTTGCCTCGACTTGATACACACCGGAAGAGGTTTTCTGGGTTTCAAACTCGGAGGTCGATAAGGTTGTGTCACGCCGATTAGGATCTCGCGTGGTTGTAAAGGTGTTGTTTATTCCGTGCCCATTGTCAACCCAGGATACGCGTGCGACAGGATTGGCTGTGACGTCACACACGATTTTCACGCGTTGACCCTGGAAGACTGTCAATGGACTTTGTTGACAGGTGATCCTTGGTATATCTGATAAGTAAAATAGCGCCAAAAGACTCTTTATAAAAATTTATTTATTATTTTATTTGTGTTCAGCATCGTTCTCAAGAATATTGGTCTTCTACGAAGGCGGCCAAGGGCATGGTGGGAGGAAACAGGGCAGGTTGAACTGGATTTCAAATCACAGCGATTACACACACTGGTGACAGTATCATGAGCTGTTTATAACCAAAAAACAAATAAATGATTTTTTTCCGTTTTTGCAGTCTGTCTTAAATTAAGATTAAATTTAAATTACCACTTGACGCCACGCACAGAAAAACACGAGAGTCCTAAATCGAATGATGTAGAATTTGTAAAACATACACTGAAATACTGAAAGTAGAGACTTTTAGCTCACATATCAACACAATGCCTAATAACGATCAGGCTGTGTTCCAACGCTCTGAAGATAATGAATCATTGGAAGAGGAATTTGACTGTAGAAGCCAAAGAGCTGTTGCATAAATCTTTCTCGCGCACGGAGAGGAATAAGTTTAAAGTGATTGACATTCATCTTTCATAGTGTTATACCAAGAAAAGAGTTATATCAGGTGTTAGTATATTTTTGCTGCTCTGTGTTTCAAACTGCGAATAAATTATTGGCGCTTTCTGTATTCCTTTCACTACAGAGATAATTACTCCTAATATATCATCAACATAGGCTCTACTTGTTAGAGGACCTAAAGGCATTCATCTTTTATTTAACGGCGGTTAACATGGTTGAGTGTATTTACTTATTTATTTATTTGATAAGTGTTTTAGGCCGTACACAATAATATTTCGCTTATAAGACGGCAGTCTGCATTACGGTGGGGCGAGCCCGGGGGAAACCCACGACCATCCACAGGTTCCTGGCAGATCTTCCCACGTACGACCGGATAGGAAGCCAGCATGAGCTGGACTTGAACTCACAGCCACCGCATTGGTGGGGGGCTACAGGTCAATGTGCTGCGCTAGCGCCCTAACCTATTTGACTAACTATAAAATGGCACCCAAACACTGGCCATTTCAGATATAAACATAACCCGAAAATTTTACTAACCACAATACTTACACTGTACATTGAGCGTGTAGACTTGGGAGCGCACAGGGGGATCTGTCACACTGTTGGAGGCGTTACAGTACAGCTCAGCTCCATTCTCCTTGGCACTAGCTGTAAATGTGAATGTCCGGGTTGTGGTCTGTAACAAGCTGGGGTCTTGGTAACAGGCATTCGGATCTAGTTCCTGGACATTACCGGATGTCCGTATGTACCCCGATATACATGGCGGGGGCTTACTGGCCGAGGTTACACAGGTAAAAATGGCCGGAGCACCTTCTAACACTGTATCATGGGGATTCTTTAAGGTTACTTGGGTTACCATAACTGTGAATATAAAACATATTTATTATCATTCCATATATAAACAGCAAATAGCGCTGACAATGTGTAGGATAGAAGCTGTCATCAGTTGTTGATGTTGCCGGAAAGTGGCATTCTAGCGGGTAACATCCAAATCAAATTTCAAACTCATAGTCCCCGAGTACGTCCCATGCAGGTAAAATACAAATATGTCACTCTCGGTCTTCCTTTGATTGAACTTTTTCGAAAACACACGATGCTGGTGGAGGAAATAGGGATATTTACTCTACAAGGCGGAGTGTGCCGACCAGGTAAAGTGGAGCGAGATACAGCTGTAACAATCACATGTATGTAACAGACAGCCAAAGGTCCTGAAAGCTCTGTCCATACTTGGTAACAAAGTGTGTTCAATTTACAGTAGCTATTAAAAAGATTTAGAGTGAAGTCGTTTGACAGGAGTTTTCAGATACTTACACTGCCTCTTCCCTGTAGTTAAAAGATATCAGTTTTAGGCTGTTAACCGCACACTCTATGTCAATAAGCAGTAAACCAAAGTTCCAAATCAACGTTGACACTAATCAGTAAACCAATGTTCTAAAACAACGTAGAAAACCAGTATTCCAAAGGCTGAGCAAGCAAATGATGGAACATTAACCCTAAATTCAGCAAGAAAATTTCCACAGAGAACTCTCTTTAGCCGAACCTTTCAAATTAAAACTTATATTCTGTATTCGCCAGTAATTATACCTTTGATATATACGGTACTTGCTAGTACGTATACCTTTGATATTCAGTGTTATACGCAAACTTCGTCCTCCATACTGACATATCCATCTGCCCCGACCCATTGCTTCTGTGGCGTTCTCTATGGTCACTGTGTAAACCTCTTCACCGTTGACGAGTTGACATCCCCCTGATAACCCTGCCGGCGATGATGGCAAGCATAGGGTGTCTGAAACTTTGGCCATTTGAAGATGTCACTCAGACACTAAATGACAAGTGGACTGTAACAATATTCCCAATATAATAATTCCAATTTATGCATGTGTATCTTTTCAGAAAAACAGTATCTTGTACACCTTCTACATTCAGAATAACACTGGCATCCTGTCCTCCGTACTGACATCTCCATCTGCCCCGGCCAGTGTCTTCTGTGACGTTCTCTATGGTCACTGTGTAAACCTCTTCACCGTTGACGTGTTGACATCCCCCTGATAACCCGGCTGGTGATGATGGTGATACTGGTATTGACGTGTTACACACACGGGTGGCGTATATACGGGATCTGTTCTGACCATCATCACGGGTCCAGAAGACATATCCTACATCTGCTGATCTGGTTATCTGGCATCCCAGGGTAAATGGGCGACCAGTAAAAACATCCACCGGTGGTGTAATTGAGAGACACGATGATAACACCACTAGAACAGAGGCGTTACCACAAGTGGTAGCATTACTTGGATTTGACCATTCCGAAGTTTTTCATCCGCTACATGATTTAGGTATGTATTGAAAGTCTAAATGGCAATCACAAATACTACCGACTTTACAAGCCGTTAACCAGCTTTACCTCACTCTACTTCGCGCCTAAGCGATGATACAGCTATTGACAAGCTTATGTAAGTAGTACGTACCTTGCCACATACACACAAGCACAGTCAAAGATCCACGCATCACTTTTGGTTCGCCCATTTGCTCTCTTTTAGGCTTTGTGCTCTATGTCACACGCGCTGAATCTCTAGGAATATAAACTCACCGTAAGTGTGTAACATGTACGTGCCATGGTGCTTGACCTACTTATCTTTTCTTTATTTCATTCAATAAGAATGCCTGGCTAAGTAACGTTGTCAGTATGAAAACATTTGGATTGAATACCACCCTATAGGTAACCTAGATTTAAAGCGCTTCTGTGTCTGCTCTTCTCCGGTAAACGACATGTGTTTGTCGCATGTAAACGACTGAACCTTGAACGAATGCCCAAATGCCCGTATATAATGTAGCAAGACAGCATCACTCGAATTCCGGAGAAGTACTGTTACGCACCTGTCCACTGTACAATATGTACACTGTAGACATATGTGGACGAGGCAATCTACCTATTATTGATATAGCGGACATACATATAACATCATACTTCATAGAAATGTCGTCATTTTGCACATAAAGACAACAGGCTTGTCAGATGAGAAGGCCCACGTGCATTTCGACAGCAAATACCTCACCGCGCTACAGAACTGCAGTTGTGTACATAGACAACAGATTGAATGGATTAATGGAGCGAAAGCTGCGAGTACTTAATATTACACGCTTTAGAATTCTCCGGTACGGAACATCCCTTGTGCATGTAAGACGACAATGTAGACCAATTTCCACTGCATGAACATAATGCAAAGGTACCACTATCTGGGAGGAAAAATGATAAACAAATGACTTTTTTCAATTCTCAAACAGAAATTGTGTAAATAAGCCTTACACAAGATCCAACAAAGAAACACAAAGACGATTGAAAAAGTTCAATACATATATCTAAAGAAAATAGTACAACTGACAATACAAGAACGTTAAAGATAGTTAGAAAAAATTTGTAGTTTCCTGCTGATGATAGCGTACAAATGCTGGTGGAATACTCAGTTTTCAAAAGGGGAGTCAGTCCACGTAGATACAAATTCCACAGCTCTTGGGAATGATCGAATCGAAGAATGACAGTCCTGTAAGTGACAAATAGTAGGGAACGGCACCCCGATGTTGGTCTGTATCCAATTGCCAATCAAAGTGGACCGACGGATTGATTGTCGTGCTGGTGATGTCGAGCTGGCCATAGATGATTTAACCCTCGGAAATATACACAAACTCACTTTCAGGGTACAGGGTCTGTAAGGAAATGCTATCGTTGTATGGACAGCTGAATAGCAGGAAGAATTCATAGTCGAGGAGCATATTCCGATCTCAGAGGAAGTCAAACTGTGGGAAATAAAACCTACCGTCTTTCACCAAAACCATTATCTTGGCTTTGCTGACAACACACTTCTGCCCCGAGTCCTTCATGCCGAATTCAGCTACTATTTTTTCGTTTGCTTAACTGAAGGTTATCTGGCTTTCCAGGTCGCTTGGGTTAATTAACGACGTCGTATAACCACCGCAAAGAACTCCCCATGCAGATATGTTTATACCTGAAGCCGTTTTAATGGAACACTTGGTCGAAGCCAACAGAAAGGATCAGTTCTCTCAAGTCAGAAATTTAGAAATTCATTTAACATTTAACATTTTTCATTTAAATTTATTTTTCTCCTTCGGTTGGATGGCTTTTGTACCGATGGGTACGATATATGCCCAACTTTTGGCAGACATACACTTGTTGTATAGAAGCAGAAATTATTAAAGAGTACTCTTCACCAGGTTCGATCACTATGCCCAAAACTATATTTGCTTGATGTAAACATTCCGTATAAACAGGCAAACTCAGTCAATGACAGATGTCCATCTTCACCGGATTTAAAGGAAACTACAGACTCTCACGGCACTCTGCAAGGTACGTGGACTTACTTCTCAACAAAGACCACAATGGTTTCCTATCACGCCAACTTTACGACAACAGGGAGAGTTTTGCTCTTGATATAGTGAATTGTCCCTATTTTGATAGCAATGTATCGACAGAATTTGCGTATGGCTAATGATCTTCTCCATTTAATGATCTTTTCCAGTGATCTACCACCAATAATATCCTAGCATCGGAACCTGTAGCAGCATTTCGACACCTTAGAAGTCGTCTAATGACCACAACAATCAACTGCAAAGAGCGGTTCTAAAATAATTGAGAAAATGCATAAAACAAACTGTGTTGTGATCGGTTTTATTTATAAATCGGATGTACTCTCCCCTCGTTATGTTCCAGTACAGACTGTTATGGGTGTGCCAATGTCAGCACCGGGTGATGTCGTGGCCGATCGTCCATTTACCCTGGCGTGTAGGATAACCAGATCGACAGGTGAAAGATCTGCTCTCATCTGGACACTTGAGGTTGGTCAGACCACATCCCGTATATACGTCCTCCCCCCTGTGTGTTACTCTTCAATACCAGTATCACAGTGATCACCCGCCGGGTTATCAGGGGGATGTCAACACGTCATGGGTGAAGAGGTTTACAGTTACCATAGAGAACGTCACAGAAGACACGTGCCGGGGCAGATGGACATGTCAAATGTGGAGGACACACCGGAAGTGTTATTCTGGATGTACAAGGTAAATATATCATAACATAATTTTCAAACTATACAAAAGCGACCCTGTGAATAAGATAGATTTCCTGAAAATTTGTCACTCAATTTGGATATGAATGACCCTCATTCCCTATATGCCCTTGAGCACATTTACTGCTCACACAAACATGTAATAGTTTTGTTTGGTTGTGGATTAGCCATGCACGCGTGCTCGAAGCTCCCAGTTATAAATGAAAAGCGTAGGTGTAAAAGTGAGTGAATGGTGTTTAACGTCGGCAGGTGTAAGGGATGACTGCAAAACTATACATGTATGCTGTGATTTGCTTGCTATCTAACAGTGCAGGCTATGTATTAAATAATGAACTGAAGCTAAACTCACATCTGTTGTTTTGCTAATGGCCCAGCATATGTTATATAATGGAGAGGCCCGAGTTCAATCTCATGTCTCGCTAGAACTGAACAGATTAAGATTGGCAATCTTTTTCATACTTCTTAGTGATCTGACGATCAACTTAAAGGGATAGTCTTTGTATTGGTGGGTGGTATTCAGCATACTGTGACTGAGTGTTTTTTCATGCCTGATGTCTGGCCGTTCCCTGCCTCTACATGAGCAAATGGGAAACAGGACACAGCGTTCTTAAATGAGCAAAAACAAACAAGACACTCTGCTCTTACATAAACGAAAACAAGCAGGACACTGTGTTATTACGTGAGGAAATAACTAACAGGGCATCATGTCACTTCATGAAAAAAGACAAGGCAAAATCTATCAATTTTAATACGATGAATATGTATTCTCACAGTCAAGCAGTAGACTGAGACATCGCATTAGTAAATAACATACAGTAACCACACCACAGCACTCTGTGCCTTTAAGGGAAAGTACAACAATCAGTACACTGCGATTTCACATGAGCAAGTAACAAGCAGTAGGCCCAACAGAGTGTCCCTAGGGGTTGATAACAATCAGTTCACAGTGACCCTAATAAAAGCAGATAACCAGAAGTGCACAGAATCTTCATAAAGCTGTGGCATTTTCGTATGCGCTGTTTCCAGGAGGTTCTGATGGAGATGACACCCTATCCGTGAGAACTTCGTAATGTGGACCTGGTGAAACAAAACAGAACTGTACAACGTCATCCGTGAGTCATCAAATCATAAGTTACACGAGCTGGTTATATGCAAATGAACTCATTTAAAAAGGAATATTACAATTATCTCCAGGTTATATCAGTTCATTTCATTTATTCACCAGTATATTCATCATATTTTCATTTTACATTTCATAAATAAATATACCACAGTATCCATAAAACAGTGAGAGTCATGAAAAACGGCAATTGGTAGTGTCAGTTGAATGATTAGATGACAACAAAGTAGTAGTGAGGATTTTACTATTGACAGATATATGTATGAACACTGTGGAAGCTCTGGTATTTACTGTGGAAGCTCTAGTATTAACTGTGGAAGCCCTGGTATTAACTGTGAAAGCCCTAGTTTTCCCTCGGTGGGAATTTAAAATACACGCTGCACGTACAGGTGATGGTCAGTGTATACGGTGTAAGATGTAAGTGTATTAAACGGAACAGTAATACCTGGATGAGTTGAAGTGTCCAGATCTTCATAGTGACCTAAAAAGAAAAGCACATCATCTTCATCCATTTCTGGTCGTTATGTGACTGAAATATTGTTAAGTTCGACGTTAAACCCCAAGCACTCACTCACCCACTTGCTTCAGCGGGGGTGACAACCAATCTCCAAACAGGCATTTAGTGATAACGAGAAAGACACAATAAATGTAAGGATTATTTTTGCCTGAAATATATTTTTGGTACAAATAATAAAAAAAAGCTTAAACTTTACCAGTTGAAGGTAGTTCGGTGTCAGTCATTTGTTCTTCAGCCCGGGCATGAGCTACCCTATGGAAAGATAAAACACGCACCGACGTCATTTAGTGTATTTTTAAGCGCTTGTTCATTTTGTCTCCGGAAAAGCAATCTGATGCGACTGTTCATGATCCATGGAATTGCAACAAAAGTCTTCAAGCACATCTGCGAGATCAACCTTGGTGAAAGGAATATTCGGGACAAGCTTGGCGCTACAAACATCTAACCTGCGGGCTCGGTGATCATAATATATCCACATTTTTTTAAGCACATTTCCCTTTTGACGTTTAATTTGTAGAAGATGTATTTACGGTTCTTTTACACGAACTAAATGGAATCATATAGTAAAGTTATTGTGTAACAACTATAGTTAATAATAGTTCTAAGGGGCTCTATAAAACTACATTTAATATCATTTTCAAATTTTATCTCCTTTTTCAGCGTCTATTCCCTCCTTATTTTGTAGTTAAATGTTATCATTCATGCCAACTGTTTTCTTAAATTCCAACGTGTTTTTGGCACGTTATGTGGCTGAACTACTGCCAATGTTGCACTAATTATTCATTCATTTCGATCACGAGGTTGACTAAATGAAAAGGACGGATCAACCAAAGGCTACATCTGTAAATACAAGGCTGTCTGATATTTGGCACACAATCACTCTTGATACCCGCTCACCTCCAGCCTTGATCTGTAGCCTGCTGGTTTTCCTCACCGTCATCTTAAAGTAAAACAGAAACAACAGCACCGCAATATTTTCTAACCGTAAATAAAAGTAAATCTCCCAAATCACACATTATCTCAATGACAAGTGTAAAAAAAAAACATATGTAATTTTTAGAAGTAACTGACGAATTGTTCAATAGGCACTATGCATGAATTGGTGTGCAAATCGCTTATCAATATACAGGGAAGACAATTAATAAACAGCAGGACAGTTATACCAAGAAACGTTTACCCTTGTTAGATTTTGGAGGTGATGCTTTTGTCCGAAGCCAACAAAATACGAAGACATCGACGAGAGCTATGACGACGATGCCAGCTGCAAAGCCCACACCAAACATGCCTCCTTTGCCCAGACCTGCATCAAGGGAAGTATTCTCCTCTGTAAACGAAAGAATATAATCTTGAATTTAATTTTTGAACTTTGGCATTATTGACTTGACGCGAAGTACACATACACTGTAAACTTCGAGGTTTAAATTATAAATACTTTAAAGCACAAGACAGCAAAGACTTGGAGTTTATAGCATTATAGAGAGCCTATATACATGTTTTAGGCACTTATGATTAAGATTTTATTATGCGTGTGCATTTATTTAACACGCTTGTTTGAAGTTTAATCCCCTATTAAAGGCGTTTGGCGTTGATCATTTTACAGTGTATTGAAGATGTTGATATGTTTATCTCTCCGGAATTGTATTTCATCGTGAACAAGGCCAGTAAAATTCAGAACAGGACGCCAGCTTCAGGAAGAATCAAGATCTAAAAAGCTCAACTCACTTTCAACGGTGCACTCAGTCGTGGCATATTCCGATAATGCTATGTCCGAATTCGGTTGAAGCCTAAACTTGTATAACACTCCAGACTGGAGATCGGTCAATGTAGTTTCCACAAGTTTTACATTTCCTGGATTTCTGACGAGTTCTCCCTTCCAAACTTCTCCGGTTCCTTTGTACTCCAGCTTGTAGTATTCCACCATAGAGTCGTCAAGTCCAGAAGCCCAGACCAGTGTGGCTTGGTTGTTGGAACAGGACATTATCTTCATATTCTTCGGGATATATTGCCCTTCTGAATGGGACAATATGACAAAATGTACTTAATGCTACCTAGAACGCCAGACGCTCAGACAAGGGTGGTGCAATGGTCAAGCGCATTTTTTGTGTCATTACTTGTTCATGTGAGTGTGTGTCTAATTAAATGGCAGAATAATTCCCTGCATCATGTCAGACGTTCTGAATACGGGGAGGTAATCACGCACAGAAATCACCTGAGAAAGGTGTTTGTGAGTACGCTAAAGTCTCATCACGGCTGTTTTCCATGTGCATATATACCAGGATTTACTGAACGCCATGTGAATTCGTTGTTTGTGATGTTTTCTTAATATTGTATTACTGATTCATGTATTACTTAGCATATTTAATCGCTGATGAGCATATTTGTGACGACCATTGACTCTCTTAAATTAGTTTTGTAGCAGATCGATGTACAAAAAGACAGCTTGTTGCGTATGTGCTTGTTTCGTTTTTTGTTTGAACTTTACGTTTTTTAACTTTGTTTGCTTGTGGGATCACTATTACAATCACTGCCGATAAAAATAGCGTAACTTCAAGTCACTATTATTGCCCTAAGATTGCTTTTTCTTTTATCTTTGTAATTAATCTGCTGTGGATACCAAGAAAGTTGGACCGGTTGAATATAGCTTCAACAGTGAATAAATATCTGGATCTAAAGAGCATTCAGGTGTTTACTGCCTGGTGGATTCAGGTGGTCTGGTTATTAGAGCAGGACAGTACCTTAATATTCTTCGGGACATATCACTCTTCTGAATTAGAAAATATGAAAAATGTAGGCAATGTTGCCAGGCTTACGTGACAAGTTTGTCTAAAGAATCAAAAAAGTATAAATCCAAGTATAACCAACAGCCAAATAAATTAATACCTAAACCGAAACTGTCATGGAACCTAAACCTGAACCTGATCAACAAATTTTCAAGTGAAAATAAATATTTTGTTTGACCTAAATCGAAATATCAGCCAAGAAAAGGCTTAAAAAACTAAAATTAGGAACCGTCTAAGGCGACTGAGGGTTTTAACACCTACAAAAATGAATATCCATTAATACCTATCACACTGATTTGAACTTCCGTTCTCGAGGATCCAGCACGATTCGTTGCCTCGACTTGATACACACCGGAAGAGGTTTTCTGGGTTTCAAACTCGGAGGTCGATAAGGTGGTGTCACGCCGATTAGGATCTCGCGTGGTTGTGAAGGTGTGGTTTTTTCCCAGCCCATTGTCAACCCAGGATACACGTGCGACTGGATTGGCTGTGACGTCACACACGATTTTCACGCGTTGACCCTGGAAGACTGTCAATGGGCTTTGTTGACAGGTGATCCTTGGTGTATCTGATAAGTAAAATAATGCCACAAAACTCTTTATAAGATATATATATATATATTATATTTATTTATTTATTTTATTTGTGTTCAAGTCCGTTCTGAAGAATATTGGTCTTCTACGAAGGCGGCCAAGAGCATGGTGGGAGGAAACAGGGCAGGTTGAACTGGATTTCAAATCACAGCCATCGCACTAGTGACGGTATCCTGAGCAGTTTATCACCAAAAAACAAATAAATGATTTTTCCTTTTTCCAGTCTTTTTTTAATTGCCACTTGACGCCAGGGAGAAAAACACAAGAGTCCTAAACTGAAACACACACTGAAATACTGAGAACAGTGAACTTTAGCTCTCATAGAAACACGTTGTCAAACAATGATCAGATTATCTTCCAACGTTCTGAAGAAAATGAATAATTGGAAGAGGAAGTGGACTGTAGAAGCCAAAGGGCTGTTGGATAAATCTTTCTCGCACACACAGCCAATAAGCTCAAAATGATTGACATTCATATTTCATAGTGATATAAGACAAGATATATATCAGGTTTTAGTATATTTTAGCTGAACTGTGTTTCCAGCTGCGAATAACTTGTTGGCGCCAAGTGCATACATTTACTACGAAGATAATTATTCCTGATGTATCATCATCCGTGGCTCTACTTGCGATCACAAATGCTCGAGCCCGTAAAGGCATTCATGTTTTATTTCACTGCGGTTAACGTGGTTGACTATAAAATGACACCCAAACATTGGTCATTTCAAATATAAACATAACCCGAAAAGTTTACTAAGCACAATACTTACACTGTACATTGAGCGTGTAGACTTGTGAATATACAGGAGGATCCGTCACACTGTTGGAGGCGTTACAGTACAGCTCAGCTCCGTTCTCCTCGGCACTAGCTGTAAATGTGAATGTCCGGGTTGTGGTCTGTAACAAGCTGGGGTCTTGGTAACAGCCATTCGGGTCTAGTTCCTGGACATTACCGAATGTCCGTATGTACCCCGATATACATGGCGGGGGCTTACCGGCCGAGGTTACACAGGTAAAAGTTGTGGGAGCACCTTCTAACACTGTATCTGGAGGATTCCTTAAGGTTATTTGGGTTACCATAACTGTGAATATAAAGCATATTTATTACCACTCAATATATAAACAGTAAATAGTGCTGACAATGTGCAGGATAGAAGCTGTCATTAGTTATTGATGAGGCAGGAAAGTGGCAGTCCAGGGGTAACATCCATATCAAACTTCAAACTCGTAGTCCTCGAGTATGGCCCAAGCAGGTAAAATACAAATATGTCACTCTCGGTCTTCCTTTCATTGAACCTTTTCGAAAACACACGATGCTAGTGGAGGAAACAGGGATATTTACTTTTCAAGGCAGAGTGTAACGACCAGGGAAAGCGGAGCGAGATACAGTTGTAACAATCACATGTATGTAACAGACAGCCAAAGGTCCTGAACGCTCTGTCCATATTTGGTAACAAAGTGTGTTCAATGTACAGTAGCTATTGAAAAGATTTAGAGTGAAGTCGTTTGACAGGAGCTTTCAGATACTTACAAAGCCTTTTCCCTCTGATTACAAGATATCATTTTTAGGTTGTTAACCGCACACTCTATGTCAGTAAGCAGTAAACCAAAGTTCTAAATCAACGTTGATAGCAATCAATAAACCATTGTTCTAAAACAACGTCGACAGTAGTCAATAAACCACTGTTCTAAACCAACGTTAAAAACCAGTATTCCAAGCGCTGAGAAAGTAAATGATGGAGCATTAACCCTAAATTTAGCAAGCCACAAATTTCCACAGAGAACTCTGTTTAGCTGAACCTTTCAAATTAAAACTTATATTCTGTATTCGCCAGTAATTATACCTTTGATATATACGGTATTTGCTACTAAGTATACCTTTGATATTCAGTGTTATACGCAAACTTCGTCCTCCATACTGACATATCCATCTGCCCCGGCCCGTGTCTTCTGTGACGTTCTCTATGGTCACTGTGTAAACCTCTTCACCGTTGACGTGTTGACATCCCCCTGATAACCCGGAGGGTGATGTTGATGATACTGGTATTGACGATGCACACTCCTGGGAGGCGTATATACGGGAGCTGATCTGACCATCATGACGGCTCCAGAAGAGAGAAGATGTATCGCCTGTGGTTCTCTTTACCTTACACTCCAGGGTAAACGGTCGACCGGCCACGATATCGTCTGGTGCCGTGACTGACAGGCCACCAACAGATAATACTGAAACGTACATAACTTAACACTTTACAAAACAGATATGAATTAAATGAGTGAACCAAAAGTAAAACAATGCTTTCTGACTACATTTACCTGTTTTTGGTAAGATACATATCCTGTTTACACAGACTTACTGGGCCACATTTGAAAAGGGAAGTCAAGCCAAACATAGCGTGTCTGAAACTTTGACTATTTGAAGATGTCAATCAGGCAATAAATGACCTGTCGACTGTAACAATGTTTCCAATGTAATAATTCCAGTTCATACAGATATACCCTCTCAGAAAAACAGTATCTTGTACACCTTCTACATCCAGAGTAACACTGGCAGTCTGTCCTCCATACTGACATCTCCATCTGCCCCGGCCAGTGTCTTCTGTGACGTTCTCTATGGTCACTGTGTATACCTCTTCACCGTTGACGTGTTGACATCCCCCTGATAACCCGGCGAGTGATGATGCTGATACTGGTATCGACACGTTACACACATTAGAGGCGTATATACGGGACCTGTTCTGCCCATCATCACGGGTCCAGAATACATATCCTACATCTGCTGCTCTGGTTATCTGGCATCCCAGGGTAAATGGGCGACCAGTAAAAACATCCACCGGTGTTATAATTGAGAGACAGGATGATAACACCACTGGAACAGAGACATTACCACAAGTGTTAGCATTACTTGGAGTTGATTATCCCGAAGTCTTTCATCCGCTCTATGATTTATGTATGCATTGAAAGTCTAAATGCCAATAACAAATGCTACAGACTTTACAAGCCGTTAACCAGCTTTACCTCACTCTACTTCACGCCTAAGCGATGATACAGCTATTGATAAGCTTGTGTAAGTAGTACGTACCTTGCCACATACAAGCAAGCAAAGTCAAAGATCCACGCATCGCTTTTCGTTTCGCCCATTTGCTCTCTGTTAGGCTTTGTGCTCTGTATCACCCCCTCGGAATCCCTAGAAACTGAACATAAACTTGTACGTGTCATGGTGTTTGACCTATTTATCTTTTCTGTATTTCATTCAGTAAGAATGAATGCCTAAGTATGAAAGCATAAAGGTTGGATTGAACACGACCCTATAGGTAACCTAGATTTAAAGCCCTTCTGCTCTTCTCCGGTAAACGACATGTGTTTTTCGCACGTAACCTACTGAACCTTGAACGAACGCCCAAATGCCTGTATATAATATAACACGACAGTATCACTCGAATTCCGGAGAAGTACTGTTACGCACCTGTTCTCTGTGCAATATGTACACTGTAGACATGCGTGGACTGGGCACTCTACGTATTACTGATATAGCGGACATACACATAACATCATACTGCATAGAAATGTCCTCATTTTGTACATAAAGACGGCAGAGTTGTCAGATGAGAAGGCCCACGCGCATTTCGACAGCAAATACCTTACCCCACTACAAACCTGCCGTTGTGTACATAGAAAACAGATTAAATGGATTAATGGAGCGAAACTACTTGAGCTGCGAGTACATAATGTTACACATCTTAAAATTATCCGGTACGGGACAGCCCTTGTACATGTAAGACGACAATGAAGGCTATTTCCACAGCATGAACATAATGCAAAGGTACCACTATCGGAGAGGAAAAATGATAAATAAATGGCTTGTTCAAATCTCAAACAGCGACAGCCCTCACACAAGATCCATCAAAGAAATAGAAACACGCTTGAATAAGTTCAGTACATATATCTAAAGAAAATAGACAAATATTATAATTGACAATGATATACAAAAACGTTACAGATAATTAGAAAAAATTTTTTGGCAGTTTCTTACTGATGATAGCGTACACATGCTGGAGGAATATTTAGACATCCAAAGGAGAGTCAGTCCACGTAGATACAAATTCCACAGCTCTTGGGAATGATCGAATCGAAGGATGACAGTCCTGTAAATGACAAATATTAGGAAACGGCACGCCGATGTTGGTCTGTATCCAATTGTCAATCAAAGTGGACGGACGGATTGATTGTCGTGCTGGTGATGTCGAGCTGGCAATATATGTTTGATCCCTCGGAAATATACACAAATTCACTTTCAGGATACACTGTTATGAAATATACGTAATCGAACAAAGAGACAATAAGCGATACAAGCTCCAAAATAACGTCTCAGGAAAAAAGCAAGAGGAGAAACACAAGCTCACAAAGTGCTGTGTGCAGAAAACTGGAGTACTAAATGACAAATGTCGAATGGCGTGAAAGTCAATACTTAGCAAAAAAGTGGACGAAAATAAATATGACTGCTTCCAAGTGGACATGATTAAAACCACTTCACCACTGAATCAATCATATTTATAGACTATCGTGTAGAAAATTCTTGATGGTGTGATTGCAAACACGTTTACAGCACAGCCACATCTTTCCAGAATGTACACTCTATGGACAATGGCACGAAACTCATAAACACAGAAGCTTTGAGAATATGCGACTGGAATCCAGTGCAGGCTATAATATATACAGTAGTCAAAACACAGATCCGGTTAGGGATAAAGGAAATAAAGGAAAGGTATAATACAACATTTTGAAGACAGGGTTCGTAACACATCCTTGTCCCCCCCCCTAAAGAAAAGATAACTCCTCAGGAGTACGTTGATCTTCACAATCATTGAATCATTGTAAAAATATTTGCAATGGTGACATTGATGTTAAGGAAATATATCGAGATATACAAAGATATATTAAATAAGCTCTGGATAGCGTGTCAGCCACAATATTATCCTTACCAGTAAGAATCAGGTGTGCTGATGATGTAGTTAACATCGTTAACTTTTTTCACCACCTGATATGGCCCACTAATCTTTGCTTTAAGTGGTTTCTGAAGTAAAGGCAACAAACCTAGAACCTGATTCCCAGGAGAAAAACTTCTTGGTTTAACCTTCCTGTCATAGTTTCATTTTCTCTTAAGAGATCCTTAGATTAGCTCGAGCTATGTCCCAGGCTTTACATCACCTGTCACGAAAGTGGGAAACATACGCTCCTTTGTCAAAACTAATGGCTTCTAACCTCATGACCATCTAAATGGACTATAACACGGTGGACTCGTCAGGAGTATCTATAGTAGCAAACGATACAAATGGAATGCCTTTGTCTCAGCCTTCTGGCCATTGCAAGCAATAAGCTCGGAGATTGACAGAGGTGGTAAGGCATGGGCTCAAGTTGCTTAATCCCCAGCGGATACATAACAAAATTTGACACCTGGTCAGATTGTATTTCCTTACGTGAACCACACCTGGTGAAAAACTGTAACAGATTATAAACTATCTGAGGAGTAGTTATCTGCTTCAGTGGGATAGATTCAGTAAATCTAGTAGCTGTATCCATAATAGCCAAAAGATACTTGTATCCTGACTTAGTTCTGGGTAATTGACCAACACAGTCAGAAAGTATCTTACTAAAATGCTCACCAAAAGCAGCAATAGGAATTAAAGCTGCAGGCCTTACACTATTCTGTGGTACATCAGCTATTTCCTCCATAGAGCAAACTTACTTAATTCCCTTAATCAAGGATCTGACGATGTGTCTAATAAACATACACATATCTTTAAGTATAAGTATCTAAAACATGTACATAGGCCTACACTATATTGCTATGATCTCCAAGTGTATAATATCTGATGCATAAAAGTGTTTATAAGTTAAGCATCGAAATTTACAGTGTTTGGGTTTTTAAGGTCATGCTTCACGTGACAAGATTTTCCCATGTACTAATATATACAATTTCTCCTAATACTTAGGACTACACTTTGAATTTATTACACCACGATTTGAACACAGATAAAGGTGGTGGTCAATACATCATTGCGCTTAGGAAATAAGGAAATAAACGGAATCATTTCATAGGCATAATTACATTAAACATAATCTTACACATATATTATTTAAAAGTAGCCTTTAGTGGATTTCTGCTCATGCGGCAAATTATTTATGCAATGATCCCTTTGCACTAGTAAAATATAGTAGGTACATTGTACCACTGTTTGACCGATAGTGTTGAATTTATGTAAGAGTGTGGTCCCAAGTGAAATGGAGTCTTTGATCCAATGAGCTAACACGATATACTAAATCGACGATATATTATTGTTCTGGAATATATTTGCAACAAGATGCTTCTTTCAGATCAAACAATTGCGTGAGAGTTACTTGAGTCGGCTTAAAAAGTCATTAAACGTAAAACATATTTCGAGAATCCGTATGTTGAACGCGAACTGGATTTTGTTTTCTTGATTGGGTGTTTGTATCAGTGGGATGGTTAAATCAATTCTTCGTGTATATAAGAGCTTTACACGTATCCGTTATATGCCCAAGTAAAACATGTACAATTGTTAATATAACACATGCAACTGTTATAATATAACTTATATTATAATATAAATAACAATGAGTATTCTAAACCAAATATTTTTTATAATATTTGCACAGCTTAATCACAAATATAAAAAAAATAGACAGGGCTATGAGGAATTGCAGATTGTTAAACTTGATTCTGCGAAAATGTATACTTAGCCATAGACAAATACAATGATTCGATGGTAATTCTCTATATCGTCTTAATACATCAGATTTATTTTGATGAAATCGTGTTTTCTGTTTCTTAAAACTGTGCTTCCTGATAAAATGTAGTGTAGAAGTTCCACCAGCCTGCGCATGGTTGTCTGTTTCCCCCGGTCTCTGTCCCGTTTTCTCCCATCATAATTCTGATCGGTGTGGTTGAAGCGAAATATACTGGAATACTGCGAATTACAACCATAGAATAAACAAATAAAAGGATTTAAGTTAAATATAATTTAAGTTATTGTCCTAAAATTGTGACTCGCCTTGACGACCGTTATTTCAATACTGAGAGTTATCGTCGGCCTTCAAGACAAAACTGAAAATTAGCAGTTAAATTCAAAATGAAGTCCAGCATTAATACCAGAAGTTAAAAGCCTTCAGGGGCTTCGCGCCCCTGGGGCTGGAGGTTTTAGAAAAAATGTAGCAGCCAGAAGTTTGTGGACAAGTCTGTACAAGCTACATTACTCTCACATTACGACACATATACATACATATACATAAATATCCCCATTATGCTTCATTTATTTATTTATTCATTTGATTTGTGTTTTAAGTCATACTCAAGAGTTTTTCTCTTACACGAAAGCGGTCGGGATTTATGGGTGGAAGAAACGGAGTAAACCACACACCTTCTTCAAGCACATGACACACTTTTTCACTAGTTGCAGCCTGAAACAGTACGATGTTATATTGGATATATCAAAGACACCGGGGCTCTTTCCACGAAAATATATCTTTGTCCCTAAATGAGCAAACCCGAAACAGGACACTGTGCTCTCACATGAGAATATAACAAACAGAGCTCTGTTTTCTAACATGAACAAATAACAAACAGGACACTGTGTCTTCACAGGAAAATATAATAAATAGGACACTGAGTTCTTACATGAGCAAATAACAAACAGGACAATGTGTTCTCACATGAGCAAATAACAAACAAGACACTGTGTTATTTCTTAGGAATACAGCAGGCAGAATCTGTGAATTTTTAGAATCAGATACATAACTCACAAGGTATTCTCAGTCGAATAAGATGCAATACTCTCTGACACCACATCAGCAAAGAGCAACCCTTAACCATACACCCTGTGTTTGCGACAGCAGAACAACAAGACTCTGTGCCTTCAAGGGGACAGATAACAAGCAGCGCACTGTGACTTCACATGAGCAAACAACGAACAGTAAGCATACACTATGTATCCACAGGAGCAGATCAATTCTACACTGTGACTTCACACGAGCAAATAAAAACACAGACCTAATAGGGTGTCCGTAGGGGCAGATAACAAACGCTTACACTTTGACTTAAAATGAGCACATAACAAACAGTAGGCCTAACAGCGCCCGCAGGATCAGACAACAATCAACACACTGTGACCGGACTTGAGGAAATAACAAGCAGCAAGCATACAATGTCTGTTCGCTGAAGCAGTTCAACAGTATATTTTGTGTCTTCAAAGGAACACAAAACACTACACTGTGACTTGACATGAGCAAATACCAAACAGTGAACCTAACAAGAGCAGATAATCAGCAGTGCACAGTTTCCTCATAACGCTGTGACATTTTCGTATACACTGTTTCCAGGAGGTTCCGACGGAGATGACACCCTATCTGTGAGAACTTCGTAATATGGACCTGATGAAACAAACAGCTTTGTACCACATGTTTGTTACTCATGACACATCAAAGTGTAAGTAGAAGGGGCTCGGTGTATACAAATGAACTATTGAAAAAAAAATAGAAATATTACAAATATGTCCATGTTATACTGATGTAACATAAAACAACGAGAGTTCTGAAAAACGGCAAAGAAGTGTCAACTGGATGAATTATTAGAAGCAAGCAAAGTAGTAGTGACGCTTTTACTATAAACAGATATGAAAACTATACTATATGGGGTTCTTCTGTTTCTCCCCAAGGTGGGAATTTGAAGTACATGTACGTATTATAGGTGCATGTCGTTGTATATACAACTGCCTTTTCCAAATACCAAACATGAATGTACAAATGTCAGATATAAGTGCGTTTAACGGAAAAGTAATACCTGGATTAACTGAAGTGTCGAAATCTTCATTGTGTCCTAAAAAGAAAAGCACATCATATTCATCCAGTGGCTTCAGTGAAGGTGAAAACCAATCTCAAAACAGGCATTCAATGATAGACAGAAAGATCGGATGAAGATCTTTGATACAACCTGGATTTTGTGATGCGGTTTCACACAGTTAAATTGCCACTTTATCCACAAAGGTATTGTTAGTGTGGATAAAAAAAACTAACATAAACTTTACCAGTTGGAGGTAGTTCGGTGTCTGTCATTTGTTCTTCAACCCTGGCAAGAGCAACCCTACGGAAAGATAAAACACACACTAAAGTCATTTAGCGTCTTATTAGGTGGTTGTTTATTTTTTTTTGTCGAAAAACAATCTGATGCGCTTGTCCATGATCCATGCAATTGCAAGAAAAATCTCAACGACATCTCCCTTGGAGTCTCAGAGGTGAAAAACCAAAACAATCTGGACATTCTCTTGTCAAAATACGTTGCAACTGTTTCCTATAATTGCAACGTGTTCTTGCCACGTTATGTGGCTGAAGTACTGCCAGTGTTGAGTTAAGCACTAATTATTCACTAATTCATCTCGATCACGAGGTTGACTAAATGAAACCGATGGAACAACCAAAGGTCACATATATAAATCTAAGACAGTCTTTGATACACAAAGGCTCTTGCTCACCTCGTGACTTGATCTGTAGTCTGCTGGTTTTCCACACAGTCATCTGAAAGTGAGACACAAACAAACCAACGTAATGTTAACGTAAAACTCTCAAATCAGGCATTATCGTAATGACAAAACATTAAAAAATAGGACGTGTTAAAAAACAAAACAAAACAAAACAAAAAAAAAACAAGTGGTATTACTCATAGCAGTTTTATGAGAAATTCATGAAACATTCAGTATGCGCCATGCATGTGCTGGCGTGTAAATTACTTATCAAAATACAGGTAAAGCAATTAATAAACAGCAGGACAACTATACAAAGAAACATTTACCCGTGTTGGATTTTGCCGGCGTTGCTTTTCTCCCAAGCCAACAAATTATGAAGACATCCACGAGGTCTACGACGAGGACGCCAGCTGCAAAGCCCACACCCAACATGTCCGATTTCTCTAGACCTGCATCACGGGAGCTGTTCTCTTCTGCAAACAAAAGAATATAACCCTGAACTGAACTTCCAAAATATTGGATGAATTTTGGCATATACACTATAAAATTCGATGTTTAATTTATAAACACTTTTCTGCACCAGACATTAAACACTTGGATTTTACAGCATTATAGTGTATAATTGACATGTTTGGTTAAAGAATCAAAAAAAATATATATCCAAGTATAAGCAACAGCAAAAAAATTAATACCTAAACTGAAACCATTATGAGAGTTAAAATGAAACAGACGCCCAAGTTTTCAAGCGTAACGAAATATTTCCTTTGTCCCGAACCGAAGTATCACTAAAGTCAACAAAAATCTTAAATCATTAAAATTAGGAATGATCAAAAGCAACTAAGAATTTGAACACCTATAATATGACTGTCAACTAATACTTGTCACACTGATTTGAACTTCCGTTCTTGAAGACCCAGCGCGATTCGTTGCCTCGACTTGATACACACCGGGAGAGGTTTTCTGGGTTTCAAACTCGGAAGTCGATAAGGTTGTGTAACGCCGATTAGGATCTTGCGTGGTTGTAAAGGTATGGTGTACTCCGTGTCAATTTTCAACCCAGGTTACGCGTGCGACAGGATTGGCTGTGACGTCACATACGATTTTCACGCGTTGACCCTGGAAGACTGTCAATGGACTTTGTTGACAGGTGATCCTTGGTGTATCTGATAAGTAAAATAATGATTTTATTATTTCTTTATTTTATTGGTATTCTGCGCCGTTCTCAAGAATAGTTTGATCTGTTCAATGGAGAACCCGACAGTGACAGGGGAAACCGACGACCATGAACAGGTTACTGGCAGACTACTTCAGATGACCATTTTAGATGGACTCGAACTCAATTGCATGTCAAATGTTAAAATAGCCCAAGTATCAAGTCAAGGGTAATCTGTACATGTCTATCATTATCGAAAAAAATGTTTTGCATTACCCTGAACATCCAGAGTAACATTGGTAGTCCTCAATCCGTACCGACATCTCTATCTACCCCGTCGCGTGTCTTCTGTGGCGTTCTCTATGGTCACTGTGTAAGCCATTGACGAGTTGACATCCCCCTGATAACCCGGCGGGTGATGATGGTGATACTGGTATTGACGCGTTAAACACACGGGAGGCGTATATACGGGATGGTATCTGACCAACATCACGGTACCAGATGAGATGACTTGCATCGCCTGTCGGTCTGGTTATCTTGTAGTCCAGGGTAAATGGTCAACCCTTGAAAACATCCACTGGCTATGTGATTGAGAGGCTGAATGCAGACATCACTGGAACAGAAACATTACAAGTAAGATAATAATATTAGTTGTAGCATTTCGTCCTCAGGAACAATTTAATATGCAGTTCGTCATGCAGTAACAAACAGTCGTGAATAGTAATACTAAATGCAAACGCCCTTGAACAGTAAAAAATCGGATGCAGTTTATCTTTGCAAGCAGCACAACACACTTACCCATCCAAAGATAATAAAGTGCCGTCAACCAGGCTCGCCTTACTCTTGGTTCTCTTATTTGCTCTCTGTTGGGTTTGGCACTTTGAGCCCTGTCCGTAAAATGCGTGGAAATTCCTGTAGGTAAATGTATAACGTGTACGGGTTAAGCTGTTAGTCGAACTTTGTTCCCCATTTATTCCATTAACTAGCTAACCCTAGCTTAGTGAGTTCCAGTATAGGAATATAAAAGCTACATTGAATACGACCCTAAAATTAACCTAGCTTCAGTCCTCTAGGTCTTTGTCTATGCTCTTCTACCTTTATTTTATAGTTAGAACACAGCCGTAGAATTCTCCCCTACGGGTTAGCCCTTGCAAGATGACAGACGTCAAATGGGATGGCCTACTTCCACAACATCTGCATAACTCCTTTATAGACAGGCGGCGGACAGGCCAAAAGGAGAAATTTAATGTGTCATGGAGTGCACGCCTCTTTTAATACGGAATTTCCATTGTACGCGCAGACAAATAACTTCATCCGATATTATCCAGTGCCAACGGCTTTACAAACTGGGCCTAATTTAGGAAAAAGTGTAGGTAATAACAAGTGCTTGGTCTGTTGCAACTTAGTAGTCTACATCTACTGAGTCAGTCGATTTTCTGTTGGCCTGGAACTGCTTTTTAAGACAACCATAACACACAGTGTGTCAGGGATACATTTTCCATTGGTTTTTTTTCGTCTTTTAACCATCACCCATGCACATAAGAAGACACAGGCAACTATAACCTATGTTTAGGATAGATCACCATTTTTGATTTAATATTACTTATTAGACAGCTGTCAAAAGACTTATATGAATCGATGACATGCTGTAACCTTTGTTCAGGCGTGTACTCCCTTCGGGTAAGGCCCACGGTGTAGGGCACTCAGCAAGGTCATAGCATGTCATACACTCTGGTAAAAAATTATTAACAACCAATGCTATATGTTCTTTCATAAAAGCCTGTGTAAAACTCTCACCTTACTTATATTCCAACTTTTAATGTGTTTTTTCTAACTAGGGCCATCACTGGATCTATGCGATTCTCAGTCCCTTGACAAATATTGTAGCTTGTTAAAATCTAGCTTCTGTTTTTGCGACTGCGGTTGTAAGTCAGGCGGTTTTACAGGAATTTAGTGGCGGGCGGTGGTTTTCTCCTGTTTCCTCCTCCCATAAACCTTATCACGGTCATACGAGTGATAAAAATACTGAGTGCGCCACATATAAAAAAGATAATGCTTTTTGTTACCTTGAATGAACTTTGTCATTTGTGCAAAACGGAAAACAAATAAATACAAAACTATAGTAACCTGGCAGCATCGGTGTTCTAGTGGTTAGAGCGTCCGCTTCCCGGTCGGGAGATCTCAACCCGTATATTCAAGCCCAACCCAGACATAATAATACACGTCACATGGTCATACCAGAAGGATTCCTTGTCGTCATATGACTGAAACATTGTTATGTACGACGTCAAGCCCCAAGCACTCACTCTTTAGAACCTAGACGTCGAAACCGACATTCGTATAACAGCCTTCAACCAAATTGGGAGTTCCGAGTCATCAATCGCTGATCCAATTTACAAACACGAAAAATCATACAAATCACCAAAGAACTAAGAAAATACATAAAATACAAAAATTAGGATGGATCCATGCAATTAGAAGCAGTCAGTAGTTTTCATTGATGAAGAAAGGACGTGAAGAGTGTTCTCGGCGGATGGATAAAATCAGTTTCCGAATCCTGTACCATTTTAGTATAATATGGTGTCGATAATCAAATATGTATCTCAGTTGGCCTTTGATTGCCACTGTTAATATATCCAGCGTGGCGATCACATTTAACGCGATGAACATATGGCCCCTAGCCCCGGGTTAAGCGGAATTAGATACTATCGTAAGGCAGAGACCCAGAAGTTCTGAACACGCCGTTCGTATTTAAGAGAGGCGTCCTATGTGAAATTTAAGAAAAACTTGAACGCGTTTGATGGAATATCCTTGACACATTAGTTTTTGCAGCACTAGCTTCTGACGTTGATTAATAAAATCATCACACAGCACACGGGATCTAACAAATGCTATAAGGCGAGACATGCACACGCCATAGGCACACGTCATAGGTAGAGATAATTCACAAGACCAAAATCGAAACTATCCCTCTTGTTGTGAAATCGTCGTGACAGGAAACCATTGTCGTCTGTACAGGTACAAGTCCAGATAAAGTGTAGCATCCGGAGAATCTGCAGTTTCCTTTAAATCCAGCAAAGGTGGATATATATCTTTAACAGTCTTCGTTATACATGGGTAGTTTTCAGCCAGCAAATCACCAACATACCGTTTGGTTAATGATAAAGATCGAGCCTGAAAATTACTCTTTAATAATTTCTGCGTATTCTTACGAGAACAGGTGTAGATCTGCCGAATGTGGGGCACAGTTTGTGTCCATCGGAGCACCTATACACAGTTGATAAACAGTTTCCCCAAATTTCACATAGATATCACTAATGAGAAATTCAAGCAACTCTATAAACATGGAGACATCCGATGAATGATAACCTTTGCATGTAGTGGAAGTGAAGAAGGCTTCGTTGCCAATGGCATTAAGCACCGGAACAATTAATAACGATATTCTGTCCATTAATTCTGTGTGCAGTATTGTTGTATAGATGAAGTGATGTAACCTTACACCACGTGATCAAATTTTTATGAATTAATGTTTATTTATCAATAAACGCCACTTTATTTTCGTGGATATGGTTTCTGTTGATGATTTTTAATTTAAGGAGGAGTGTATAGCAAAACATGAAGTGTTGCTTTATGTCGAGTCTAGATAATTTCATCAGCTATTGCATGACTTCTATTTCGCTTCTATGTTGTTTCACGCCTAGAAGGTTACACTGGATGATCACTCATCGTGCTGTGATGTTGCTGGCGAATATTTTTATACCAGATGAACGTGCTGAGTTTGCAAAAATGTATTTATGTTTCCAACAAATACAAATCAGTAGAGAATGTCACTTTATTTCATACATCAAGTACAATAGCCTTTAGAAATTGGACAAGAAGATTTGATGTAGAAAGCGATCAGGATTGTGGTGGGAGGAAACCGGAGAGAGCCCGGTTGAAACCCACCACCATCTGCAGGCTGCTGGCGAACCGTCCCACGAGCGGCCGAAGAGGAGGCCAACATGAGCTGGACTTTAACTCACAGCATTGGCGAGAGGTACCTGGGTCATTGCCATGCTCTCGCGCGCTATCCCCCTCTACCACGGAGGCTGGCGTCACACTTTCTTTACAGGAGACTTTTCAGAAATGTGTCTGTCGAACCCACACTGGGGGGAAGCTGTGTGCCAATAACCTTTTTCGGCAAAGCACATGCACTGAGTCCCATATGTGGGTTTTAGGCGGGTAGGTTGATCGTGTTGAGTATGATCGCCACTTCCGATTTATGAACAGTTGCAATCAAAGCGCAACTGAAATAGGTTTTTGATTAATGACACCATATATACTAAAATCGTATATGCTCTGGATAATAATATTATTCTTCCTCTTAGTACATTCACTTCCTCTTTCCGTTATCATTGAAACTGTCCACTGCTTCTCTTTGAAAGAGTCCATCCTATTGTGTTTTGTTATATTATATACTTCTTAGTTCTTTGTGATTTGTGTTACTTGTAGGTTTGGAGACGGGCTTTGTGATTATTGACCCTGAATACAGATTTTGGCTGACGGCTAGAACACGACTGTGTTGACGTCCAGGTTACACAGTGTCAAACAAATAAGTGTCCAAAGAGTGGTAAGTACCCCTGTAACGATATGAAACTTCATTCCACCTACAAATCCACAAAATTGTCTTCTCACGCTCTTCTCCATAGACTATAAACAACTACTCATATGACATATCATTTAAGTAGTCTTACAACATTCAAATATACCTAGCACTGTCAGCTGAAGGTGCTAATGCCAATTTAGTCCAGGAATTATAGCTGTTAAAAAACTACTCAGAATACAACAGGCATAGATTACACCACAACTCTAGGTGATGCATGACACGTGTGGGTCTGTTACTGAATTCGAGGTGAAGGACAAGTTGTTGAAATCCCCAATTCTGTAGCATGAATGAACAAAAACAAGCACGTTACTTATCATAGTTATTTATTATCAAAGCTTAACATTTCCATGGCATGAAATGTGTGTGAAAACCGAAGCCACTGGCCTTGTCACTCATGTACTAGGTCACTTGCTCTATGGATGGACGGGGTGCGAGAACAGTCACGACAGTTAACACACGGAAGGCCATCATGTAATCATACCCTAAAAGGTCAACATGTTTATTTACAGCGTACAGAGGGGCAGAAATCGTAGCAGTATCCCAAGAAAGAACTGAAATGGCTTCGACGTACTAGTATTATTGGCCATAATGCAGCAGGCAAGCGGGTGCTGACCTGCTTTCTTTGGTTGGTTGATTTCACATAGATATCATATTTGAGGACAAGGTCAAATATTGTGGAAAAAAGTTGTGGATAGAAACTTTCTCAAGACGACACACGATGTTACAGTTGCATTCAACATCGCGACGGTTTTACCCCCTACTTTAGCCTCAGTAGGACTAACGTTTACACATGCACTTAGACTACTTTTTTGTGAGTCATCCAAGGTTAACAGTGACACCTAAAAATCCCAATTGAACGTGTCAAGCTAGTTTAGACTACCGATTTTATGTGGGTTACCTGTGGTGTGTGCACCACACAAGGTGTATTGTTACTTCAGGCTGACGAGCTTATACCCAGGACTTTTGACTGCTCTGGTTGTGTTGAGATTTCCACTGGGAAAAGTAGGCCGTTTGTATGTAAAAACTTCAACTACCTTACAGATCACAGCTGTGGTTTGACATATTCCGGTATACACGTGGATACATCACGCGCTTGTCCTATAATGCAAACAAGGTTGGCAGAAATAATGAAAGGCTTGTTAACGGTATTTATCAGCTTGTGGCAACGTAAGTAAACAATTTGTATGAGCCAACAAAATCGCCTGTGCTAAATGTAAGTGTAAGCCTACCTGTGCTTAATTTACCAGAGAGATGTCAATGTCATTGTTCATTATTCTTGTTTCAGTTGTTGTTCAACACTGTTGTCTCTAAACCGTCATTTCACTATGACTCCGCTTTACAATGCTTTTGATTTCAGTTTCACTTGTGTCCAGTCAATCAATCGCAGCACCAGGTGATGTCGTGGCTGGTCGTCCATTTACCCTGGAGTGTAAGATAACCAGATCGACAGGTAATAGATCTTATCTCTACTGGGAGCGTGATGTTGGTCAGACCATATCCCGTATATACGCCTCCCGTGTGTGTAACGCGTCAATACCAGTATCACCATCATCACCTGTCGGGTTATCAGGGGGATGTCAACACATCAAAGGTGAAGAGGTTTACACACTGACCATAGAGAACGTCACGGAAGACACGGGCCGGGGCAGATGGAGATGTCAGTACAGGGGACAAACTGACCTGGTTACCCTGGATGTTAAAGGTAAATGTAACTTAGTATATGGACGAAAGACTGGGGACTTCTGGATGTATAGAACTGATGTACTGAATGTATAGGGAAACGTATAGTGTAGTTGTAGGTTTTGTACTTTATTTTTCCTGACCAGTGTGTAATCTCTGTTTTCTATTCTATATACTCCTCATGTCATGCAAAAGGCTTTCAAATAACAAAAAAGTACACACAAGTATAGACGGTTGTCGCCTTGCCTCTTGCTTATTAGCCTTCACCATATCACCTTATATACAGCCTCAGATAGAGCACCCGGTTCAGGGTCCGGTCATGCCACTTTAACAATGGTACTTGTCGCTGCCTCGCTTGGGGCTCGTCACCGAGAGGATGGAATAATCAAACACACTGGTCAGCCCGGTGCCATTACAAAGTGACTGCGGCATGATGCTCCAGTGGCGGCAGCACTTTGGCTGCATGGACTCGCCCTGCCACGATAAGACACATTACATATACCAAATTGTTGCGTTCGACGTTCAACCCAAGCATACATACATACATACATATAACTTTTTATATCTGGACGATACCAACATGCATGCAAAGATAAATATATATGTGGTAGGATTTTCTTTACGCACATGTAAGTTTGTAATCGGAAGTCTGAAATTGCTTTCGAAGCTTCTTTACTACTTTCATTTGGCTCCATTTTAGTGATGGTAACCCAAGTGACCTTGACGAGCCCTCCAGATGCAGTGTTAGCCGGTGACTCCAGCACCTTTACCTGCGTGAGCTCGGCCAGTAAGCCCCAGGCCTGTATAAGGGGGTACATACGGAGTTCCGGTAATATTCGGGAGCTAGACCCGCCGGCTGACTGTAACCAGAACTCCAGCTCGATACAGACCACAACCCGGACACTGACGTTTACAGCTAGTGTCGAGGAGAACGCAGCCGAGCTGTACTGTAACGCCTCCAACAGTGTGACGGAGTTTCCTGTACGCTCGCAACTCCACACTCTCAATGTATTGTGTGAGTATGATGTCATGTAATTGTACCCTAGCACCAGATAAAGACAGTTTATATCGACTCCATTGCAAAATAATACGTGGCGAATGAACGTTTTAATTCAACAGTCTTGATAATTAACATAAAATCTCGACAGTCCACAAATTTAGAGAAGAAAGATGTATTGATAAAAAAAATATCCTCCAACACCGCTGGTGTTTACATCAAATCGCCATTTTTGAGGCCAAGCTAATTTGAGATGATGTCTTCTCCCACCAGAACATACACCGAGAATGTCACCCCACGCGGATAGACTGCTTAGAATTGCCATTTTGTTCAAATGGACCAGCATGACGCTATTTGGGATCGAACTCTGCTCCCCCTTGTTATTAGGAAATGGCGCTAGCCACTCGGCGTAAACATTGTCATTCTATAATACTACACTGTGATAAATGTCGCTAAGTAATAATCTGCAATAATCTACCAGGTGTTTTCACTCAAATTAAACGGTCATAATGACCGTAATATCATCGTGTGAAGTAATATGTAAGCCCCACACATATCACGTGTTTCTCCTATTACGGTTGTTTTAACCCTAAAGCTCGTGCGGCGGTAAAACCCCTGTTGAAATACCGGGATTGGTGCGGTAAAACACTGAGTTTGCCAACAGTGTACGGTAACTGTGCTATTACTAGTTGTTGTAGGCCCGTGGAGGAAAGTGTCTCCAAACTGACCATGTAAATACCACAGTAACATTACTTGTACATCGTTAGTTTAACAATATTTGTGGAATGTATAGGTTCTCAGTCTCTCTTAAAGGTGGTTATATGACTAAGATGTTACTGGTGTTGTGTATGGAAGAAATTAGCACAAGTGTATTTATGCTACTGACAGATTCTCCACAGAATGGTGTCCTCCTGTCAGGTTATGTTAGCAACACAGCCGTGGAATCTGGAGAAACTCTGACCTTGACCTGTCAGGTGGGAAAGGGGAATCCCCGACCAGCACTCTCCTGGTCATCGGGCTGTGGTCAGGTAATTACCGTCCCTGGTAACGATGGAAATCAGCAGATCAATATCCGTATAACCGTCAGTGGATCTCTGAACCAGAAGACGTGCGTGTGTAAGGGTAGTCAGGACGGGGGATTGATAAAATGGACGACGCAGGAGAGCAGAACATTCAATGTCAGATGTAAGTTTTTGGAAGAAAAATAAACACCCCTTGAACTATAATATTTGCGAATGTAACTGCTTACTTTGCCTGTGGGCGATTACGTGTAATTAGATATGTAGTGAGTGTCATTTATCTGCAAACAGCAAAGGCCGTCGTGTTTGAAGGCATTGTTGATGGGCGAGACATAATTTAACTTTCATGCTCTGTAAACAATGAAATGTCTTCGTAACATGCTTGGAAAAGACTACTTTTTATAATTTTTGATCCATTTTTATTCATGCGAAAACTGGTGTTGGTTTGCATTGAAATTTATTGAAATAACCATCAATGTTTAAAGACTATCACCAAGTACCACGAACGTATGATTAGACTGCAATTCCCGTAGCCGTGTGATCATCCACACTTTCCATGAAAAGTAATATGTATGTGCAAGGAATAGCATAGAAGGCCCTTGCCGCCTGTATCATCAGGTTGGGGAGAAGGAAAAGTAAGAAATCGAGAGTAAAAAATCTTCAGAAATTCTGTCACCTAAATGGTTACATATAGTGGGAACGGGGGTTTAGACAATGGTGAGGTGCCAAACGATCACATTTATGTGTGCTACACGTGGGCAAGACGCCTGAATAGTTTGACATGGCACAAGAAAGTTTTCCAATTACCTTCTTGCAAAGAGTCTGGTAAAACGATTAACAACAAACACACCGAAATTTATATTTCTGATCCAGCAATAAATTGTCCTCTGCACGGATAAATACACGCTTTAGGAATCCACTAAATTTGAGGAAATCATGAATACAGCAGGATAGGCATCAAAATTGTAATCACCAGAAATGCCTTACAATCAATTTTCTTTATACCATTTGAAGTTCTATTCCTGAACGGTAAGGCAAGTTGTCTGAACTTAGAGACATTAAGGGATACAATTTTGCCGTACATAAAGCTGATAATGTAGGTGAACTGTCATCCATGTAACCTGATTAAACTTCCAGTAACTGCCCAATTAAAGAGGTTTAATTCATCTGCCTGTGTGGTCATTTTACGTTTTAGTCGGACCTGGCAGCGTACAGCTCAGGACAGATTACGGACAATCGGGAAACACAGTGACCGTCACAGAAAACAGCACACTGACATTTACATGTACCAGTGGTGAGTCAAATCCTGCTGCCGTCATCTCCTGGTACAACAACAGCAGTCCTGTAGCAGCGGCAGGTGTATCAGACGTCAACTCACAGCCAGGGCCCAATCACGGGTACCTGACCACTCAGCGGTATACAGTGAGGGTGGATCGATATCAGGATGGTGACGTCATCAGATGTGAGGTTCAGAGACCCGGCAAAGGAGGCAGTAAACGTGTATCTCCCAACCTGACCTTGGAGGTTATGTGTACGTATGAATACATTTATTGTTTTATATTAGGAATGCAAACAGCTATTTGCTTTTGTTACCATATGAAACTTTGCTCTGTGACAAAAAAGGCATTTCAATTGTAAAGTTACACGTCCAATTTCATAACCCGAAGGCATGCATGAAGACATCCAAGCAAGACCTATACGAGAACATAGTTCTGTCTTGGCATTGTCCAAAATTAACAACGAAGTGGTGTTCAGATGTCCTAGACACAGGAAAACTGTGAAACAACCACTGTCTGTTGTCAGCAGTATAGCCACCCTATTAACTTGAACTGAATTCAGACTTAACGACACAGCGGCCAAAGGAAGAGAACGGTTCACAGAGTTAATTCAAATAAGAATGGGCATCTGACGTTGGGTGTACATGTGATTTAAGTGAAACCAGATATGTCTGACTTGTGCTATAGAGATAAGTAATTTATGTGGATAGGACGTATAATGAGGGATCGTGAGTTAATGTTGTTCGTGTCATCTTCCCCTCTATTTTTAACAGATGCCCCACAAATAACATGTAACTTAACTCAAGTGACAGTCTTCGAAGGCCAGAGACTGGAAATATCGTGTGACTTGATATCCAAAGATGACGTGGTTATCTATTGGTATAAAAGTGGCCGTCTAATTGATAACGCTGTGACGAAAAAACTCCGGGGTCCAGCTCGGAGTGACGTCATCATATCAACCGTGGGGTTTGAGTCAGCGCATGTAGGGCTTTCCGGTGTGTATCAGATCGAGGCCACGAACAGTATTGGGTCATCAACTAGGAAAATAACAATAAGAGTGATAGGTAAGTATATCAATTGATTAAATCTGTTATAAAGATGCTAATATTTCTTTGGCAATCGATATGAATATATATACTTACGTGGTGAAATGGCCTACAATTTCAGCTTGTTTGATATGAAAATCTTTACCTCAGAAATAATTACGGTTTTAGATTTATGCTTTTCTGTATCTACTTTGATAATTAATATCCACGGAAAATTAGTTCACCGTTTCTAGCAAAAGCGTAAATCCAAGAAATAAATCTTTGCTAAGAACTTGAACTTGTGTACTTCCGACAAGATGTTGGATTTCAACTTGACCACTTTGCAACTGTCACGTTCTTCTGCGTTTCTTTCCATGCAACAATGATTTACACCACCAGTTTTGTGCTGACTTGCTCACGTAATTTGGGGGTATGTTTTGGGTTTTGTGTGTAAAATATTTTCCCCTTCACAACGAGTGATGGCAATATGCCGAAATTTTAACTGCAGGTGTACATAGTCTAAACATATTAATTTTGTCCATATGGTCTTCCTGAGGTAAAAGTCGGAAACGATCGCCATGTAATAAAAATGTCACGTGGGCAAAAAATTCGTGTCTTGTCTTTTCGTCGATCAATGGTTTCTTTTGTGCAAAATTTTTAAATACTGTTAATTTTATTCAAGCTATTTGATCACACACTAAAACAATGCAGCCAGTAATATGTGATAGAGTTGAGCCTAAAATCGGTTTTAACAAACCAGAGGTGTCAAAATCAAAGCCGGAAGCAATGTTTTTTTCTTTGAAAATGAAGCAAGAGACAAGGAAGTAAAATTTCATTACAAATTATTTCATTTACATGGAGACACATTTCATTACACATGATGTGTCCTCATAAATCACAAATGCCATCTTTTATCCCTTCTTTGCAGCTATGTGTTTTATATCTTTTTCATTGCTAGAAGGTCAGTTTATTCCGAAGGAGTTACGGCTTATATCCTGTACCGACAAGGAAGCTTCTCTCATCTGGGCCTCTGGGCTTGATGACTCTCTGGTGAAATACTACAAATTGGAATACAAAGGGACAGATGAGCTTTGGAAGGGAGAACTGGTCAGAAACCCAGGAAGGGTAAACCTGGTGCTGAAAACCTTGAGAGATCTAAAACCTGAAGTGGCTTACCAGTTTAGACTTCAGCCTAACTCGGACATAGCTTTATCACACTATGCTACAGCTAACTGCACCATTCAGGGTGGGTCAAGTCATTATCCTATATATAAACACATTTTGCACACAGATATCGAACCAACAGGGGTAAATTTGGAACCCATTTTAAATTTGTGGATTAATAAAAAAATTAAATATAATACATGTTTTCAGTTACGGATAGCTGTGTTAAGAAAATGTCGGTGTAAAAATATAATATGAAAGTTTACAACACAGCTGTTTGCTTGTTTCAAATTTGTGTTATAAATTGTCGAAAAGTAATGTTATTTGACAGTTTTATTTGTCTCGACTTTCTCTTTCTTCGTAACTAGGTAATAGCACAGGCCTTGCAAGGTTTTTTTCCCCACAAATTTTGCAACTGTAGTGATGCACTGATAGAAGTAGAACTTTGTTTGATCAAAATAATCGCGTGGCAAGCCAAAAATACTCTCCTTGAGTCCTGTTAGGCCCCAATCGGTGGGCCGTAACGCGCTGCTAGTATGTTTATCGTGCTTCTCAATATCCTCTGTTACAGATTCACAGCCATGCCGAGAACGAAATGTTGAGCCAGAAGCCGGTCTCAGTAAAGGTGGTATGTTAGGTGCAGGTGTTGTTGTTGGTGCTGCTATCGTCGCTATAATTTGTGTCTCCGTGACTTGCTGGTTGCGGCGAAGAACACCATCTACAGGACACAAAGGTTAAATCTTACTCACACCTCCTTGTAATG